>JBBBDQ010000262.1:2850000-3097500 GCA_037127315.1 Ascarosepion bandense
GCCACTTTCAATACATCAGACAAAAAACAAAAATTGAAGAATATGCAAATGAAGTGGCAAGGAAACTTTCTCTCTCCTATCTTTAATGGGAGTTTTTTGGCCAAGAAATCGGTAATTTCAACAGAAAAAAAACGCAGAGCAACATTCAACACCATGAAACATGCAATTGAAAAATCAAAATATAACAAATATTCAGGTATACTAATGAGTGTAACCTGGCACAATTATTAGCTAAATTTTTAATTACCAACTCCTTAAAATAATGAGTTCAGTTCTCACAAAGTTCCCGATACCTATAGCTTCAAGTTAAACTTAGTCCTGGTATGACCATAAACTGCATCTGGTAGGAAGGCCTCTGATTGGGAGATTGTGAGGAGCATGGAATCAGCTCTTAATTGTTGTTGTTCCCAGGTCTATCTTGACCCAGGGTGGTAGCACCTGTTAGGGTCCCACCTATAGGCAAATAGTTAACCCCCAAACTGGGGTCAAAACACTATGAAAGTATAAAAATAAACTTTTATAGAAAAATATATATTTTTGAAGGAAAAAATTGTTGCCATAAAAGTATTAAAATAGACTTTTATAGAAATATATATAAAAAATAAACTTTTAGAGAAAGTATCTCAACAAAACATTTTTGAATACAAAACTAGAAGATATTTTCAGTTTTCTAAAATAAAAAAAGAATAAAATCAAAAGATTTTCATTAAAATCTGACTAAATCAACCTTCTCACTATAACCGAATATTAAAAAAATACTTTAAAACCCCACCTTTTTGGCATTAAATAACCCACAGAGGTTGATATACTGTCAAACAAAATTCAAACTCATGCTAATTAAAATGTCTTTGGTGCCTTACCGAAGTATCAAACACAGCATAGTCAGTTGTGAGACCAACACTTGTGGCTTTTAAGTCTCATCACTACAGTTAAAGTATGAATCAGTTTGCTTCTTATGTTTCAAGCATAATATCCGGATAATTTTTTTTTTGTTTTGGAGAACCACAGATAAAAAGATAATAAATTTACATATCGAAATGCTAAACATAAATTATAAGCATTGCTTTTCTGGTTACATATATATAAAGCGGAGTTGGATTTGTTTACAGACCAGTGTTATTCCTGGCAGTAATTAAAAAGTACTTTTATAGACGAGCTCTTCTTGGCACATGTCTACATTTTTCTCAGCATTAATATCTATCAGTAATAACTTCAACAATGATAGCAAAGGATATTTCTCAAGTGCCAGATTAAGTACCCCTTTACACCATTATTTTACTGTTCCTCTTGGGTAGAAAGAAAAGAAAAAATGTGATTGCCTCCAGGTGTGTTTCTGTGTCAGGGAATTCCCTTATACTTTCAAGACTAAATTCTTGTGATTTCCTTGAGAGAGAGAAGCTGGGTAGGGACAAATTGGTTTTAAAGTTCCAGTTCTTTTGTATTTTTTCTTTTTTCACATTAATTTTTCTTTTTTAGTGAATGAGGGGTGGTGGAATCATTATTTTTGTTTTCTACTTTGAATAAACTTCTTTCACCTTTAGCTATCCAGAGGCCTCACAAAGCAAAATAATGTTTTTGATTATTATCTCTGAAAAAACCTTATTTTGTAGACTGTGGGGTGAAATGAAAGGGTATCAACTGGCTAACACTTCTACTGCTGGGGATATACTTGTACAGCATTATAAAACTTACATTGTCTGCATTTCGTTATATATATATATATATATATATATATATATATATAAATATTTTAATCATATCACCCTGAACAAGGCGGTAACGCCACTGAAGCGCAGGGGACTATGTAGGAATGAAAAGATTGGAAAAGAGAAAGCCGGAGACCACATCCTAAACAAGGAACAAGGGATGAGCCTCTTCACCTGTTCAATAGACGTGGGTGGAGTGTGAACTGATGAAAATTTATATATATATATATATATATATAGCAAGCAGATGTCTAGTTGAACTGATAAGCTTTGATACAGTAAAACAGGACTGTCTTCAGATGACTATGAACTCAGCTGTTGAGCACTCTGGGAAAATGCTGTAGATTTTACAAACAGTTGCTCACAATTATTTATGCATCATTCTTCGGCAATGAATTGAACACTCTTGGCTACTTGAATTTGTTTACATTGTGTAGATAACACGCTAAAATTTGCCTTCCTCCACCATACACTGACAGCTTAGAGGTAGAATCTACAAGTGATGTCAGATTGGTCAGGTTTCAATCCTGGCTGGAAGCAATTATATATCTAGCCATACTGATAAGCTGTGATAAATCAAAACAGGACTGTCTGCGGCTGACTATATATATATATATATATATATATATGTATATGCGTGTGTGTGTGTGTGTGAATTATTAAATATATACAATATGGAGATACACAAATTTATAAAAATATTCAGGTGTTAATAAAACTGCTCAATGTAGTATAAACAGAATTATTATATATATATATATCACGGAATTTAATGAAATTGGTTATAAACAGTTTATTGGTTTAATGAAATTGGTTAGAAACAGCTGACAATCTGAAATGATTTGTTTGAACATTATTTTTGGTCAATACTCATATTTAAGTAGCTGTTTATAATCAAACAGTATTATATGTTTATTTCTACCGACCTGGTTATTTACGATAAATTTTTGTTACAAAAATGTGTCATTCAGCAGGATTCGAACCTGCAACCCCTATCCACGTAGGAGAAGCCACCAATTGATCTGGCGGGTCTTAGACCTCTTGACCACAAATTACCAACAGTTTAAACAAAGTCAAATCAAGCTTATATAACACAATTTTCCATTCCTCGTAATAACCATATCTGCTCTGAAATGTATCATAACAAAAATTTATCATAAATAATCAGGTCGGTAGAAATAAATCTATAATACTGTTTGATTATAAACAGAATATCTACTTAAATATGAGTATTGATCAAATTGTCAGTTGTTTATCACCAGTTTTGTTAATCTTCATTAAATTCCGTAATATATAAATACTAAGAATCTAAGTAAAGAATAGTAGTAATATAAGGTAAAAGTTAAATTATAAAACAAATTGAAGGTTCAATACTAAAGTTCTCAGCTTAAATATCTTATAATAATGTTATTAATACAACAAATACTTAGGGTTTCATGCAGTAATATTCATCAGGCAGATAAAATATGAAACAAATAGCTATAATCTGACATAAATAATAGATGCCTGCCACTTCTGGATAAAAAATTAAAATTATAGCTATTGGTTTAATATTTAATCTACCTGATGAATGTTACTGCATGAAACTGAGTAGCCCATTAAGATCATATATAATACACAGTTTTTCAAGATCTTATATGTCTTTACAAAACTTACATGATATGATGTTGATGCATGCATGTTTTCAAGATTTAGTTACTCTATAAACTCATGTATAAACCTACTACATGTTTAGTGCAACCCCTGAATATTTTTGGCATGAATTTCAAATTATCTATGTAACCAGTCACTGAAAATGTAGGATTTTTAACCCCTTAAAAAATAAAAACTTTCACCTGTCTACAGTTTGACCCTCAACTTTTTGCAGAAAAATATGATAATAAAATCTAACACTATAGTCAAATATATATGATATGTCTTTATGAAACTTACATGCTTCTACAGACATACACTTTCAAGGCACCAAAAATGCTGGACCCTATCACTTGTTTTATAAAATAACTCACATTTCGTGTTACTTCAAAACCAGCATAAATATATAATTATATACTATACAACCTGTTTTGTGATATATTTATAATATATTTTGTGTTTAAAGTCTGATCAAAACCAAAATGGTCACAGCCATGAGAAATTGCCCTCAATGTCTTTATAGCCATTTACTTTTAATAAATGGCAATTTCCTATTCTGCTTATAATCAAACAGTATTATATATTTGTTTCTACTGACCTGATTATTTATGATAAATTTTTGTTATGATACATTTCAGAGCAGATATGGTTATTACGAGGAATCAAAAATTGTGTTATATAAGCTTGATTTGACTTTGTTTAGACAAAACTGGCCAATGGTCAGGCAACAATGCTATAATCATGCAACAGTGAAAGTTTTATAAAACAAGATTTCTAACTAAAATGAATTTTCCATTTATTTTCTCTTCCCATGAGTTTACAATCTAAGCATTTTTTCCTCAAAAAAAAAAAAAAAAAAAAAAAACAAAACAAAAAAATCTAATATTTGCATTATACGTTGAAAATCTCCAATACACATTTATAATAGACTGCTTGTTATAATGAAAGACTTTTCAACTCTTGATTCCACATCTGAAGAAATTAGAGAGGTAATCTAGATGGATTATATATATCAAATTTCTGTGAGTAAAAGCGGGAAGTAGGAAATGAGATGAAGACGAAGACTCACTTATTGTAGTTTTTGTTCCTCTGGAGCTAAGTGATTTTTTTTTTATGCTCACAAATATATTGCAAGTTAAAACTAAACTTTCTGGATTATCAAGTTACAGACATACCTCATCTTACATCGGTAATTTGTTCCAGGAGAGATGACTTGAGTTGAATTTACTTGTATCTGAAACTGTCTGATCCAGCATTATAGCATGACGCTCAGCACTAGCACTAAGAATTTTCTTAGGAGCCATTAGGGAAAAATATAAAGTTACAAATGAATAAGAATGAGAGACTAAGCAATAAGCAGACGTATACTGTGTGCATGCCTAAACTAAACTGGATTTCAATTTTGCGGGAATTACAAGTAGTACTGGCAACAACAAACAGTAAATATTGAAACTATTGTCGAAAAACACCAATATTGAGCTCTTAAAGACCACTAAATAAGACAACACAGAGTCACAGTGTTTTCATATTTCATTCTCTAGGATTTATGATGATTATATTAACATCTAAACTTAGTTATAAATGGAACTTTGTGTGTTTGTGTGAGTCCGTTACCTATAGACTCCGAAACGGCTGAACCGATTTTCTTGAAAATTTACACAGTTGTACTATAAGCGTCTGCAAGTGTTCTTGGCTAGGTTTTGTGTCGAGGTACCCCCGATAAATATTGAAAATCGATAATCAAAAAAATTGGGTTATAGAAGGAGTGATCTGAGTTTAATCAAATTTGATACACTCATAGACAAAGACATAAGAAACAATATTCAGAAGTTTCAAGGTTGCAGTTCATAAATAGTTTCAGAAAATCGATTATATATATATATATATATATATATATATATAAAAGCAAGATGTGTGTGCGTGCATGTCAGTTTATCTGTCTGTATGTCTCTATTTTTTCAGCCCTTTTACTTTAGTTTTTGCTTCGGGTTTGGCTCTAAGTAGGTATAATTGTAGTTATTAGTCTCAGCCATGATACCATTTACTCAGAGGACTTATTTAGCCTTCAAAATTCAGTTTACAACAAAAAAAACTTATTTGATATCGATACCAGGAAATCAAAATTTGACTTATATCCATTCATTTTTCTTTCAGTCTATGGTTTCGCTTTAACTGGAAACAACTATTGCTTTTTAGTCTTTCGTGCTAACGTCCAAAGAGTCTGAGCTCCAGGACCATGGATTAGTTTTAAAGCTTTCATTACACCCAAGCAACGCCGGGCTATACAGCTAGTTTATTATAAATGTACATATTTTAATATGCTTTTATATGCTATTATTTTTATTGTACAGTAACATGATTTTATGCGCTTTTAACATTTTTCTAGTGATATTACTACTTCAGTATTTGTGGCAGACAGACAAAGTCAAATAAAATGCCTTAAGCTTGATTATTTTTCCATATATTTTTTGACAAATGATGTATAATGGAAAACAAAGTAATTCAAAACAACCCAAGATACATCTATAAAAGGTGACAGTGGTGTATATTTGCACAAGGACATGTAGGCAAATTTTTAAAAATTTTTGTAAGCCATTTTGGCTCTTCAGAAATGAAGGGTGGAAAAAAAGGTCAAACTAAGAAGCAATATACTGAGGCCAGTCAGCAGTGTGAGCAAAGTGGTCACATGGCTTAAAAAGGTTACAGTAGTGGCAAAACTCCAAAATATTCCTAACCCTAACTGGCTTTGTACTGTTATATTTGAAAAAAGACACACACTGGCTTAATACCTGGAAATGGATTAAAAAGACAACGAAAGAAAAAACTGAGAACAAATTAAAGGAGGCATTTCAAGAACAAGACTTTAAAAATGATGCTGAACTCTATCAAGACTAGAAAGTACAAATTGAGCAGCTGGAGCCCATTTTTGGTTTAATCTGACTTATCAAGATAAAGCATGACAAAAGGAGTCAAATAGTTACTTTTTTTTTTTTTTTTATAATCATATCACCTCAAGCAAGGCATTTTACTGCCACTGTTTTGCAGGGGGTTACATAGGAGGACATTTATAAGAAAGAGTGACAGGAAGTGGGTAACAGAAGGATGAGAATACTGATGAGAGTGGAGTGAATGGAGAAAGGAGTATGAGAGTGAGGATAAAAAAAGAATGAGAAAGAAAGGAAGAAAGAAAGAAAAAAGAAAAAAGAATCGTAGGATATTTTTTATAATCATATCGCCCCAAGCAAGGCATTTTATTACCACTGTTTTGCAGGGGGTTTACAAAGGAGAAAGTTATAAGAAAGAGTGACAGGTTATAGGGGGTGTCAGGAATTGGGTAAGAGAAAAATGAAAATACTGATGAGAGTGGAATGGACGGAAAAAGGAGCATGAGAGAGAGGATGAAGGTTAGTAAAATAGGAGATGACTGTTGACTTTACATTTAAATTCTTAGAGATTATAGCTGTCGGGAAAGCAAGTCAATGGAAGGGAATTCCACAGGCAGGAAGTGCGAGAAAAGAAGTTGATGGAGTAGAATTTGTGTTTACAATTTATTGGTTTCACAGTAAAAGGGTGGGACCTAGTTGCTAATCTTGTGGCTTGAGTAAATTTATATATAAGGAGTATCAGTGAGCTAAGTTCATCAAATCAGAAGCCGTAAAAGTATTTGTAAAAGAGACACACGGAAGCCACATTGCACCTGTCAGAAAGTGGTTGTATCCGAGCTGCCATGTCGAGATCTATCACATTACAGATTCAAGAAATAAAGCGAGTAAACCACTTTCCCAGGAATTTCATCAATGGATTGTATAAATGAGTTTCAATTGAGATCTGGAGTAAACTTAAGACACAATAGGTGTTCAAAAGCATGGCAATTCATTTAGAGTGCAACCATTTATCATGACAGAAAAAAAAAAAACTTAGGGTCTGAATAGTGATGACAAAATGATACTAATTTGGCTTTGGGGGTCGGGGGTATTTAAAATTACAAGCCAATTACTTTCCCATTGAGCAGTTACAGTCAGAGGAAAGATCAGAGGCAATGCTCCAATCATCTTCATTTTTGAAAGTTCATCTATAAACAGTTGTATTATTTGCATAGACGTTTACTAATGATTCAAGAATGTTCCCAGGCTAACTCTAAGTTGGGCAGGAAAAAAGTGAGATGTTTGTGCTGATGGAATTAGCAGGATAGCATGGTTATTTGAATTTATTAGAGAGATTCCTGAAACTGGCATTTGTAACTTGTTTCCCTACATGACATCTCAATAGTCCTTCAAGTATGTACTGATAGTGTATCAGTTTGTGGTTCACTAAGAAAAATTGGCAAGTTAAAATCAAATTCTGGCTGGATTTGTTACATTCACATTCATACAAATACTCTTGGGAAAGGTATGAATCCACCCTCTTCTCTCCTCACCTATTGGTTAAACAGATAAGCAGACTGGGTTTTCTAGCCTTTGTTAGCAGCCAGCCTTGGAGAAGGCCAACTCTGGTGTGCTAATGGGTAGATTGCTTTCATTGACCATCTATCTAAAGATAGGAACTCAATAAAAATATCCATCCCCCAGCAGACTGGATCAACTATGGGGATATGCCAGCATTAAAAAAAAATGAACAACCGAAATTTAAAAAAAAAAAAATCACACGAATTATGCAATCTGTCACAAGTTGAGATTGTGTCTACTTTTTAGCCCTTCAATAGTTAAATTGGCATAGAAATCAGAGATAGAATTGGTTGTGATAAACAGAGCAAGAGTGCTAACTCTTCATAAGGTAAAATATTTTCAGATGATGGATGCTGTTAGATAGAGTGACAGTAGATAGATTTTAGCAGGATGTGCTTCAGGTGTGATCAGACATATGTGGTGCTAAAGACTGCAAAGAGACATGGCCAGAATTTGTCTGTTATAGACACAGGTGGATAACTGTAACCAGGGTGTTGCAATGTATGGCAAGAGTGTATTCAGATTAGGTGAAACACATAACCAATTGCTCTCCCAGCAACTATGGGGGAGTAATAGTCAGAGAGGGGAAAGAGACAGGAAGTAACAAGGATAACACAGCCTCAATAAAAACAGCAACTTTAGGAATAAAATGTTCACAAGACCAAATTCACTTAGGTAATGTGTCTTGCTAATTGCAGGTTTTCCCCATTGCTTTTATTAGTATGAGTAATCTTACAAAGACCCAGATCTTGACCAGTTGCAGAGAAGCCCATATCTAGACATGCCCAGTTGTCTCTCTGCCAACAGAGAAAACATGGGTGTAGCTGATGTTAACAAACATGTCTGCACAGTGAGCCTCTTTCGCATATGTATCGACACGTGTTTGCCAAACAGGGAAAGGAAAGTTACTGTGCAAGTAGACACCTTCTACCCAGTAAAGGCGTAGAGGATTAAGCAAAAACTCATCAACACTGGCTGTCTTACTCCGTTTGTTATGTTGGAACTGACTGACAGATTAACTGGAACAAGCAGGATAAAAGCCCTAGACGAAAAAGAAAGATGTAATGTATGTTAAGGCACTAGCGATGTGGAATTGACAATACATGATGTTTGTGATAGTTTATGGAAGTATATATAGTGATTGGAATAGATATAATTAACATGCTTAGTGATTAGGAGGCAGAAGGAATCACAACCAACAAAGGAGAAGCAAAGTTTTGAACGTACAATAAGTAGGCAGCCAAAAAATGGAGATCCCAGAATATTAAAACAAGAAAGTGAGAATTAGATAACATAGATTGGCCTTTCGCCCAGTTCACACTTCTTCCGAGTCCTTTGAACAGGCATAGAGGTTTATTCTTTGCTTCCCATTTAGATCTGGGTTTCTGGTTCCTTCTAGTGCTTTCATTTTCTTTCACTCCCAGTAGCCTCTTGTATCCAAATGGCATAATCACCTTGGGTGAATTGATTAAAAATAAAAAAAATTTAACAATGAAGGACTAAAACTTTTATACAGAATTTCATAGTGAAAAATATATTGTGGAATAGTTTGGGGACAGGGGAGGAAATGTAGAGTGCTGTTACAAGGGTTTTGGTGAAGTGGGGAGCAAGAACCAAGCAAGAAATAGGATGATTGACAGAGGGAAAGCATTGTTGCATCATAGGAAGAAAAGGTAAAAATCAGAAGGTTGCCTTTGATAATAGCTGGTCATTCAACAAAGAGCAAAGTCAGATTAGTGTTGTACTTTAGAGAACTGAATCATCATGTGATGTCACAAGCCCAAGATAGAAACAAGTAGCAGGGGAGGTGTATCTATGACAGTCAATCTGAAATTAGTTTATTTATATCTCCATTGTTAAATAATGTTTAAAACCAGCTGATAAACTGTAAAGGTACAGCATAACCTCTCAACAAGATTGGAGTTTGAACTCGGCACCAAAGATAATGACAATAAACCTAAAAACAATTTTAGGAAAGGTGAATAAAATGGGGAAACTATGAATTTAAATACTGATGATAAAATCAAAGATGTGAGCAGTCAGTTCAGAAATTATGAATTACAAAACCAACAGAAGACATGGAAACCAAGTTCGAAGAATGATGCCGGGAGATGAACAATTATTCTTTCAAGGGAAGAGTAAGAATCCTGGGAAAGAGGGATGATTTAAGTGAGCAAGAGTTGTTTTCACTATGCAGAAACCTAGTTTAACAGGAGCTCATTGCTGATTGGTTCCAAATTGTATGTGGCTATATCAAAAAATAGGAACAAGGAGTAGGATGATGACTGAACAGTTAGCACAGTAAAAGATATTATAGAAGAGGTGAAATGGGATGACTCCTCAAGAGGAAGATGCTCTAAAAGTGGAAAAAGAATCTCTGATGGAGTTCGTTAAGGCAGAAGATACAGCTTAGCTGAGAAAAAAGGGCAACATTACTCATTGTGTGTATTTGTATCTTAAAGTGTAGTTGGTAGACGAACTAATGACCGCTTAGATTCGTTCTCTCAGCTGCTCCTCGTAGAACCCGGAACACTGCTTTACTCAGGACTCTGTTTCCTGCGCATCGTAAACAAAACGCTGTCTCCCGAACACCGGTGTAGCCTTCATGAATCGCCAACACCAAACTGCCTCCGAAACAGAAGTTGGCTCTTTTTATGTGTTTTTGGTCTCGAGCAAGAAACCGTAATTTCTCGCTTCTGAAAGCCTCGCTTTCACCAATAATGCATGTGCCGTGTCATTCCAAAAACTGCCTTGCATGAACTCGCCTCGCGGTTCCATGACGTCTACGAACACATGTGCAGACAAACCACCTTCTCTTGCTTTGGCGAGGTAAGTCTCCACCACACTCATAGCTGATTTGGAAACAGCAATGAAGTGTCACAATTTGACTCTAAATTGGAGAAGGCAAAACATCAAAATTAGAACTGCCTCAGTGTTTGGACGAGTCAAACTGGTAACCATATTGGAAAAAAAAAGCTTAAAGAGACTGAAGAAATGCTCATCAATCTTAGGAGCCAATATGCAAGCTTAAATTCTAACGGAGAGTGAGTTTTACATCCTCGGAGAAAAACAAGGCAGATAATGTTACCAATGGTAACAAAGAAGAGGACTTGCAGCCAAGTAGAGTCTTGAGGACAACAACCTGAAGGAACTGCATGATCTGCATCATATTAATGTGCACAGGATCTTGTTTCTGCTCAGGAAGATAAACCCACGTCATTTTAGAAACCATCTGTAAGATGGTGAGAGAGTGCAATTGAGGAGTCCCATATTGATTATTCCCAATGTGGAAAAAAATCAGATTGCAAGTAATTGGGATAAAATTAGCAGCTGATATAACCCACTATGGAGTGTACCTGCCAGTGGTTGTTATGAACCTTAGCAAAGATTTGGACAAAGACAGGGACTTCAGCCATGATGATGAGAAATGAAATGTTTTTGGAGAGGAATCTAATAGACATTTTGTTACCACTGCATTCCAATCAAAAATAATAAATGAAATAAACTGTTGGAATGAGTAGATCTACTTTAGAGTTGCATATAAACGAAGTAGAACTGACATTGTAGGGAGGGGCACTACTTAAATTGACTGGTCCATTCATAAAAACAGGCAACATTTTTTTTTTAATTTTATAAATTCTTTACTCTATTGCAATAGAAAATGTTATCACAAGTTACATTCCTTGTTCTACCAGTTCAAACTTTCACAGCTAAGACCTGCCGTGCCAGGTACACAGAGTCAAACCATCCTTATTTCCATTGGTAAGAAAGAAGTTCCATTCAAAAAGCTTCTTTCCAAGAACTTCTGCTTTGTAAAAAAAAATCCCAAGAGGGTGCTTCTATGACAACTACAATCTTAACATTTTCAAATCCAGAGTCAACCACCATTTACCCTACATACTACATATTCTTGTAATCTTCGATTCTTATAACCATAAAACATCATTCAGCAATCCTTTACCTTGAGTGACATTGTATGTGTTGAACAACAGCATTAAAGAAATAAAAAATTTAAAAACTTCCTTTATCCATGACAAATTGGTAAAAAGAACAGTATCAGTAGTACAGTTTCAATAATTTGAGCACGGTTTTTAAAATTTGACATATGCAAATAAAAACAAAATACAGGTTCTTCTTTAAGAGATCAATTTGGCACTGTTTTTATATCAAGAACAGGACAAACTTTTTTTCAATTCTGACAAATATTGTGGCTTCATAAAGATCTAACGAATGCTAATCTACAAAAATTTATAAAAAACAAGAAACACTTTTTACAAGCAGACCCATCAATTTCAGTCGTGCCTGGATAATAATAACCAAAGAAAATTAAAGCCTTGGCTCAAAGAGGCTGCAACTTGCTGTTTTTTTGCATAATATGCCACCCAGGTTAGGACAAGAGGGATAGTCAGTGACAAACAGCAGTATTTAGTTACGAGTAGAAACATCTACTAGTGGAACTAGCAGTCTTTGACAAACTGGTAGAACCTACATCAGTCAAAGTCGCAGAGACAGCATAGGTTAAACCATCCAGTTTTAGCTGCACTCTGTTATGGAGGAGATTGATTAATTAATTTTCTACAGTTTATTATTGGTTATTTAAAACCAGAAAATATTTCTAGATTGTAAGAATGTTTTTAGATGTATAACTGATACAAATCTTAGTGATACAAATCTTACTAATTAACCCATAGTTGCAGGAAGAAGAGGTGGATTCATAATTTTTCCAAAGGTTTTTGCATGTAAGTGAATATAATGAATGCAACAGGAATTGGAACTATGTCCTCCAATTAACAATTCCTAGCTATTATCCATTACACCACCTGCACATCCAAGATTACAGCACCTGGTATCCCAAAGCAGTTATACATTTAAGTATTGACCAGGCTCAACATTGCTTAACTTTGGTAATTGTACAGGAACCTGTGTTTCAACATGTGACCATAAGCCCACGATAGAGAAGAGGAGAGTGACCAGTGTCCGATCTCTGAAAAATATGTTGGTGGATAGAGTTTCCTTAAACCCTTTGTATGACAAATAGTTTTTCTAATGACAAAGCAAATAATGAGGACAAGAACAGGTGGCTTAGACCAAAGCTCTACATAGACAACAAAAAGAGAAGTGTGCACCTTGTTTGCCATGTGATGATGCTGGAATAAAATAAAATTAAAAAAAAAAAAAAAACTTAACTGAACACAAAAATTTTACCATTGTATGAAATGACCTTTAAGATCAGGGGAACATATAATGAAAAATTGAACTTATGCCCTCTTGATAACCTTTTCTAACAAGAGTAGAGGTTTAGTCCTGGTTTCCTGTTTAGGATTAGGTTTCCAGTTCTTTCTGAAGTCTACTTCAACTAATGCTTGTCCTTACTTACACTAATACAACTCCACTCACGAACCCACTACCTTGAGTGGCTCTTAGGTCTTGTATTGGGCGAACATTAGTTTAAAAAATGAAAAAAAAAAAAAAAACAGTAACTTAAACATATTATATACCCAGTTTCTGCATATGAAAACTGGAAATAGAAAAAGCTAGTAGGAATAAAAACATGGCTGAGCAAGGAAAGAAAAACTCACCTAATGTAGAATCTGACAGTTTTAATTTCATTTGAGTCTGGTGATCAGTCATGTGCACACATATATCAGCTAGTTAAAAATGTCTGTATTGTTCTGCATTACCAAGGATTTCAGACGTGTAGGTTTGCACAAAACCAGGTAAGCAAAGCCTTATTCTTCTCATTCATGAAACGACACTCACTGTGAGGAAAATCCTTTTGGGTTAATTTATAAAAATATTTTTTCTTATACTTACAGCTTCTAGAATTCCAAATATGATGTTGGAGATTAAGTTCAAATGGTATTTCTACATTCCTTCTTAAATTAATGAAAGTTTAAAGTTATGATGATGGCATTTCATGAGACTGTAGGTCTTAAGGATTAAATTTTATTTTAAGTACTAAAATGATGAATATTGTTTGTAATATGTCTGATACAAAAAGAAAATGAATTACTTACTTCTCCATTGTGTATGATAAATACTAAACTAGAAACCGTTTGCCTATAATCGTGTCATCTACTGTTAGAAAAGGAAACAAAACAACAAAACTTACTCCCAACTTCAAATGGAAATAATGCCATTACTGAAGATGATGAAATAATGGTCAGCTTCCTGATCTAGAAAATTCCTATTGCCTTGTGCATTTCTAACAGATGAGACCAAAAATGAAGTATTGCTGCCATATCTGGGCAGATGTTACTCAGTCTTGACAGCAAAAGCAATTACACGGCTTTGTGGATGATAAATTGTTATCCACCCTGAAATCCTTATCCCACAGACAAACATTGCTGGCTTCTCACTGCTATTTGCTATTGCTACTACAATGGCAAAAAAAAAAAAAAAAAAAAAAAAATCTAAAGAATTATATTTCTTAGTCCCACCAGCTTCCCAGATAGGACCTACCATGCCATTTTCACAATGTACAATCATTCTCATTCCCTTTGTATTCCTTTGGTAAGCTTCTTCCCCAGAACTGTTTCTTTGTGAAAGACTCCCAAGAGGATACTTCCTTAACCACCACAATTTTCACATCAAGTCCATGGTCAATGGTTATATATCCTATATATTTTCATAAACTTCCTGCTTTCTCTTCTCTTATGACATTTCTATTTCGTAACCTTAACTGGGCCTTGTATTGTGTGAACTAAAGTTAAACAGAAAAAAAATCTCACAGTTATTACACACTGATTTACTTCAACAAGTGTCCTCATCTCAGTTGTTAGAGTAATTGTACTCTCTGGCCTTCTTCAGAGGTCTCACATAAGTGGTAATCTTTGAAAGAAATTCAAACTGAAATTTTCACCTTTGTTTTTTTTTTTTAACATTGAACAAAAGAGTTCAGTCTTCTGAAATCCCCAACTCTGACAGCAATCTGAAGATATCTGGAGAATACGGTATCATCGTAGCAATCAAGAATTTCAATCTAAAATTGCAAGATGGTAACCAATTGAGGAATACAATGGTCAAAACAGAACCTAAGATGAGGATATTAGAGTAAATCAGTGAATAACAAAGATAATTGAAACTTATTTATAAAAGGAACTTTGTGTGTGTGTGTGTGTGTGTCCGTTACCTATAGACTCCGAAACGGCTGAAC
Source organism: Ascarosepion bandense (assembly GCA_037127315.1). Taxonomy (NCBI): domain Eukaryota; kingdom Metazoa; phylum Mollusca; class Cephalopoda; order Sepiida; family Sepiidae; genus Ascarosepion; species Ascarosepion bandense. Next base: position 2,864,940 of record JBBBDQ010000262.1, read on the forward strand.
CGATTTTCTTGAAAATTTACACAGTTGTACTATAAGCATCAGCAAGTGTTCTTAGCTAGGTTTTGTGTCAAGGTACCCCTGATAAATATCAAAAATCGATAATCAAAAAAATCGGGTTACAGAAGGAGTGGTCCGATCTTAATCAAATTTGATACACTCATAGACAAAGACATAAGAAACGATATTCAGAAGTTTCAAGGTTGCAGTTCTTACAATAGTGCAGAAAATCGATCATATATATATATATATATATATATATATATATATATATATATAAAAGGCAAGATGTTTGTGTGTGTGTCTGTTTATCTGTCTGTATGTCCTTTATACAAATCCACAATTTTTATCTGATTCTTACCAAACTTCACACCAATATTGTTTAGGCTGAGTCTGAGCTCCAGGACCATGGATTAGTCTTAAAGCTTTCATTACACCCGAGCAATGCTGGGCTATACTGCTAGTTCTTCATATCATAAATTCAAACACAAAAAACAAAAGAAAAAGGAAATCCAATTTTCTTTCCATTGCCCCTGTCATATACCCAGTTACCACAGCAGCAGTGGCTGGGTAATCTTTGACCATTGTGCTAAACACTAGCGCTCTCTACTTTAAAAACTGACCTTGTTTCACAACTTGCTCCAGTGGCAGAGCTGGGTAAATATTCCTGTCATACACACACATTTTCAGAACTACAGAGGAAGCTTTTTTCTTTCAAGGTTACAATTTACTAACATTATACAGAAAATGAAAGGTGCTAATATTTTACTTGGTTTTTACCTTCTCAGCATTTCCCTACAGATGGCACCTACCTGATAATCTACGACAAGAAAAATGTGGATCAGTAAGCTTGTAGTCAGATATTTTTGATCTGAAATTTTAGTGTTCTTGCTACATGATTAATATTCACTACTGAATTAAGTAAAATGATATTGAAAACTAAATATTGCCTAAAATCTCTTTTCAAATCTTCTCACTATTACATAGCCCCCTGCACATCAGTGGCATTACTGCCTTGCTCGGGGTGATACAATTAAAAAAAAAAAATAAAAATAATTTTTTTTTTTTTTTATTTCCATCATTACGCTACAGGCATACTGGTGGATCTACAAACTACATCTAGTGAAAAATTATTTTGCAAAAAGTTTTAAAATTTATTAATTCATTTGATCATGAAAAGCAATATTTCTTATGAAAAAAGTGTACATACTTATTTAAAACTGCTACAAACAATAATACAAACATAATTCTGTTGTTCTCAAAGGATAAAAATAAATTTATGTCTCCAAGATTAGTGTGAGAAAATTCTAGTTTAATCATAAATAACTTTAGTAACACTGTGTTCTGTTCCTTTGCTAAGTAGAATTTTTGACTATTTATAAAATTCTACTTAGCAGTCGATGGTTGCACGGTATTAACTTGTATATGATATGTAAGACCAGTTTCTTTACCCCCCCCACCCATCAAAAAAATGGCTAAAAATATATCTTCCTGGTCTTATTCACTAAGTTGAGGTATCATGCAGGATTATGCTCGTTCAGACGACCACTAGTAATTAACTAGCCTAACCGTATGGCCGGAGGGTGGGTCTTATGTTATCAGATAAAAAAACGGATTAACATTTTACTGTATTTGTTTTAATGAAAAAGTATATCTTCTTTAAAAAATAGTTTTCTATTCAAGAAAATAGATTTTATTTATTAATGCGATGCGGATTTTAGAGTGAACATATGCACGAATTGAGAATGTATTTGGTGCACTTAGCAAAGTGTGGTCAATCATAACAGTGCAATGGAGGGATCACTCAAGTGAAAAAAAAAGAATTGCATAAAATAAGAGAAAAATTATCAAAAACTAAAATTTTTATATCAAATTAAAAAAAATGTCCCCATCCTCCCAAAAACCAACCTGAGACTGTTTGGCACAATCCTAGTATGATCTTACGGTAAAAACAGTAAAAATGACTGAATTTGATTGTGTTCCTAGCCCCTGAGACTGACTAAAAAAATCTGAGTCTATATTGGTTTTTCCATGAACAAAACACCATTTTGTTTTGTCTCATGACTACAGTCCACATAAGTTTCGATTTTTTAAGAATTAATGACGCTAAAACCGTAGATTAGGTTGTGATGATCTTGTGATGAGTATTATTCGCTTTAATTACTAAAAATATTTTATTCTTAATTTTTCACATTCAATTTACACTAAAAAAAAAAGTAAGAAAATGAAAAGGGTCTGAAAAGAAAAGTAAAATCAATAATTCAAATTCGATTTGCATAAGTGGTAAAGAGTAAATTCTGATTTCTCTCTCTAAATCCTTTAAAAAGTGAACAAATTCATCTCGAAAAAAAATTAGATCATAAAAATCTTAAAATATTTTGTATTGTAGTAATTAATAGGAATTTACCAAGAAGAATGTTTCTCTGAAACAACTGTGAGACTATTGCATTGGGGGCACCACTAATGATCGAATTTTTTTTTTTCAACAAGTGTTTTCACGTTATCTAAAAAAAGATAAACTAAAACAAAAACACTGAACAGCGATTAAAACGTACATCGTTTTTCGAATATTCTTCAAACTGAACAGAAAAAATTAAATATCCACTCGTGAATGAAACAGCTGATGAAGCATCCACTTATTCTCAGTCATGTTGCATTTAGTTTCAAGTGATTTTTAGATTCTTAAGAAAAGCAATAAATTTTGTTAATGTTCGAAAATCCAGTCAAAATCCTGATGAAATTATTACTTTTTTTTTTTTAAGACGAAAAATGGTACCCTGATCATAGTGGCTGCCAGCGAGTGACCCATTGGCAATTTGGAGTTGTCAAATCAATGAGTTATTATAGCTTTCATCGTATCGAAACTGATAAAGACGAACAACTAAACAAACCAAAACAATGAGTAACCAAATTAAAATCTAATAATCAAATTTTAAAATGCAACTGAGCGATAAGCTACTTCTTTTTGTATTCATTTCAAATGAAAATGACACACCAAGATGGCTAAAAACAAAATTCTTGCTTCTTGCAGATGAGTGAACATGTTAAAATAATAAACACATCGCCTGATTTCTAATTGACAACTAAATAAAAAAAAAATAGCAAATAATTTTTTAAAATCTAAATAATATCTTTTGATATATGATAAAAGGTGAAGTGACAGGTTTCCCGCCAAGAATGATATTTTAAAATTTATGCTGTTTTTCAAAACTACTGTTGTTTTGTTACCCAAGAAAGATCCTTCTCATTAACTTCGCTTTTCGTCTGACAAGGTTTGTACTTTAAGTTAAACTAGAAAAATGTCGTAATCTTAAACAAGAGCCTTTTGAATTAATGCATATCCACAAATCAAATTAAATAAATTATAAATACTGAATTACATACCAGTTTTTCATTAAAATATTTGACATTTTTACACAAATTTGTGATCCCAAAACGCTTAACAGAACAAGAAAGGAGCAGTTGCGGTAGTTAACGTTTAAAATGAACCAAACGACAAAAAAATACTGATCCAGCTTATATTCTAAAAAGTAAAAAAAAACATTCTTGCCATTGTTCAACTAAAAATTAATAACTCTTCCTTCCTTAAAATTATTAACAGAATAATTACTTAGCATAAGATTTTAAAATTCGTAGGTAATACATTTTTTTTCAAATTCAGCAAATTAAATATGACAGTTAATAATTGAGTGAGGACAAGTGGGACAGTACTAAAATTATTCAATTAAAATAATATTGTAAAAATTTATTAAAAAATAATTTAAAAATTAAGTCCGCCAAACCCAACACTTGTTGATCATCAAAATTCATTGAGTTGTTCGCAATATGAAACAACGTAAAAAGTATGACATCATTTTTAAGCTTTTTATTGCGATACAATTTTAAAGGATGCGATGAAAAAAAAATAGGCAATTTCAAAACAATGAATAAGAAATGTGAATAAGAAATACACCAGATTCATTTTTACTATAAAATACAAATCCAGATGCAAGCATAGATACAGAAAATGAAAATGTTAACTTCGTCACATGATTGCATTGTCGAAAAATTGGACTGAATACATAAGTTATTAAATTTAATTTATTTGTTCAAAATGTTTGCTGGCCTTAAACTGGAAAGGCCTTCTCTAAACTATATAAACTTTTATCCCCGTTTTTTATGTAAATAAATTAGATTTACTTGAAAAAGATCTGAACACTAACCGATAATGAATTAAACGAAGAAATAATTTTGATTAATTAAAATTAAAAATTTAAGCTAAACGATTTTTTTTCAACAAAATTAGTTTCCGAATACATAGTGAATCAACTTCAACAATATCTATTTTTGGAAGGATAGCAAATTAATGTTTTTCTACAACATTACAATTTATTTGAAAACTTTTCATAAAAAAATTAATCCGAAAAATGAAGAATTAGCAACTTTTACTTATTCATTAAAAAAAAAGAAAGACTTTAGTGGTTAAAAAATGTCAAAACTTTTTCATTTGTTTTCGTTTTTCTCTTTCCAGACGAAAGATAGTGAAAGAAACAACATTGGCAACAAGCAAATTAAAAAAATTAAAAGTATTTGAATTTATTTATAATAGAATTTTCTTTTTAATGCCTAAAACAAGATTTTTTTAGATTTAAACACTGACATAAATCTTTCCGAAGAAATTTGTCTTTCAAGTTTTCATTCCAGAAAAAAAGTCTTTTTTCAGTTGGTTCCGATATTTTTGATTTTTTTTGTTTGTTATTGTAAAAAAATTGTTCTATAAGCAATTGAAAATTACTTAAAAATTCTGGAATTTGAAAAACAAACCTACTTCTTGGTTTAATACTTAATTTTTTTGCTTATCTAAATGTACTGAAGATTGAATGAATATATAAATGAACAATCAAAAACTGATTAAAAAAAATTGTTACTACCTACTTCGTTTTTTTTTTCAAATAAAAAATTAACCCATTCATTTCACAAACCAGTTTTAATTTATGAGAGCCAATAAAAAATTAATTACTGTCTCATTAAACAGTTTTTCTTGATAATAGTAATAAACTAAATAATTAGTTATTTTTCTCGTGATCATGATCATCTAGACACTAAAACAGTCTGCACAGTTGTTTACATGTGCTCTGAAAATGTCATCATTGATGGTGAAATAAACGTTTCGTGTCAGTTGAAATTAAATACGTTTAATTAAGTAAAATGTTAAAAATAAAATTTAAAATCATTACAATCAACTCGTCTTTGAGAAATAACTTCCAGATAACAAAGTACTGGAGTTAATTTTGTTATTATGCTAAAAGTGTGCTTCCATAGTTAAGGTCACGTCACTTAGACGCTGGTACCCATATTGTTGAATGAGGAGCAAAAAATAAAATTTTGACCGAAAAAGAATAAATTCAGGGTATCATCGAGGTCGACAAGGTATGACAACGAAAGAAAGAAAACTAGAGACGAAAATTTACGAAGAGAAACATAAAATATTCTATTTACTCAAAGGATCTTTAACACTAACACACTGTTGCATCAGAAGACGTCATTCATCGCATTCCAATAGTTTAATTTCAATGGAGCGGACATTTTTTTCCTTGGCTTCATATTACGAATAGCTTGTATTTAATAAAATGGACAACAATAACAAAAACATTCAATTCATTAAAATATGAACAGTATTTTCGAATTAAAATGCAACATCATTTTATACGCAAATTCGAAATTAAGAAAATTTAAAAAAAAAACCGTTGTGAAAGATTTGAGTTTGACATAAATTTTCTCTCTAGCAAGTCAGTGATGAAAAAAAAATCTATGCATAGTAGATGTACAAAAAAAGTTTAGTAAAACGTTAGAAATTTCAGTTAAAAAAAAACAAAAAAAACTTCAATCTGTCAATTGATATTTTAAAAACAAAAAGATGTCAAACCCATTTTGGTAAAACTCAATCGGTGTTACTGTGTTTTAAAAGATAAATAAAAATTACATCAATTATCAATTGTCATTTATTTACTTTTACTCTAGAGATCTACCGCTCCCACATTTGTTTTTGAAACGAAATATTTTTTGTTTCAAAAATGTATTTTACTTGCGGTTATAGACAAAAAGCCAACCAAAAGTTTGTTGCATATTTCTTGAAGCTATCAGACGTCATCAATAAATGTCATTTTTTTTCAAATTTAGTTTAAGACTTTCGTTTTTACAGAGTAATTAACTACTACACAATAATTCTTATGCACACACATAATAAACAATTGATTGATAATTTAATTACGACTGCATTCTTTAAAAATTAACTCACATTCATTTTCCTCTAAAAAAACAAATGAAACCGTTGTTATTTTTATATTTTATAGCTTTAAAATTTACAAAAGTTATTAATTCACAACACTGTAAAAAGATAAAGTGTATTCATTTAAAAATAAATTAAATACAACATAAAAAATTATGTTTAGTTAACCTACATATGCAATTGTTAAAATTGTCACTTGTCAGCTTTAAACTTTTTAGTGTTTTTTCAACAACAAACATTTTGTTAATTTTAAAATAAAAAAATTCAAAATTTAAAATTCAATTGTTTTTAATTACTTGGCTGTTTTTGTCTTGCATTTTTTATGTAAGTGTTTATGATTACCTAAATAAATATCGTTACATCATTCACATTGCAATGCTCATAACATAGAATATGCAAATTAACACAACTTGTCAATAATTGTATAACTGCGCTAAAAACGTACAATAAATTTAGATGCATACAAAATGTAAAACACTTTAGTTGACGGCAAATCTATATATATATATTAATATACACACAAAGAATTAAGTGTTTTTAATTTAAACAGGATTTTACTATCACTTGACTTGTCATTGCCTAAAAAGTGCTAATTTTTTAACATGCTTCAACAAATTCTTAATGCATTTCATTTTTAAAATTTTCAATTTGTACGATAATACAAAAAACAAATTTGGACAAACAGAACTAAGCATTTGATTTGAAATGATTATTACACACAGGCAAAAATAAAAGCTATTTCTTTTCATGACAAGCTTAATAAACTGCAAGATGTGATGTGATCATTTGGCTTTAAGAAGAAAATGTGAAAAGAAAACGCTTTCTAATCAAACAAAAAAAAACACATGAGATTTCTCAAAGAAATTTTTTTTTTTTACTTGTTTTCGGAAACTTTGAAAAGTTTTATTTAAAAATAAAAAAAAATGGAACTCAGGAATTTTTTTTTTTTGGCAACTCATTGATCATTAACGATTTCTTAATATTTAAATAAAAAAATTGTTTTCCCTTCCCATTTAGTTTTTTCGTGTTTCTTCGTAATGGTGTCAAAAGTTTTTAACATGCATTCCAACATTCGCATTAAAATGACCTTATTCAATTCAATTGTCATTTTGTATTAACAATAAATGATTTATTGTTCGAGATGACAATCATCTCTAAAATAAAGTATATACATTTGAAATTATTCATAATGATGGTAAATTTAATTATAAAACTGAAAGAAACGAAGAATTGGTCATCATGAACTTCTCCAAGACTAACGAAACCGTATGTCGGGCTTAAGTGTATAAATACACCAAAATTAAAACCTCTACTTTGATCTGACTTACCTGCCACAAGGGTCCAAATGTCCAATTTTAGTCCGTCCTTATGTCAAAGAGGAATGAAGCAAGAATAAAAACTAGTAATGTTTTTAAAAAAAAAAAGAGGAGTTGTAGTAAAAATCCTGCCTGCCTCGAGCGGCTATCTCTTTCTGTCTGTGTGTTTAAAAAAAAAAAAAAAGCTGCTACTCATAATACATCAGGTAGTCACTTCATAGTTATCTATCAGCAGCAGTAGTAGCAGAAGAACCACTATTATTACTTAGTAGAAGTACTTAGTTATTTTTGTATGTATGGTTATGTGTTTACACTTCGCCGCTATATCATCAGGTAGCTGTCAGCCGAGTGATACTTCAGCTGCACCTGAGTTTTCCATTCAAGAGAGCATTAAAATGCGTGTAGTAATTCATATTGTTGAATTTTCTATATTGCTGTTTTTTCTTTTTAGTCTTTTTTCACCCTCAATTTGACTTATTATTCAATAAATTATTGATTGATTCTTTAATAATAATCACTATGTTTCCCTTTTTATTTTATCTCGATACTTATGTTATTGTTATTTTTTAATTAGGTTGGGTCTCTTTTAAAAAGTTGATTTCTGCACACCATCATAAGCAAAGCTGTCATTGTTTGTTTTTTTTTAATTTATGAAAAATAAATTTCGTTTAAATTCAAAAGTATTTCAAATTTTCAAGAGACAGAAAGATAAACATCGCTGGAATAAATTAAGTTGAATGAATTAAAATTTCAACGGGCGTTTCACTTTTAATTTTTAAATTTCTTATTTACAAAATTTTTGGTATTTTTAAAAATCCGTTTTCACTTCTAACAAGTTTTTTTTTTCTTTTAATTTTACCAACCGAACGGCAAAAAAAAAAAATAATAATTTTCTTTTCTTTTTTTAATTTAATATTTTGTTCTTTTTTATGGCAAATGGTGAATTGATTTTTTTTTTGTGGAAGCGTATTTGCTTTTTTACGGTGTTTTACATTAAAATTATTTCGTTTTTTTTTTGTTTTTTTTTTCCAGTATAATGTTGTTTTTATTTTATTCTTTATTTTCTTATTTAGTTTACAATTTTTAAAAAATGCGTACCCACTAGGTTTGGCTGGAGTATAAGCACTTGCTTGAATCTTGATGTTTATACAAACAAAAATTCTAATTAAATATAAAAATAATAAATTGAATATTACCGCTGTTTGAGGCTTAGAAAATATAACAAGGCTATTTGTTTATTAACTATTATAAAAAAAATATTTAATTGCTGATTTGCTTTGCGAAAAACTGAAGCAAATAGTATTCTTAACAGAAATATCGATGAGGTCATTTGCCAAAGTTTGAAATTTGACGTCACTATCAACCAATGAAAACGTTCCACCTTCATTTTTGAAAAAAAAAAAAAACGGAAGCCGTTCCGGTTACGTCAGGTGGCGCCAAAAAGAACTCTCATTTAAAAGGAGGAAGTAAAGTTATGTTGTTGATAAGCACGTGGTTGATAACTGTTAGTGAAAATATTCAGCTTGTTTTGGTTTGATCAGCTGTTGCACAGGACTTTTCTCTGGGAACGGAAAGTTTAAAAATATCTGGGTATATTAATTTCCGTTTTAATTTTGTTATTTTTAGTAAGTTAAAAATCTTTTTTTTTTAAATATTTATATTTTATTTATTGGAAGTTTCCAACTTTATTTCTTTGCGCTAGCAATCACTTTTGAACGGGATTTTTTTTTTCAATGTGACTTTTTTAAGTCACTTAAAAAAAACGGATTGTAATATTGAAAATAAATTTTCTTAAATGTAAATAAAATGGCTATATTTTTTTTTTTTTTTTTTTTTTTTTTAAGTTGGGTAAATAAAAGCGAAAACTCATCGTTAGGTGTCCAGTATGTAAAAAAAAAATATTTCCCAACGAGAACTCGTTTTATGAAAATTATTTTTAAAAATAAGTCTCTTCTTAACTTAAGTAAAGTTTCACGAATATATAGACAGATACGTAAGGCTTCTTTTCATAGCTCTGATATCTGAAAATTGAAAACTAAAACTTTTGAGCTAACATTGTAAAAGGAAAACTTTTTTGTTGCATGTAAATTGTAAAAGAATAGTACTTAAATATTAATTACAATTACTACGGACTTCCTAAAAAATGAATGTGTCTTCTTTTGGGGGTTTTATTTGTTTGAACGATAGACTTAAAAAAAAAAAACTAAATAAAAGCTTTATTTATATTGGTAGTTTTAAAATTAAAAAAAAATAATAATTGGCAGAGTCACTCCTCGAAGTGTCATTGACTGTTTTAGTGTCACATAAAAACGAAGTTGAAAATCTATTTCTAGAGATATTTGTTTTAAAGTAAATTGATAAATCTTACAATTAAGGATGTTATGCTTGCTTTTTGATTAAACCTAGCGAAAATAATGTTTAAGTTAGGTACATTGACGATATAAATTTAAATAAATTTTGAATTCGATTATAAGCACAAACAGCTTGTGCTTTAAAAAAAATAAATGATTTTTAAATAGTTGAATTATTCGATACGCTTTTAGTTTTAAAGTTAATAGAATGATGAATTTTAATTTTTGTACATATGAGAAAGAAATTAGAAATTCATTAAAACTTATTTCAATAATAAATTTCGATTTTAATTCATAGCATTTATTTTATTTTTTTATCTGTTTTATGTTTTTCAATTGCATCCAATTAAGATATTTATTTCAGTTCTGATTTTTTTAATGATTAGCAAGTGCTAAATAAAATTGAATTGAAGATTTATTTACTGTTAGTCTCTAGTGTTAATTGAATGCAGTCACAAAATTATTTTCTTTTTGTGTTTGTGTTTCCGTATAAAATAACTGTAAAAGTAAAAATAAAATCCTTAAAAAAATTGTTCATATTCAAAAATGGCACAAACTTGACATTTTTTTTTCTTAAAGAAACACTTATGAACAGCACTGAAAAATTACTACTTAAAAAAAACATTCAGCGTTGATTTGTTTTTTTGTTTTTTTTTCTGTCCAATCTGAAAGAAATGTTTAATTAATGAGCACTAACTTTCAACAAAATTTATTTTTTGAGTTTTATTGAATTATTTTTAATAAGGTTCAGGAGAAATCTTTTTGTATGTTCACACTTAAAATTGAATCATTTTTGCTGAAAGTGAAATATCTTAGTAATTTTTCTCTATATAACTAAAAACACAAAAATCGCAGATATTCTGCCCCACCCCTTTAAAGTTAAAAAGCCCCCTCCCCCGAAGATATGTACAAACAGATGAAACTTTTATCCCAAAACTAAAAGTATTTCCACAAAGATTTCTCATAAAATAACCACTACACTTACAGCATACAATTTTTCTCTATATAACTAAAAAAACAAAAATCGCAGATATTCTGCCCCACCCCTTTTAAAATTAAAAAGCCCCCTCCCCCGAAGATATATAGAAGCAGATGAAACTTATCCCAAAACTAAAAGTATTTCCACAAAGATTTCTCATAAAATAACCACTAAAGCATACAATTCATTATTAATAATTGCTAAAAATTTAATTTCGTTGCACACCTCAGAGCATGCCCCTGATGTTCGATGTTGACTACAAAAAGAGATTTCCAGGTAGGTACACTTCCCTTATTGCTCCAAAGCCAAAAGCTAAAACCAATTTTAGTTTGAAACTGTCTTAAACGAAAGTTTTTTACTGACTGCATGAATTATACTTTATGATGATACAATGTAGAGAGATTGCACTAATTTTTATTTTATGCCATATGGTTATGAAACTTTCTCTGCAAAGTAATAATGCCTTCCATTTAACATTGGGGATAGAGGTTGAATCTTCCTGCCAATATATCATTTTATATTTATATTGATCGATATAGTTATTTCAAGTCAGTGAATAGTGAGAATAATCCAAAAAGATCGATTTATGAAATATTAAGTGACAGATCTGTAGAGAGAGCTCAATGGATATTGTCCAGTGAGGCACATAGTTTCAAAGGAAAACTCAACATATGATTTAAAGTGGTTATAAATTATAATACATTAATCTTCATCTCATCAGACCAAGTTTCATTCAGTATAAAGATTTTCCCAAGAACATTCTGAAAAAATTTTGGCGAACCTGAAGGCGACTAACACCACCTTTAAAATTTGTTTTTCGTTTTTTTTTGTTTTTTTTGTTTTGTTTTGTTTTTTACTTTTTCAGCGCAGTCTAATCGGTTATTACATAAAGTTTCCGATTATCAAAAAACAATTCGGAAAATTTTCAATAAACAATTTTAGTGGGGGCTCAGTTTCTCATACAACGTTATAGTAAATCGATCCTCCATTTTGGAATTCCTCGCGTTGGGGTCGCTTTGTTTTTTTTAGTTTTTTTGGCACAAGTTGTTGCTCTTCTTGGTTTTGTCTTTTTCAAGTTTTCTTTAGTTCTTACGATGGCATCTTGTTCGGAAACTCCAAGAATGGCTTTATTCAAAAATTTCACAAAGGATTCAGTTGCTGAATATGCGCAAGCAAAAAAATTAATTGCACAGGATCGATTTTACTATAAAGCTGTATGAAACACTGAGCCCCCCCCCCAATTTTTTGTCAATCAGAAAGTTTAGGGTTTAATCGATAAATTTGCACTGAAAAAAGTAATAAAAAAACTGATAATCAACCAATTTACAGGTGGTGGTAATGTCGTACTGGTGAACGGTTCCAAAATGGAGGATTGATTTACTATAACTTGTATGAAAATCTGAGCTCCCCCACCCCACTAAATTTGTTTAGATATTGAAATTTTTCAAAATTTTTTTTGTCAATCAGAATATGACTGCACGTAAATAAGACAAAAAAATTGAAAAACAACAAATTTAAAGGTGGTTGTAGTCTCTTTTAGGTCCCCAATTTTTTTTTTTTTTTTAATGGAAATGGAAATCAAGTAACATGACCCAGAATAGAAATCTTTAACCTTATCTTGTTAAGGTCACTAAGGTTAGGGGAGAAAAACTTCATTTGGCAGAATAAGTGACCATAAATTCGTTACAAGCACATGAGACATATGAACATACATATTCACATATAAATAGCATGTTCACATACACACACACACACACGCCGATGAAGATCAGACATATATGCTTATAATTAATACTAACATATGTAAATATACCAACAAACATCACATATACGCACAAAATATACATACAATACATACTTATGCACACACACACACACATATATAGATGTACACTTACATGCATGTATATACATACACAAAGCCTTTTACATATAAATTTCTTATCTATACATACTAATGCTTTTCCACTTCCATTCTATGAAGGACAGATTTATACATATATATATATATATATATATATATATACAAAATTAATGCCAACACATATATATATATATATAGATATGTGTCCACCTATACATGCACAAAGGGGGCTTATATTAAATTACATACATAATACAAAATAGTTATACACATATACCAGCATATATATCAAATACATAGGGGACCTTAACCACAATTTCTTCCATACACAAGAATTATCAAAGGACAATTTACACAAATAGGGAAGTGAAGTTACAGATGTGATATAGTGGGGTTATCATAGCGTGTTTCCCTCTATATTAAGATATATACATAATGCAAAGTACTTATACACATATATAGGCATATATATCAAATACATAGGAAACCATAACCACAATTTCTTCAGTACATAAACATTATCAGAGGATAATTTACAAAAATAGGGAAGTGAATCCACAAGCATGAATATACTAATCAATAAAGGATACAATCAATTACATCCATAATACAAAATTAATGCTAACATACATAACTGTACACATATACACATAAAAAAGTGGATCATATTAAAATACATACATAATATAAATTAATTATACACATATACAGGCATATTATCAAATACATAGGAGACCTTAACCGTAATTTCTTCAGTATGCAAGAATCATCAAAGGATAATTTACACAAATAGAGAAGTGAAGCCTCAGGTGTGATATAGTGGGATATAATACATCATTCAATAGGCCCCAGGCTTGACATATAGATGGCACCACTAATAAAAAAATTCATATGATATTTGTAAAGTACTAACCTTCAAATGGCACATGACAAAATTTGGGCTCAGTCGGATTATTAGTTTACAAATTACAGTTATTCAAGTGAAGCTACTGTTGCAAATTTTCAAAATAATGGAAAAATCTGAATTTTGTGTATTGATAAAGCTTTCTGAAGAGGGGGGAAAAATAATGTTCAAGCAAAGCAATGGCATAAGTTATTCGGATTCTGCTCTGTCAGAAAAATTAGTTAAGAGGTGGTATGCTAACTTTAAACATGGTTGCACAGACACAAATAATGCTGAACACTCAGGTCACCTAAAATCAGCAATTGTCCCAGAAAACACCAAAAAATCCACAAAGTAGTTTTTGCCAATCATAAATTAAAGTTGCGTGAGATAGCAGAGGAGTTGAACATATAAGAAGGCAGTGTATTCACTATTTTGCACGAACATTTATCAAGAGAAACCTGTGTACAAAGTGGGTGCTGCATTTACTCACAGTTGCTCAAAAACAACACGACGTCGATGATTCAGTGTTGTTTGCAACTGTTCCAAGGCAACAAAGAGGAGTAAATATGTGACAATGGATGAAACAGATTCACCACTTCACTCTGAAGTCAAATCAGCTGAAAGCTGTACAAAGCAACCAAAAATGTAAACACCAGCAGGCAAGGTTTTGGCCTCCGTATTTTAAGATGCGCATGGTATTTTGTTCATTAATTACCTTGAAAAAGGAAGACCCATTAATAGCAAATATTATATAGCATTATTGGTGTATTTGAGAGAAGAAATCACCAAAAAAGGCCACAAATGAAGAAGAAAAAGTGATCTTTTGCCAAGACAATTCACCATGTCACAAATTGATTGCAACGATGTCAAAAGTACATGAATTGCACTTTGAATTGCTTCTGCATCCATCCTATTCTCCAGATCTGCCCCCCAGCTTTGTTAAATGACTTCAAATTTGCATATGCCTCCAACTGGACATTTCATTTTGACTCAACAGTTCCAGGAGGATTTAGTATCTATTTGTTGATTGTTATAAAGTTTATGCGAGTTAATGATGTTATTAATGTTGTTAGTGCAAGAATAGATAAATATTACTTACTCAGTTGTTCTGGTTAAAATGTTTGTCAATCAATTCCAGAAAGTGTTGAACAATATTATTATTATTATTATTAGATGCTTGGCAGAAAGAGGGGTTAAACCATATTACTCTTCTATTTTTGTGTTTATTTGGTTTGGTATCTTTGGAGGATAATTCCTGATGGACTTATTGTTATCCATAAATAGTAATGGCTCACTATCATTTTGGATACAAAAGAAAGTCATTAGGGCCTTCACATTACTTGAATTTAAGATAGAAATTCTCTCAAATTTTAAAATAGTCAACTTTTTAGATATTACTTTAAATCTGTCAAAGGAAACATTTAAACCCTAATAGAAAAACAATAAAGCCCCAACCTACATTAATGTTTGCTCCAACCATCCCCATCAAATTTCTGCCATTTTAAATGCCAGGATCAAGAAGTTATCTTCTAATAAGAAAATCTTTAATGAAAATAAAATCCCTTACAATATCACCCTCAAAATAAGTGGCTTTAGACAGGGATATATATATATATATATATATATATATATATATATATATATATATATTGTTTAATTACTTAGTTTCTGGTCATAATAAGATTAGACCAGTGCACATTTGTATTAAAGTGTTCAATACAATTATATTGTAGAATTTTTGAATATTTTTCATTTGTAAGTGAGTTATTACGTGACCTAGTTATTGCAAATCGCCTGAAGACACCACTCATAATAGAAACCTAGGTCATATAATAACTCATTTACAAATAGAATATATATATATATATATATATATATATATAGAATGAATGGATGGTCCTTGGAAATCTAGATTCAATAACCATAAACTGACTTTGAACAATATCAAATACAAGAATAGCACTACCCCACCTCCAAATATTTTTGTTTTTAAAAAATAACAACAAAAACACAACTATTATTTTGGAAATCATCGCGAAAACCAAATCTTATAATGGAATAGGAAATAGTTGTAATTTGTGCCCTCTAGATAAGCTTATAATACTAAAACACCTAAATGACTATAAATTATTAAACAGAAGAAGTGAATTGATGACAACATGCAGACACAGAAACAAATACTTAAATGCCCCAACCATCTCTACACTTTCTGCTTTTTTTATGCCATACACCATTCGTTTGTTATGTTTCAGTTTAAACATTGCTAAAACTATTTCAAAGCTAATACATTATATATATATATATATATATATATATAATCGCATATTTATGTATGTGTACGTATGTTTTATATTATAAACATTATTTTTTCGTTTTTGTTTTACATGTGTGCATAGATTTATATTCTGTCTATATTATATATATTATGTTCATTTATTATTTTTTCGTTTGTATTGCTTGCATATTTGTATTTGTGTATTTTGATTGTGTGTGTGTATATATATATATATATATGTTTTTATTATCAAATTATAATAAAAATATTACCATGTATAATGCTCTCCTATTGAAAGTGTATATATATATATATATATATATATATACACTTTATTAAGAATGCTCAATAGGAGAGCATTATACATGGTAATATTTTTATTATAATTTGATAATAAAAACTTAGTTTATTGCAACACAAGAGCCATTATGTTTTGGTACTATCTTATTAGTACTACAGCAGGCAGTCTGATAAGGTGCTAATAAGATAGTACTGAAACACAATGGCTTTTGTGTTGCAGTAAACTATGTTATAAAATTATAATTAAAATATTACCATATATATATATATATATATATATATATATATATATAGTGTATCGAGGCAGCAAATAATTTTCTAAACATATACTGTTAAATATAAGAGACAATGAATGTCTATTATGTTTAATCATGAGCCGTTCTAAATGTCATATTTTGGCTTTAATTTCAGTTGAAAATAAAGACAAAAATTCTCCAACATTTGGACAACTTTTTCTTTCTAAGCCCTCGGCTCACACGAGCCATCCCCAGAGAGGTCACCAAGATGGTAACACAACAACGTCCACCATCACCGACGATTTTATTTTGTGTTGACATAAAACTCCGCTAGGCAACGGCAATAGTTCCCAGAAATAACCTTGAGATATTGGAGGCCATGTACATTAAATCCAAACAACCCACACTTAATAAAATCACTTTTAAATCTGGCCATAACATATTACATTGCATTTGAATACATGGTTCTCTTGTCATTTCGTGCTATTACGCGGTGTGATGTCATAGAACCACATTACAAATTTGCGAACTGTGTTTGTTATTTTTGGTAACTATTGCCGTTGCCTAGCGGAGTTTTATATCAACACAAAATAAAATCGTCAGTGATGGTGGACGTTGTTGTGTTATCATCTTGGTGACCTCTCTGAGGATGACCATCTTGGTGACCTCTCTGAGGATGGCTTGTGTGAGCCAAGGGCTTAGAAAAAAATTAATAAAAAGTTGTCAAAATATTGGAGAATTTTTGTCTTTATTTTCAACTGAAATTAAAGCCAAAAGACGACATTTAGAACAGCTCATGATTAAACATAAGACATTCATTGTCTCTTATATTTAACAGTATATATATATATATAATATGGATTGTTAATTTTTGGTCCTAATAGGGTTAGACCAGAACACATTTGTATTAAAAAGTATTCAATACAATTATATTGGAGAACTTTTGAATATTTTTCATTTTTAAAGGAGTTATTTCGCTACCCAGGTTTCTACCATGAGTGGTGTCTTCAAGCGATTTTTAATAACTGATTTTACCTTTTACTGTTTTTCTTTTAATGAACTCACTTGTAACGGTGTTTTATTTGAATGTTCACGTGGCAGGGAATTTATGAACGCACATTGTTTAAATTAAAGCGAATAATGACATTTTCATCCATGGTTGTATGAACCTAAGAGGTATTTCTTAGTTTAGATGCATTTAGTCATAATTTCTGTTCTTTTATTTAACAGTTTGTCTTTATTTGGGTTTATCATAATTTCTAATTTTTCTTCTAAATTAGAAATTATGATAAACCCAAATAAAGACAAACTGTTAAATGAAAGAACAGAATTATGAAATTATGACTAAATGCATCCACACTAAGAAATACCTAAACCATGGATGAAAATGGCATTATTCGCTTTAATTTAAACAATGTGCGTTCATAAATTTCCTGCCACGTGAACGTTCAAATAAAACAGTTACAAGAGCGTTCTTATAAAGAAAAACGGTAAAAGGTAAAATCGGCTGAAGACTCACTCATGGTAGAAACCTGGGTAGCGAAATAACTCGTTTAAAAATGAAAAATAAACAAATCTCATGAAGATATCAAAAGGTTGAAATCTAGGTTCTGGAAATATGTTTATGTATATATCATATATTTTTGTGTATTTTATTTTATTTTTTATACTATTTATTTTTTATTATCTTTATTACTTATATATAAATTTGTATAATGAATTTTATTTTTTTTTACTATGCCATTGATAAGCCTTTATCAGCTTTGTTTATTCGCTATCAAACCTAATTAATTTTTACTTTATTAAATAATTAATCTAATTACATAAATTGATTAATTATTAAATTGGTCTATTAAATAAGTTGATTTGAATATGTGATGAGATAAATTGAATTATCTACTTGAATAAATTGAATTGATTATCTAACTGAATAGATTAAATTATCTGGTTGAATAAATTGATTTAATTAAATAAATGTAATTGGATTACATTAATTATCCTATTAATTTTTACTTTATTAAACCTGTTACTTTACCTTAACCAGTTAATAATCGATTATTTATTTTTACATGTAATAATATTTAAATATAATTCCAATTGAACAATCAGCAGCCCTTAAGTTTGTATGAATCTATAAATACATGCATATGGATGTGTAAATCTGTGCATATTACTTATCAGTGTCTTTTATGCTAATTTTTTTCTAAAATAATGTAAACATAAACAAACTAGTTCCCATCCTTACAGCCTAGACTTGACACTAAAGAGCCTTATATTTTATATTTATAATTAAATTAGAAATCTAGTTTTTCTTCCCACCATGTTTTTAGTATCCAATTCCATTTTCAAGTTTCACTATTAGCTTAACATGATTATACATTTAATAAATTAAAAATATTGGTACATTTCATGTACCCGTAACAAGCTTTAAGAAAGGAACACTAATAAATAATTCAAATTGAAAAAAGGCCAGTATGATATGATAAGCACCTGATGATTGCTGAAAATGTTAAAAACAGGATATATTTATGAAAAAAAAAAATATATATATATAAGAACTAAGTGTTTGTCACCTTAGCTGAACAGGTTCATGCCAACTTCAAGGTTCCATGAAGACACCATTATGATGTTCTCATTCATCAGGGCTGGTTTGCCATTTTCTTAATACAGAGCATGATGGGATTTTTGTGGGAGTGATCTTGTTTATGATTAGTTGATTTTTTTTTTGTTTATTTTTAGCATGCAGGTGTCAGATTAATTTTTATTTCTGTTGTTTGTTGTCTTATTTTAGGTTAGGCTCTTTTATTGGTTTGACCTTTTTTCTTGTGTTGGTATGTTTTGCCACATGACAGTTTGTTTTTTCTGGGTCATGGTTGGGTGTTTTGTGTTTTTGTGTATGTTTATTTTTGTGGGCTTTATGTGTGTTTTTTATTATTTATTTTGGTGGTAGTTGTGTTTTTTTTTCTGTTTTTTGTTGTGATTGAGTGTACATATTTTTATATTTATATTGTGTGTATGTATATATATATATATATATATATATATATATATATATCAAGTGAGAGGGGTGTGATGGGTGAATATTATATTTTTAATTTAGCACATGTGGGGTTTATTTTTTGATCTTGTTGACTGCACAATATAATAGTCAGTTGGGCACCATCAGCAAGAAAGGGTATCATGACACAATTCACTCTGCCAGAAATTTGGAAACAGCATGCTATACTGCTTGGTATTCATGCTAGAAACTCAATACAAACATTTAAGAGTTTGGGCATCAATCTAAGAACAGTGTAGAAGATTCAGAAAGAGTTGGATAAGTCTAATAGAAATTATAAAGGTGTTTAGAGTGATCATTGGTAATGGCAATGTTGTATCGCCATTCATCTTCTCACAGGGCCTCAGACTCAATACAGAGGCCTATATCAAGTGCTTTGGAAAGGTTGTGCTTCTCTGGATCAAGAGGGTGGCTGCTGGAAGACTCCATGTCTGGCAACAGGACTCTGCACCATGCCACACAAGCAGAAGAACCCAATCATGGGTGCCAGACAGTTTCTACAATTACATCACCCCTTAGATCTTGCCACCTAATTCCCCAGACTAACCTCTGATTATTATGCATGGGGTGCAGTTGAGCAAGAGTTCATCAAAACTCCTTATAATACCAAAGATGAACTGAAGGCAAGAATTATGTCAGCATTCACCAACTTAAACAAGGAGACTGTCCAGAAGAAATGCAGGAGATTCCAAAATCATCTTGAGGCTGTGGTTGAAGTTAATGGCAATTTTATTGAATAAGATATTTTTGTGTAATTTTGGTAAATATATCTGTTAAAATGAGATGTCAGTGTTATTTTCATTTTTGCATAATTTACATAGCAATGTATCCATCATTTTAACCGATAAAATACAACTACAACTTCTACTCCAACAGTTTCTTTCCTCGCACTTCCCGACTGTGGAATTCCCTTCCACACGATTGCTTCCCAGACGGTTACAATCTCCAGGAGTTTAAATGTAAGGTCAATAGACACCTCCTAACACACTAACCTGCTCCCATTTTATCAAACACTCTTCCCATCTGCCCAACCCTCATCCTCGGTATCCTTACTCATCTGTCACCTTCCTCCTGACATTCCCTGTCTAACCACTCCTTCTCTTTACCTTCCCCTATGTAGCCCCATGCGCAATAGTGGCAGTGAAATGCCTTGCTTGGGGTGAGATGATTAAAAAAAAAATCTCACCCTGCATATATTGTCGTTAGATAAAGCTGAACTGCAGTTTAACAAAATACTCTTTTTAATCTAAGTGCATACATAGTGATGGGGTATCATTGAATTCCTCTATGTGATAAAAAATGATTCATTGGTATTTCCTGGTGCTTGTTAAACATTTAAAGAGAGTAAATAGTTACCATAAGCACAGTTAGCTGGTGGCTTATGCATTTCACAAATGACAGTATCAATGAAAAGTGGAACAGATATAATGTTTGTTCATCATTTTATTCACTTTGCACTAATAACCTTGGAAAAGTTATGATTGCAATTAATTTCATCTATGTGTTAAATAACAGTGTAGACTGAACTCTTTAGCCTTGATAGGGCATACAGTCATGGAAAAGGACAACTCTGAATTCTGAACAAACCTGAAAAAAATGACCCTGTTATGTTATCTTAGCGGTGACACACCCATTACTGAAACAATTGCAGTATATGTGGTAACCATAACCGGTTATGGGACTCATGAATGTGACTTTACTTGGTACTATCATTTTAGCAAGACAATTTGTGGTAGTTTGAGTGAACTATAAAAGAGGAATCAATCAAAAATTGAACTGGCTTCAGAATTAAATTGTTGTTGTCTCAAGAAGAATATGTCGATATCATTTCTGTAAGAATTTATGGGATAAGGAGTTACTATCATTTATAGTCAGACTGTTTTTTGTTATTTTTTATCTTTTTAATAATTTCATCCCAAGTAAAGCAATATGATGTAATGAATATGGACACGTTTTGTTTCCCTCTCACTGTAATGGGATTGATTGCTATCAGCTATATATATATAGACGAAGACAAGGACATCAAGAGAGTGAGTGAGATCTAGAGATCTATCACCAGAGGCCTACTGACTATGCCTGTGTCTCAACGATTATGGACTAGATTGTTCTACCAGATTACATTTGCCTTAAAAACTTAACAACTTCGTTATTGATATATATCCCACTCCAGGACGTATCACAAAGCCAGTAAAAGAAAAAGGTGTTACAAATCTCATGAAGATATCAAAAGGTTGAAAAAGAAAGACAAAAAAAACATTATCAAGGAGAGAGAACAGGAATTAAGAAGACAAGATAACAATTGACATTGCATTTAAATTTTTAAAGGTTAAAGTTGACTGGAATGATCAGAAGAAAATTCCACAAGTAAGAGAAGAAACTGTTAGCATAGAACGTATGATTATATTTAGCCATTTCAACTGTAAAATAAGACCTTACTGCCAATCTAGTACCGTAGATTTATTAAGTTTACGTACCATAGAGGAAAGTTCATTAGAACAATTACTATGAAAGTATTTATAGAAAATTTTCCCCTCGTCTTCTTATCATATTTTGGATGTTATGCCCTCCAGCCCTCTTCAGGTGTGTGTTTATCCAGATAACTTTCTGGGAATTTTGAACTGAACCCTTTATGTAAACATGAAAGGAAGATTATTCTAGTTTCTCTATCCATCTCTTGGGATATCTTTTACTTCCTTTTTGATACTGCTCAGTTGTTTGTCCTGTTTCCATGATGTTAGTGTTAGGTTACCACACACGAAATGTTACAGTTTTGGTTCATTGTTGATCCAGTTGTCTAACAAAGTAACCTAATATAAAAAAAAAAATCTTGACTTATTCCTGACTTTTTCTTTCAAGATATTGTTATTTGTAAGCCTAATTAAAATGATTACAAAAAACAATGTTGAGTAATCTTATTGTATGAATATAAACTGGGAAAAATTTTTTGCATTGGATCATTACATGCAATAAGAAATGGATACTTTTTGACAACAGTAAAAGGGTAGGCCAGTACTTAAATGCAACTGAATCACCTAAACCTCTACTGCACCCTAAAAAGTTAATGGTTACTGTATGCTGGACTTTCAAATGGATTATTCATTTTTGCTTCAAAGGAGAACAATAACAGCAACCTTGTATTATGGAGAAATTGAGTGAAAATACAAAAGATTGAAAAAGAAACATCCGACTAATAGGGATGGCTCAATTTTGCTGCACGATAACACAAGACCACATGCTTTTCAGTCAATTGCCCAAAAGCTGCATAGCCTGAATTATGAAATTTTATCTTATCCTCCATATTCACTTGATATCTCTTCTTCTGATTGTCACTTATTTACGCATTTCATTTCTTATAAAGTGTCACACATGAAATTACACACTTTATAGAAAATTAATAAAATTCTTCTGAAGTGTCAAATAATTTCTTTAATTGAAATAGGCACCATGTTCATGAATGACTATTCTTGATCCTGTCTTTAAAGACCTTTTCATCTTTTGCTGTGATAAACACTTTAAATGCTTTGATTACCTTTTCTTTATTGAAGAATGTGTTGTTGTGGCTCGTACCATGTGACATCCAGTCACCCGAATGTATAAAAGACAATGTGGGTTTAGCATGGGGAGTTGTCATTATCACGGACTTTGTGAAATATCACCTACTACTGCGAGAGACTGTAAATATTGTATATACCTCTTGGTTGTACCACTCTGGTAATAAAGTAGTTTGGCTACATTTTACTGTGTATCTCTTCATTCCACGATAAAGCAATGTTTATTGCAGAGGAAAATCTCAAAACGCTTAAATAAGTGATAATAAGTTGGAGAGATATCAGGTGAATATCAGTTTGGATATCAGTTTGGATGAGAGCCAAATTTCATAATTCTGGCTATGCAAGTTTGGATAGTTGATCGAAAAGCGTGTGGCCTTGTGTGATCGTACAGCAAAATTGGACCATCTCTATTTACAAGTCTAGAATGTTTCTTTTTCAATTTTTTGTGTATTCACGAGGTTGCTGTTATTGTTTTTCCTTGAGGCAAGTATGAATAATGAATAACCCCTTTGAAAGACCACCATAAAGTAACCATTAACTTTTTAAGGTGCAGTGGAGGTTTTTGGCTTTGTTTTAGTGATTCACTTAAATCTAATCACTAGTCTATTCTTTTATTGTTGTCAAATTCTCATTGCCTGTGTTGATTTGATGCAAGAATTATTCTTTTTTGAGTTGGAAAAGCAACAGAAAGCATACCTCAAATCAACAGTTCTTTTTTTAAGTTTCATTCAATTCATGTGGAATAACTGATCATGGTCTTCTTCCTGGTTTATTTTGAAGACTATAATCTTCCGAGCAAAACTTCTGAAACTATCACTGTGCAGTTATGATTTCAACTATACTATTACCAAATGACGCCTTGATGTTCTGAAATACTTAAGAGATAAAATAACCCAGTTTGTACTTAGACAGTAAAATTACTCAGTAATGTTTCCTTGGAATCATTTTCATGAGTAATAATTTATTGAAATAAAACTTATCTGGAAAGAAAAAGTCAGAAATAAGTCAAAATTTTTTTAATATCATAAGGAGCTTATTTTATTAAATGACTGGATCAACAACCAACCTAAAAATAAAAAATTTCATGTGTGACAGCTCAATATTTGGCCCAAAGATCAAATTCACAAATTCATGAACCATCTCATTAATCTATAGTCCTTTGATACCTGAAGAAGGCTAGAGAATACAATGATTGAAACATGATAATATCAAAGACAAGGACATTTGTCCAAATTAAAATAATGTAGATATCACATTCCAATGTGATATCAACACAAAACTTCTGATTTTTTATTTTTTTTATTTTCACTATTCATATGCAGCTGAGCTGTGTATAGCTAATAAATAAATAAAATTATTTGATCTTAAAACAGTTTCAAACAGTAAAACTAATTTAAAACGACTGAAGATTTCTAAAGTAAAACAATTTATTTTCCCTAAAAACAAGAAGACATTAAAAGAGAACATGCTGTGTTTTAATGACTTGCTAGGAATTAAATGGTTAAAAAAAATAATGCCATCTTTGCAAACAACTACAAGAGATATCAGAAGAAGGTTTATTTATCAATGTTCATACACCACGTGGTTCCAAACAGTATGGCTACCCTCACATTTCCAGCTGAATGCTCCCTCCTTCATAGATATAAACCAAGGGACACAACTCATGTTGTTTAACAGTTCTTTACCTTCTTTCTTTCTTTCTTTCTTTCTTTCTCTTGTTAGATGATCCTATGAAAAAGAGTTTAAAAAAAAAAATGAATTTATTAAACAAATTGCTCCTTGAGCTCTGGATATAAATCCAAGAATTTTAAATGATGGTACTCCTTTCTTCATTAAGGACTAGCAGTATAGCCCGGCATTGCTCAGATGTAATGAAAGCTTTAAAACTAATCTATGGTCCTGCAGCTCAGACTCTTTGGATGTTGGCACGAAACACTAAAAAGCAATAGTTGTTTCCAGTTAAAGTGAAACCGTAGACTAAAAGAAAAATGAATGGATGTAAGTCAAATTTTGATTTCCTGGTATCGATATCAAATAAGTTTCTTTCGTCGTAAACTGAATTTTGGAGGTTAAATAAGTCCTCTGAGTAAATGGTATGATGGCTGAGACTAAGAACTACAATTATACCTACTTAGAGACAAACCCAAAGCAAAAACTAAAATAAAAGGGGTGAAAAAAATACAGGCAGATAAACAGACACACACACAAACATCTTGCCTTTTATATATATATATATTATCGATTTTCTGCACTATTGTAAGGACTACAACCTTAAAACTTCTGAATATCATTTCTTATGTCTTTGTCTATGAGTGTATCAAATTTGATTAAAATCGGACCACTCCTTGTATAACCCGATTTTTTTCAATTATCAATTTTTGATATTTATCGGGGGGTACCTCAACACAAAACCTAGATTAGAACACTCGCAGATGCTTATAGTACAACTGTATAAATTTTCAAGAAAATCGGTTCAGCTGTTTTGGAGTCTATAGGTAACAGATACACACACACACACACACAAAGTTTCATTTATAAATAAGTTTAGATTCTGTGACTTGTTTATTATCAGTTGGTATCCAAGAGAACTCTGTAATTTTCTTTCTGTCTCTCATTTCTTTCAAAATGGCCATCTCAGTGTGAAATCTCTTAGCCAAAATCTGTGTTGATGAATGTACTGAGTCATAGAGACAGAAATTGTTTGTTTTGCATATGATTTTAATGTTCTCAGTTACATCTTTTAGCTGCAGTAGTTCCAATAATAGTTTTCTGAAAAATAAGCAGGTTTCTGACATGTCAATCATGGTTAGTGTTTTGGTAGCCAGTTTACTTTTGACCACCCAACTAATGTGCTTGGACTGCCAGGCAATAGGCATATATTTATTATTATTTCCTACCAGAAAGAGTATATAGCCTCCTTGGGATCTTTCCTCTGTCAAATTTGCAAATGATTCATCACTATATGCAATAATTTTTAGTTGCTCAAGGTTTCCTAAGTCAGGAATGTCTATCTGGGACTTTTTAGGCTTTTTTTTAGTGGTAATAAGTTCCTTATTGCTATCCTTGGAAGAATTTTGATGTCTCAGGGTAGGACACTAAATGAGATGGATGTACCCTTACATATGTGCCACCATTTTTGACAAGCACTTGATATGCCCCCACCCTATGACAGTTCCAGGACCAAGCCATCTATCCCACAGGTTTCTCTTGTAAAGAACAGCATCACCATTTTTGTAGGTTTGTACTATGGATGTTTTAACTTGGTGATG
The DNA here is from genome assembly GCA_037127315.1 of Ascarosepion bandense. Lineage (NCBI taxonomy): Eukaryota > Metazoa > Mollusca > Cephalopoda > Sepiida > Sepiidae > Ascarosepion > Ascarosepion bandense. The sequence continues at coordinate 2,891,290 of JBBBDQ010000262.1, forward strand.
AAGTGCACGTCTTAGTTTCTCTGAGAATTCATCTGCTATGAAATTTTTTCTGGCAGCATGCATGGCATTTAGGTAATCTGCAACAACTTCACTGGTGGAAATAGCTTCTAATACAGGGAGTCTGTCATTTAAAAAAGCAGGTAGGTTGGGGTTTCTGCCAAAAACAAGTTGACTGGGACTGTATCCTTGAACACTGTGAAGTGTATTTTTGACACTTATGGCCAATGCAAGTTCTACCTCAAAACTACAATTGGTATCTTCCATGGTTTTCCTTACTATTTCTCCCAATATCCCATTATGTCTTTCATTTAATCCATTGCTCTATAGACTTTCAACAGCAGTGGTACGTACCACAATGTTCATATTTTGCGCCATGTTTCTAAACAACTAGTTATTAAACTCTCTGCCATTGTCAGTGAAAATAAATCCAGGAATTCTAAAATACACAATCCAGTGCTTGAAGATGGCACTAATGATGTCAGAACTTTCTTTATTGGAATCCTGACTCAAACACTGTGTCTTTTACCATGGTCAATTAGGTGCAGTACCTTGTTGCCATTAATCTCTTTAATGTCCATGGCAATGCTCTCATTGAAAAAAGTTTTAACAATGGGTTTGGGTTCAGCCCTTTTGTACCTCATGCAAATTTCACAGGAATTGGGAAGTTCTTTAAGAATTTTAATAAAATCAGAATCTCATTCCAGCATTTCTCTCTAAATCAGATGGCTTTTTACTGCTAGGGTGACTGAATTGTCTATGCAATTTTGTAGCAATTCTGATTTTCTCCAGTCTATTTTTACAAGCAATATCTTTAGAAAATAAAATTAACTTGAACTTACTTGGTCTGGTGGAGGTCTGCTAATAGGTATGTAGTAGCGACCAGACAAAGTACATTGCAGTGGAACTTTTCTTCCCAACATGGTGACACTGTCACTTCCAAAATGACAGTATCACCATGTGGCATATACTGGCTCTTTTCATAGAATTTTTGCTTAACAAAAGCAATATGTCAGCATCCACAATGCTAGTGACAATACTGACTTCAATGCCAGCAATGACTCATGGTAGAGTGACTGGGTGGATGGATTTAAGTTTGTTTCCATCACCAGACTTGTAGGTCTTCACTCTGTCTTGCACTTCAATTTTGCACTTTTGTTTTTCCGATACTGTTTCCAGAAAACATTCATACCATTTTATTCCACAAACAGTCACAGTGGCACCACTATCCAAGACAGCTGAGTCAAGCGTCTCCCCCCAAGAAGGTGTTATCGCCATCTTCCTTCTTTTGCTGATTCATTAGCATGAGGTTGGATACAAATAAGTGACCACCATTTTTGCTGTCTTCCTCAGCATAAGGACAGTCACAGGCCCAGTGGAATTTGCATCCACACTTGAAACATTTGGTGGTGTTGCCTTCAGGGTTTAACTTTTTATCAGTGGAGTGTGTTGGATTTTTGTTGTGGCCACTCCTGCCATTACCTTGCTGAACAGAAAAACAAGAATTTCTGTTAGAAGAGTGACTGCAAAATGTCACATTGGTTTCCTCCTGTTTGTTTATGCTGAATGCAGCATCTGTTTCATCCTTCACCATGACTGGGGAAGTGTTTGGTGAGGAAACGTCAGAGTATTGACTATGTAGAATTTTCTTTGTTTGGACATTTCAGAGAGAGTGAGTTCTTTAACCATGTCTTTAACTAGCTATTAAGGCTCTGTAAGCTAGTATGTATGCTGTGGTGCAGTTGATACTGACTCGGAACGATAAATCGGGGAGCTGAGTTCAAATTCCAGTTGAATTCATTGCATTCACTTATGTGCAAATACCCTTGGGAAAGGTATTAATCCATCTCTTCCTTCCAGTTATGGGTTAAATAACAGGACAGATTGGGTTCTATAGCTTTGGCTGGCAACCAATCTACCGCAGAAAGCAATGGCAACCTACTGCGGGATAATCTTTTGCCCAGTCAGTCATGTCTCTTTCGAGACATGATCACCCAAGTGTGTTTCACGCATGGCACTTAATTAACTGAAGCTAGTACAGACCTAGGTAGAAGTATTTTGTGTTTCTTTAATTTTGAGACACGATCTTCAAAGCTGATAAGAAAATAGTATACTGACGTAGTATTCTGTCTTTGGTATCACTCAAAGGATTCATATATGGTAAAAGCCGCCTGGTTCACATTTTCCAAGAAAAATTTTTGGTATAACTTTTTCATGCCATCATCAGCATGGAGGGTAGCAATTTCCAATTCAAGTACCGCTTCACTGGCTTTTCCTTCTAGGGATAAAAGTACTACAGGCACCCGTTTAAGAACTTCTAAGTTGGTTGCGAATTCCCAAATTTGCATCTCTTTTTCCCCAAGTATTATACTTGTCTGTGTTTAAGGCGGGTGAAGAAATAATTTTAGAAGTAATTTTGTTTTTTTGTTCTGCTACCAAACTTAAACTTAGCAAACAAACAACTACAACAAGAGATCTTGGGAGAAAAAGGTTTATTTATCAACTTTTATACATCGCATGGTTTCAAACAGTATGGCTACCCTAACATTTCCAGCTGAATTCTCCTTCCTTCATAGAGATGAAGCAAGGGACACAACTCATGTTGTTTAACACCATTCATTCCCAAACATTCTGATTATATGTTTCATTAATAAGATATACTACTCTTAAGCTTGATTAAAACACTGGTTTATGTATTTGCTGACATAGTAATTGTGATTTGATTAGTTAAGCCTTACTCAGTAGAAACCCAGCGAGAAATAACTGAACAGCACTAAAAAATAAGAACAGGTATCCTTAGACATAGACAGTGGAATGAGTACAGGCTACCCCTCTAAATAAAGGGGTCAGTTCAGATTCCCTATGGGGTATCCAGATCAATATACCCCTGATGAATGCTGAAGGGTACAATGACCAAAACATCATGATAACAGCAACAAAGATAAGGACAATAGTCTGAATGTAAATAGTATAAATAACTCCTCATCCAAGAAATTCAGATAGAAGTCAACTGTTATGCCATTTGCGTTTTTCTTTTTGCTTGTTTTCATGCATAATTTTTCAAATATTTATCAAAAATCGAAATTGTAATATATGTATATATTTTTTAACACTTTATTAAATAAACGTTAATCATTTTTAGTAGTAGATATAAAAATCAGCTGATGACAGAAATACGAGGAATATCCATCAGTGTAACAGGGAAAGTTTTAAAGAAAAAAAAATAAAAAGCTTTTATTTTTTTAATAAATTTCATTTCAAGAATAATTTAAGTTTTATAGACATACCATATGTTATAACATATTTCCTTCCATAAGAGGAACACTTTTCCAGAAAAGAAAAATACTTTCAAAAATTAGCTTCTGTCTTGAGAGCTGGGTTATTTGTACGTAGCTAATCCTTAAATGTTATCGTTTAACACATTAGTTCTCTGATGACTCCAGAATTATATATATATATATAATTGTAAATTATTAAATTATCATGTTATAATCATATTTGCTTCTCTGCTAGCTCATGCATTAAACCCTGTCATTACCTCAAATGAATAATAAACTATTCCATCTTGCTTGTGAGAAAAGATGAAAGAAAAAGATATTATAGAAGCTGTTTGATTTTAGTAAGAAAGATAAAGAATATATCAAGAAAGAGAAGCTAGATGAGGTGATAATGTTTTCATGTGTCTGCTTCAGTGAAATGAAAAACCTTGTTAGTTTTTTTATCTTTTCATTTGTACTCTTTCTTCTTTAAAATAATCCATTGCATTTATAATTGTGATTGTTATTGTAATAATTTATTACTGTTTGTAAGCTCAAATATTTAGCGATGTAATTGGGGAATTTCCATGAGTATTTTATAGTTGTGGAACTCACAAAGAGATCATTAAGTTAGGAATTACGATTCATCCAAAAATTTAAATAAGAAAACCATGAAATTTTCACAGGTGCTGCTAGTTACAGCAAACGAAAACAATGTTAAAATATGGAAGAACGACAGCCCTGAAGGAGACTACCATCACTTTTAAATTTGTTGTTTTTCTTTTTTTTTTTTTACTTTTTTTAGTGCATTCTTATCGATTACACTCTGTACTTTCCGATTGACTAAAAAAATTTGAAAAAATTTCAATATTTAAACAATTTTAGGCAGGGCTTAGTTTTTCATACAACGTTATAGTAAATCAATCCTCCATTTTGGAACCATTCGCTGGTACGACATCACCACCATCTGTAAATTTGTTGATTATCAGTTTTTTTTTTTACTTATTTCAGTGCAATGTTATTGAATAAACCCTAAACTTTCCGATTGACAAAAAAATTTGTAAAAATTTTAACATTTAAACAATGGGGGATGGCTCAGTTTTTCAAACAATCTTCTAGTAAATCTATTGTGTGCAGTTAACTTTTTTTGCTTGCGCATATTCAACAACTGACCCCTTTGTGAAATTTTTGAATAAAGCCATTCTAGGAGTTTCCAAGGAAGATGCCATTGTAAGAACTGAAGAAAACTTGAAAAATCCCAAAACAAGAGCAACAACTTGTCCCCGCAAAAAAATAAAAAAACCAACCCCAACACGAGTGGTTCCAAAATGAAGGATTGATTTACTATAATGTTGTATGAGAAACTGAGCCCCCTTTAAAATTGTTTAAATACTGAAATTTTTTCAAGTTTTTTTTTGATAATCGGAAACTTTATGGAATAACCGATAAGACTGCTGAAAAAAGTCCCCAAAAAATGAAAAACAGCAAATTTAAAGGTGGTTGTAGTCTCCTTCAGGTCCACCGAGAGAAACTAATACAGATGATTCATCAGTCAAATAGTCTTACTTTTTCCTGAATGTTTGTTGCCAAATTATACATGCATGTTGAATGGCAGGAAATATAGTATTTATTGATTCTGAGTAAGGTTATTATCTGAATAATTGCAAGTATCAATTTTAGCCCCCAAATTGCTACTGAGTCGGAACTTTTTGATCTCAGAATGACAAAGCAATTTCTTTTTTTATCCATTTCATAATCGATCTGTTCATTATTGATCTTGTATCATTTAACTTTGCCTCTTTTTTTTCTTTATTTATTTCTTCAAAACAAAAGACATGAACCTCATTCAATCATACATCTATGATTACATCTAAAAATATTGACCAAAATTACATTTCCTGTTAATCATAATGATAATTGATCACAGGTATATATTCATCAGAATCTTCTTTTTTTCATGCTTTGTTTTAGACTGGTTCTTGTGCAATCACTGAAGTTAAGCAATGCCATGTCTGGTCAATACCTAGATGAGTGACCACTTAGGAATACCAGGTGCTGTAAGCTTGAATATGCAGATGGTGTAATGGATAAAGGCTCGAGAATAGAGTCGAGTTCCAAGTTCAGTCAAGTTTGTTATATTCATTTACATGCAAATACCCTTGGAAAAGGTTGGAAATGCTTTTTGCCCCCTGCTATGGATTAATTAGTAGAACTTGTATCAGTTAATCATTATCTCCACAATACTCTTAAAATCTCAAAATATTTTCTACCTTCAAGTACCCAGCAAAATGATGTTAAGCCATAAAAACAAATTGGTAAAAACAAAACTAATACTGAATGAATTAGTTTGAAAAGAAAATAGTTTTTATGGCACCAAAAACCTGGTCACAATATAGTGCCTCTTTTTCCTTTTTCTTCTCTTTTTTGCTCTATGAGGTTGTTGGATCTGGTATATACTCATATATTTACAAAATGTTTAAAAACCTCCACACAAAACTGTAAAATCAATTCTTCAATCAAGTCTTCTCTACTTCTAAAATGTTCAAATGAGCCGTACTGATGACCATGTTTGATAAATTATTTACAGGGTATCAGATAATTGAATTTTTTTTTTTTTGTTCATAATCGTATCACTCCAAGTAAGGCATTTTACTGCCACTGTTTTGCAGGGGGCTACATAAGAGGAAAATTATGAGAAAGAGTGGCAGGTTATAGGGGGTGCCAGGAAGTGGGTAAGAGAAGGATGAGAATACTGATGAGAGTGGAGTGGACGGAGAAGGGAGCATTAGAGGATGCAGGTTAGTGAAATAAGAGATGACTATTGACTTCACATTTAAATTCTTGGAGATTATAGCTGTCAGGAAAGCAAGTAAATGGAAGGGAATTCCACAGGTGGGAAGTGCGAGAAAAGAAGCTGATGGAGTAGAATTTGCATTTACAATTTATTGGTTTCACAGTAAAAGGGTGGAACCTAGTTGCTAATCTTGTGGCTTGAGTAAATTTATATATAGGATTGTTACAATTGTGTAACCACCTCCACATACGACTTACGGCCATATCACGCAGACTACACCGGTTCTCGCTCAATCACCGAAGTTAAGCATCGTTGAGCCTGGTCAGTACTTAGATGGGTGACCGCTTGGGAATACCAGATGCTGTAAGCATTTAATGACGGATGTGCATTGTGGTGCAGTGGATATCAGCTCGGAAAGAGAAGTTGGTGAGCCGAGTTCGAATTCCAGTTGAATACCCTGCATTCACTTAAGCACTGGTACCCTTGGGAATCCATCCCTTCCCTCCAGTTATGGGTTAAATAATGGTAGGACTTGGGGACCCTGCCCTTAAAAACAAATCTCAATGAATCTTGATTCTCAAAAAGAAAAAGTATTACTAGACACAGAACTTATAGAAAAAAAAAACAACAATAAATTGTTGAAAGAAAGAGGTATTACCGGCAATAAATGACCCACCGAGGTTGATATGCCATAAAAACAAACAACCAACCAACCTCCACATACAAAATAGAAAACACCAATATTGAATATGAAAATCTGTTTCATAATAAAATTGATATAGTGCTATCTGAAAAGGTTTCTTAAACTTTACCACTCTAAAATGCATGATATGATGCATAGACTAAATTAATCATCCAATACATTTGATTATCTTTTCTAAAAATACTGCTTCATATGATTTTCAATTTGTTTATAAGTCAGTTCAGACTAGACGGGAACTGTGATGTTCTGACTGAATGGGAACATAATATTACCTTGTTTTAACTACACATCAAGTGCGATTACTTTCACTCTAAAAAAGAAAAAAAATAAGGGAATTGCTCTCAATTTCAGACCATTTTTTTTTTCTTTCTTTGAATCCCATTCTCATCCCCTGTATTTTATCCACATTGTAAATCTTGATTTCAAATTAATTTCTAAATGGCTACTCATATACAAAGGTTCACACTATGAAAGGATATTTAATCTGAGTTCTTTGAATTCTGAAATCTTATGAAGGGATGCTGGAAATTTGTGGATCCAGCTCCCTTTGCAAAATCATTATTTCAATGAACAATGATCAGGATATTGATTTGGGGAAGTCATTTGGTCTGATATATATATATATATATATATATATATATATATAAACAAACATACGCTGTAATTTTTTGTGCATAGATCAGGAATGTGTGTAGAAGAAGCAGTTAAAAATGTAAAGAAATTCCAAAGAGAAAAAGTTTATTTTCATGTCTGAAATATGCCTGGTTTTAGAGCATAGAAAATGACCAAAATTTGTCAAAAACGAAGAGGAAAATGAAAAAAGAAAAGTGAAGTTTCGTTTACTTTGTGATTGGTTGTTTGCAAAACTTGCTAAAGGTGTTTGTTTTTTGGGGGTTTTTTTTGTTTTTTGTGCAATGATCATTAATAGCATTTCAATAAAAAAAAATTGTTTTTGGTGATTTTTATTTTGAAATTATATATTTTTTTTCTTTTTTTTTTGTACATTGAATATTATTTTCATTTTTGAATAATTTCCAATCTCACGTAGGTGTCCTACTTCAACAAAACCTGAAAAAAATACAAAAGTTTTATTTCCCTTTGTTGCCACACATCATTAGATAGATATTGTCTCTCTGGTAAACAAATACATCAAATTTGACCTATTTTTGTCCATTTAGAGTCCTAAAAAATAAAGCTGCAGCAGACTTTTGCCCACAATTTTAGATGAAAAAACATCTTATACACACAGGATTATGGTGTATGTGTGTGTGTGTGTGTGTATGTATATATATATATATATAATAATGTTTTTATTATAAACACTCATAATAAAAATATTATATATAATGCTCTACTAAGTATCGAGCACTCTTCAAAAAGTAAATTACTACAAACAGCAGACTGCTCACCCATTTGTTTGTACTACTTCTAAGATGTATATATATATATATATATAATTTTCTTCATATTTTATGATATTGTTTTTATCACAACATTCTGGTATAGTAGGGACATCAAAAATTGAAAATTAAATTCTGACTGAGAAATTTCTCACATTACATTGATGCCCTTGGAGAAGGCAGGAATCCACTTCTCTTCCTCAGCTAGAGTTGACTGACAGAGTAGACTGAGCTCTCTAGTTTTTCCACAACGTGAGAAAGCTATAAATCTCTCTTCTCTTTCCAGCTATAGGTTAAATAGAGTAGACTATGTTCTCCAGCTGTAGTTGGCAACCAGCCTAGAAGAACAAAAAACTGTGAATTCGATACCAGTTGAGCATGGACTAGCAACTCCACGCCATGAAAATGTACTCGCTATGAAAAACACAGCAGAAATACCCGGTATGTTGAGAGCTGTGGGCCCCATACTTTTTCTGTTGCATCTACAGGATTTAAATACGTGATTAATAATAACAGCAGGGTCTCTTTTTCTATGTATGATGGCTCATCTAGTAAAGGAGTACATGAACATGATTTCTTTGAAAATGAGTTGCTCAATCACAGGAAGAACAAATTACATTTGTACCAACATGTTTATCAAATAAAAAACCATGAGAAATATTCAAATACACAGTTTAAAAGAACTAGGTGCAGGTGGTATAACCGTTAAAGCATAGCAAATACAATGAATGAATCAAGTTCAAACTCTGGCAGGGACATTTCTTTTTATTACAATGTTATTTATCCTGTACAAGGTCCAGAAGTCACTCGAGGTTGAGGGTTACAGAGAAAAAGACAGTTTATGCAAATATGTGGAGAAAATAAGAGTTAACCCAAGACTCAAACAAGTTATGATTGTAGTGGTCAGGGAAGCATTCTCTTGAGAGTCGGTTCCTATACTATTTTGTTTTTATCGTTTCACCTCAAGCAAGGTGACAATGCCACTAGAATACGGGTTTACAGGGAGTGAAAGAGAATGAGAGATAAGGGCAAAAAATGAACAAGATTCAAGAAGACAGCGATTGTTGTTGCATTTAAATTTTTGAAAATTGTAGTTATCAGAGAAGCAAGAAACTGGAAGGAAGTTCCACAGAAAAATAACTGTTACTAAAAATGACTGTTGCATCTAACTAGTACAACAGTGAGACCTAGTTACCAATCTAGTCACTGAAATTCATGTAGTCAGGGCACCAGGAAAAAAGAGCTTAAGAAAGGCATGGTATAAATCTTTTACTCTAGCTATGTGCAAATACTAAAGCAGTTTGACACCTTTAACCTTTTAAATACTTGGTCATTAGGCAACTTAATATTAATTTAGTTGCTATCAAAACTAAAAATCTTTAAATATTGAATTTTTTCCAAATTTCTTTTGCTAATCTAAAAACTTAGGGTCTAATCGATAAGAATGCACTGATAAAAGTAAAAAAAAAAATGAAAAGCAAAAAAATTACGAGAGGTTGCTGGTCGTACAGATCTGCCATATTTGTGACTCTAAGCAGTCAAGTATGTTGTCATATTTCAAGCATTCCACAGCAGATGACAAACTTTGACCTTTAGCATCAAGGGAGGTAGAGAGAAAAGTTAATTTTAGTTGCCAGAAACCAAAATATTCCCATGTAAATTCATGACAATTATTTCTTTACTTTGTATTATTATACATAGAAGAGGGAAGATCCTACAAAATGTTATTTTTTTTTTTTTTAAAGCAAAATAACACAAAGGAAACTTTTGAAAAATAGGCAATGTCATGCCTATCATTAATTAGTTATAATCAAGGTATCTGATACGATCTTGAGTATTAAAGATTATTCTAAAACAAGGGTTCTCAGTTGAGTGGGGAGGAGAAAATATTTACTTCTTTAGTTACACAATTTGGAGCCCATCATGAGTGTAAAGAAACAAAAAACTCCTCTATAAAAATTATGTATTAGCATGAAAAAGAATGAAAATTTTTAATAATATATGCATATTATTTTGAATGCACCTTTTGAGTTGGACAACTTGGAAAGTGGGAGATGACATTCTAGGTTATGGTAAAAAAAGTGCATCGAACAAAAAAAGATGGGGAAGAAATATTCTAAAAGACTTATATGCAGTATGGACGTTATGGCTATTGCTACTGGGTTGGTTCTTTCACCTAAAGATCCAAGACTTGTTGAATAGTTTTCGTCACTGAAATAAATAAGCAAAGAGAAAAAGAAAGATACAGAGACACTAGAGGGACAGTTTGAACACTGATTTTATTTTTTGATTCCAACGACCTCTTGTTAGGGAAATTCCTTCCCGAACAGTCGGCACGTCTTTACCAGTCAAAGTCCAACAGAAAGAAAGGTAGAATTTATTTTTGGCACCAGGAAGCCTCTCTTTTTGCAAATGCGTAAATTGTCTTTCCTGTCAGAGGACTTCTAGGAGATTTTTATGTTTATTTTATTTTGTACTTTTTGTTTTATTTTGTATTTTTTGTTTTATTTTGTATTTTTATTCAATCCCTACAACAGCTTGTGACAAATTGTTGCCATATTATATTTTTAATTTCAAACATTCACATTATTTTTGATTTTTTTTTGATTGCACAGTATAGTAGGGTCACCATTCACAAGAAAAAGAGCACTATGACGCAAAATACTCAACCAGAAATTTGGAAACTGTATGTTGTACTGCTTGGCACTAACACCGGAAGCACCACTACCAACATTTTAGTGTTTGGGTGTTAATCTGAGGACAGTGCAGAGGATTCAGAAAGAGTTGGATGGGGTCTAATATAAGATTGGCAGCTCATAAGTCATTCTAATCATTCTGATAAGAAAAGAACTCTCAAATTTATTGGTGAGGGTCTCAAACTGAACATGGTGACATACATCAAGTGCCTTGAGGAGGTAGTGCTACCCTGGGTTGAGTGGGTGGTTACTGGAAAGACCCTATGTCTGGCAACAAGACTCTGCATCATACCACACAAACATGACTACCTAGTCATGGCTGTCAGACGATTTCTGCAACCACATCACTCCTTAGATCTGACCACCTAATTTCTAAGACTTCACCTTCTAGATTATTGTGTTGGGCACAGTTGAGCGTGAGACCAACAAAACTCCTTGTAACACAAAAAATGAACTGAAGGCAAAGGTTATGGCAGCATTCACTAACTTCAGAAGATTATCCAGAAAAGTTGCAGGAGATTCCGAAGTGGTTGAAGCCAATTTATTGAATAAATTTACTTTTTGGTATTTCAAAATATTTTTGTGTAATTTTGGTAAATATATCTGTTAATAGATTTCAATGGTATTTTTTTTTTTTTTTGCATAATTTAGATAAAAATTTATCCATCACTCCCTGTATATTTTATTGAAGTTTACATTGATCATAAGCAAATATTGTTCATTCAAATTGACAGTTACTGTATTGCTTGTATCTTGTTTTTTTTTATCTTTTTTTTTTATGTTTTTTCAGGACATAGTCAATCATGGCTCTTCACAACTTATCCTTTTTATCATTTAGTAATGTTTGTCTTTCTTAGTATCTCTCCTACTCACTATTCTGTCATTCATTCACATAAGCTCGTCATTTAGTTGGCCAGCTGACTACCCCTGTCCCTTTTGCTTTTGATAAGTCTTGTGAGTGCCAAATTTTCCAAGCCCTCCTTCCCCATTGTGTCCCAGCTGCATCTTATTCTAATCATAAATGTTCTTTTTATTTCCATTTTCCTTAAAAACATCATGCTTACATGCTCTATTCATGGTATTCTCAGCAGCCTTCTGTAGAACCACATTTCTTTTGTCTCAAGTTTTTTCTTTATCTGTGAGAAATATAGCAAATCTTAAATTAGTATTGGTGCCACCAGCAAATTCACTAAAATAGAATCAGTGTAAGTGATGAGATTAGCTATTCCTATCCAGGAAACATTCGGTATTCATTGACTGAACAATTAGAATTATGTTGGTTGAAATTTATAAAATCTTTCTTTGAAAACAGTTTTTCGGGAAAAGAGGTTTCTCAAATCCAATAACTGTGAAAGATCTTTCTTTTATTGATAACAACTTCCTTCCTAACATTTTGTCTGAAGTAATGTAAAATATCAACATCTTAACTGTCATTATTTTTTCATTGATTTACATTTTAGCTGTTGCAAGTTTTCAATGATAGAGTTTATGTTACTTGGTAAAGTTTTTTGTTATTCTGTAGTGCTATGAAATTCAATGAAGGGTTGTCCCCAATAAGACCTACATGATTAATTTGCTTCAAACCGTTTTTTTAACATTGATCTACGAAAATGGTTGTATACAGCTAACAGTTGAAACATTTCTAAAAGAGTTGGACTCTATGCATTATATTTATATAAGAGTATAGATCTGATGAGTCTATTTATAAACATCTTTCGAGCTCTTAAAGTTTTTGTTTTGTAGAATTTTGCAGTGTTAGCATAGTCTATTCTATGTTCAATTTCCTTATCTCATATATTACATTTTTTATAACTGATCCATACACCAAATCAAGACCCTCATCACTTCACAGTTCAAATTACCTCAAGTGCAGCCTATTCTCTGTTCAATTTTTTTATCATCTGTAATAACTGATCCATACACCAATGCAAGGCCTCATCATTTCACAGTTCAAATTACCTCTAGTGCAGCCTATTCTATGTTCAATTTCCTTATCACTTATAATAAATTTGTTATAACTGATCGATAAACCAAACCAAGGCCTCATTACTTTAAACTTCAAATTGCCTTTAGTACAGCCTATTCTGTGTTCAATTTCTTTATCACTTGTTTTAAATTTGTAATAACTGATTTTTATACTGAGATATTTGAAGTGTTCTGGGTTCAAATTCTGGCAATAGCAGTATATGTTCACTTGGTACTTGGGAAAGATATAAATGCATCTCTTCTTCCACTAACTTTCAGGGAAAATACAAGAGAAAACAAGAACTTTTTGCCAGCGTAGAATACAGTTTTTTCTTTAAATAAGTCTTGAAAATTTGTATGATATACAGGAATTCAGTTATTTGTCTGGAACAGGTAACTTTCCCTGGGGTTAGCATAGGCCTACAAAAACCCTAACCTTCACATTGTAAATTTTTTAGACTTATTTCAGGAAAAAAAACTGTATCCCTGATGTCGGCAAATATGATACTAATTTTAGTATGGTTTAGAGTTATAATAATGGAGCACCTAGGAGAAACAAATACAGTATATCTGCTTCACTCTTACAAGGTTATTAAAAAGATGGCACAGAAAAATAATTTGGGCAAACAGAAGGATTATGAATTCATTTCATTGATTTATTCCATTGTCAAAGTGGTTAAGATCATGTCCATGAGGATTCTGAGGTAAAGATTACAAGTTCAGTTCTCAACAGAAGCTATTTCATGCTGGTTGTCCTTGCTGGTTGAAGAGTATTAATCAAGAGGATCACACTGATATGATTCAAGATGTAGTAATATCACGCTGATATGATTCAAGATGTAGTAATATCATGCTGATATGATTCAAGATGTAGTAATATCACGCTGATATGATTCAAGATGTAGTAATATCACGCTGATATGATTCAAGATGTAGTAATATCACGCTGATATGATTCAAGATGTAGTAATATCACGCTGATATGATTCAAGATGTAGTTGTAGTAATAATAAAATAATTATTATTAATCATCATTCCCTTGAGTTCTTCAATCATCAGAGGAACCTAAGAGCGGAAGAAACTGACAATCTCCTCCAGGATGGAGATTTTCTAAGTGCAGCTTAGATGGGATGTGGCACAAAGACATAAATATGGATCACTCAGTGAGGATCAAACTCACCACATAATTGCAATGATTCTAGCAAGACAAGCTTGCTAACCATTACACCAACTCAAAGAGCCTAAATCTTCACCAGGATTATCTGATGGTGGCTTTCAGGTGTTCTGGCATTGTCATGTCTGTCAGCTCTTTGTTGTAGTCTGACTGCATTTAATAATGCCGTAGCATGACAGTTTTTGCAGAAGCTGTTATGCCATGTGACATGGCTAAACCATGGCATCTTCTGACATTTTATAGTGGCAAGATTCTGCAGGTTCTTACGGGTTTGTTGATCAACAGATCAGCTACAAACTTTATCTATAAAGCATACATTTACTCTGAAAGTATAAAATCATGTACAAAATATCTCTAGTTGAAGGCATAAAGTTGCACATTGAAGATATTTAAATTTCGGTATTAAATAACAAATAAAGGTTGATACACTGCTGAAAAAAAACAACTAAAGCATTTTTTTTAATTTTAGAATGGCATTTATAACCATGACAAGCCTTAGATTGATTTAAAAATAAGCATATTTTAAGCATGAAATAAAGCCAAGATTTTTTATGTGATTTTATCAATACTTCTGCTGAAGTACACATATTTATATAAATTCTGCACTTAATCTCTCTCTCTCTCTCTCTCTTATATATATATATATATATATATTAATGGCTTCCTTCAAAGATAACACAACAAAACCAGACATCATTTCCTGCATATTTTTGGCAGTTAAAAGATACAAATAAACCCTCTAAAGTAAAATAAAATATTCTGGTAAAAACAAGAATCTGTAAATGATTCTATCACCTCTGCCCTCTGTGCCTGAACGAAAAACTGCAGATTATAAGGTTCCCTAAAAATAAATTGGTGGTAAATTGTAGGGACGAATTAGCGGTTTTTTGTAAACATCGAAAATATTTTTCTCTAAAATTTAACTAATTACAATTGTTAATTTATAACTTATGCTCTAATATTACTTAAAAATTATTTTACTGAAATAAATGACCCACACAATATTTAACTGGTTTTCTTAACTCTCATGTATCTTAGTATACCATATTTACTTGATTCTAATTCTAACCAAAACAATCCAGCCCCTTTAACAGATGAGGTTGTACACAATCAAATTTTTAAAAAATCTAAAATCCAACCTGCTGTTAAAAATTGTCTACTTATTTAAATAATGTATGGTCCCAGTATGTATCTTACCCAAACAAAATTAAAAAGTGTCATAGTTTGACATTATGCTACATTGTTTTCTTTTGCAACCCAAATTTTTAATCCTTAGTTCAACCAAATTCTCACTTTTGATCAAGCAATATTGACCCATCTACAAGCATATTGTTTAACTTCCTCCAACAGCCACTTCTTAATTTTCTAAATAACCATAAATTCATCTTACATTTTCTAAATAAATCATTTTCATCATCTATTTTAAAATATCACCTGAAGAAGAACAGTAGTGTTCTGTAACATTAACATTTTTGTGTAGTGATATAATGCTTTTATAAACTATTGTAATATCAAAATTACAATATTAAGCTCTACTTTGTATTGAGCACTTTTTATAAAAGTAAATGCATGAACAGTGGGTTTTAATCTACCTGTTCTTTCACTTTCTTATATATATAATAGTATTTGTTAAAACTTTCTTGTTTGAAATTGTTTTTTTTTTTTTAATATTTTTCTTTCTTTGTTTTCCCTTTTTTTTATTATGCTGGTGTATTAGCTGGCCATTTGTGCTTGCTTTTTGGGATTGACCTACCTCCTCACTTAACATATTAGAATGTTAGTTAAACATTGCATTGTGTGGTGAAACACACTTATTCTATAGTGAATAGATTCTCCCAACTAATTTAAGTAGGAATAGTAAGAGGAACAAGGGTCAGTGGATGTTGGACAATAGTAGTCGACAGTCGAATATGAAAGTAGTCAGCGACCTGGCAAGATTACACTGCATAATACATATTATATCAAGTTCCTAAGGTTTTATATGTCAAACCTGTTAGGACCGACTTTAGCACAAATACTAGCCTCCACTGCGGAAATAACTCCACAACACATGGTCAAAAAATTCTGGTGGTAGCTGATTCAACTGCTGAAATAAGTTATTCTGAGTAAAAATTTGAAGAAATTAACTGGTGCTGAAACTGATTCAGGTTTAGATTTTATTATTCAGATTATAATTAATAAAATATGGAATATTTTCCATATATAAATCGTTTTAAATAATCCAAATTATTATAATTATATATAAAATTATATTTGATCTTGACAAATATTGTTTTAAAATTATATTTTAAATATTGTTTCAAATATTGTTTGAATATCTCAAATATTGTTTCAAAAATTATAACATGTTTCTAATGGAAAAAAATAACTTTTTTTCCATTCTAATATAATAATATATTATTAATATATTATAATCATTCTGATTATAATATATTATTATACACACTAAAAAAAGTTATTTTTTTGTGAAAAGTTTTTTTTTTCTTTTTTCTTTCAGAGGTATTGTTCTGCCAGTTTTAATTTTTACAATTATTCGAATCTTCCTCAGATATCTCAACTTTTACAAAGTTAAAGCTTACAAACAATTTTTTAATAGTAGATGAACTTTCTTATTGCTATGTCTATACTTCACTTCTTTCACTTAAACAGGAGTAGAGGCTCATCTCTTGTTTCCTGCTTAGGAAGAGGTTTCTAGTTCTTTTCCTCTCTTCTGACCTTAATAGTGGTGCTGTCACAAGTTTTTTGTGATATGGGTGGATGGTGGCAATGTCTCTTGAGTGTACTTGGTGATAGCTTTGTGTTTGCTGCTACCTGACTGGTTCTTAGAAACCAAAACTCTTGCATAGCATCTAGAGAGGCTGCTCTGATCAACAGTCAAATAAAATCTGGGTTCTTGCATTGCCATATCACGCATAGATGGGTGTCTCTGCAAGCTCCTCTGGTGGGCAACTTTGAGACCACACGATGCTGCAGTCTGCACCAGTTCATTTCCTGCACATGTTACATTTGATGACCGACTGCTGCTACTAACCTAGACCTCTCTTTTTAAAATAACTCACTATGACTGTAAGCAATTAAAGATATAAAACTAAACCATCCCAACAGAAAACAACTAAACTTCTCAATATTTCTTTCTACTACATCAGCGGTATTCGTAACAACTTTTGCAGTATGAAATCATTCCTCTTCAAAATGTCCCCAGACATTCTAACTCTCTGTGAAACTAATCTTAGAACTAGAATCCTTGCGCTCTGATTTTTTGGTTCTTGACTACCATCCTCTCTTTAGGAAGGACTCTAATGTCCATATACATGGCCTGAGAATTTATATCTGTGAACATCTCTCGCTGGCTAGAGAACTCTTTTGAATCTCCAAACCATTCTTAAATGTGTCTTCTCTTTCTACTAAACTCAATCAGCTATCTCTTCTTTCTCTATCACTCCTATTACTCTCATGATTGTTGCGTGCTAGATAGTATTTATGACAAATAGACAAGGCTATTATTATTCTAAAGAGATTTCTTGCAAAAAAAGCAAAAAGATATGTCAGGCATGTACAGAAAACTTCAATCAATATCTTCAAGCATTGCACATTCTGATGAAGCCTTGTAAATTCAAAGATGTTAGCACTTAAATTTACAGAAGAAGGTGCCTCTATTTTTGTGTCACTACAAATATATTTGTGCTTCGTGACTTTAATTCCCATCATGCAAGTGACTTAAACACTTTGTCACTGATCTTGCTGGCATTCAAACTCTGCACTTCTCAATCTCTCACACAAGTAGACTTCCCCACATGCTTCCTCAGTAACATTTGTCTTCTAGATCTTTTCTTTACCTTTATCCCTGACTTATGTCATGCTATGCAGCTCTTACCCTCTTGGCAACCCTGATCACACAGTGGTGTTTGTAAACATCTCTTTCCACTCCCCCACTAGCCAAAAACCTTTTACCAACAGGATATCTTTCTGTTATCAACATGTGGATTGTTATTTCTTTTGGGATATGTCTGAGAACAAAGTTTTGTCTCCCTGTTCAAAAATTCTCCTTCTGGGTGAAAGCCAGCATTGATGCTTTCATTCAGCAAGGAAATTCCAAATTAAATCTTGATTCATTTCCTTGGTTCAAGCCTGTATGATTGGCCACTATTGTCCACAGGAATCACTTCTTCCAGCTGTATTGGAGTGAAACATCTACTTAACATGTCTTTAGCATAGCAAAGTTATTGTTTGCTAATAGAATGAAGCAACATATAGCATCTCACAAGTTCAGCTCTAGAGATTACTGGCAACTCTGCAAGAGTATACTGAACAACAGCAAACCTTCAATGTCTTTTCTATTCAACTGATTTGAAGTCTTCACATATACAGCAGACAATGTTGAATGCTTGGTTTCCAAATTCTCTTCTAGAGTACCCACACTTGATTTCTCACCTAGAACAGAAGCTCTACTGAGTGATATTTGCATAACCCCATCAAGAGGCAAGCAAAGGTGATTATATCCCAGCCAGCGTCCTAAAGAAATGTTCACCTTAGCTGGCTCCAGTCCTCTCCTAACTTTATAGCTATTGTTTCTCTGCTTCCTGCTTTCCAGATAGTTGAAAATCTTCCTCCTTAGTTCCTATTTTTAAGAACTCTGGTGAATTTTCTAACTTCCTCTATCACCCTATTAGCCTCATTGCTTTCTAACAAAGTATTCAAGACTTTAATCAATGCTGAATTGGTTAAGCATCTCACCTCTCACAATCTAATCTCTGAGTTTGCCAGGTTTACCACTGCTGTGTTAACAGCCATCACTGAATATGTATACCTGACTCTTGATAATAATGGCAAAGCTTGAGCTGTGGCTTTTATCTCAAAAGCATTTGACAGGATTTGGAATGCTGGCCTTCTACACAAGCTCTGGGGCTGTGGTATTATTGGATGATTGTTGAATTTAATCCAGCTGTTCTTATCAAATTGTGAAACGAAGGTTGTTTTGAAGGATCATTTCACACAAACGTGGGTGTCCCTCAAGGCTCTATCCTAAGTCCTACACTGTTTCTGATTCTTCATTGATCTTTCTGATGTCATCAGTTCCAAGTAGGTATTTATACAGATGACACCACCATTTATTTTCATCTCCATAGTAAATCTGCCAAGGGTGACAAAGTAAACCTGGCTGCTGCTCTTGAAAAGGATCTTCAATCAGCAGTTAACTGGGGCAAAAAATGGCTTGTAAATTTTAATATTTCCAAGTTTTTCTTGACAGAATCCATCTTGCAGATTTATAAATCTACTGTTCAATGAATGCTGTTGCCATATCTGGTTAAATGCTGCTGTAATCCATCTTGAGGTTCTTGACAAAATCCAAAGAAGGATCTGCAATGTAATTGATCCTGACTTGACATCTCGACTTCCGTCACTTTCTCACTGATGTAACATGGCTTCCCTCTGCCTTTTCTACAATTATTTTCATGGTAACTGCTCTGGTAAGCTTTTTTCTGGTACTCTGACTACATGAATTTAAGCTTGCTACCAGATTGGCACCCAGGTTATGCCCTTTTACCATTAAAATAGTTATATGTAAAAATCAATTCTACTCCAACAGTGTTTTTTCTCACACTTCCCATCTGTCGAACTCACTTCCATTTACTTACTTCTTCTCATAGCTACAAACTCTAAAAATTTAAATGCAACATCAATTGCCATCTTCTATCTTCTTGAATCCCATTCATCTTTTATCCTTTCCTCAATTTCTTCTGTACCCAGTTATTTCTCTCACTGTAATTCCTTGTGTACTAGTGGTGGTCCTGCCTTGCTTGGGGTGAAATGTTTAATATATATCTATGGAGAAAAATATATATATATATATATATATATATATATATATATACACACACACACACACAATGTATGTGTTTTCAAGACACCATGAAATGTGACTCACTAGCCTTTGTGTTACTTACTGCTATTGCTATTTAAAATATAAACATATCATTGCATACAAAACTACCTGTTTAGTGACATTTTTTTATTATAGTGGTTTCATTATTAGGGGTTTCATTTAGCTGTGTCTGTACTGTAGAGTATCTGATCAGAACATGAGAAATATCTTTATCATTTCCAATAATGACAATTTCTTATTTTTCTCAATGAGCCAGTACAGCCATGTAACACTTCAGCAGTGAAAGTGTTTAGCATTAATAATTAAAAAATTTAACTTTCAATAGGGTTATATTTTAAGCATGAAATGAGGCTCAAACTTGAGAATTTGATAAGCAGGAAAAGTTTCAGTTAAATTCAATCAGCTTTGGGTGAACATGTCTCAAAAGAGACATGACTGACTGGGTAGAAGATTATCCCGCAATAGGTTGCAATTGCTTTCTGCCGTAGACTGGTTGCCAGCCAAGGCTACAGAACTCGGTCTGTCCTATTATTTAACCCATAACTGGAGGGAAGAGATGGATTAATACCTTTCCCATGGGTATTTGCATGTAAGTGAATGCAAGGAATTCAACTGTAATTCGAACTTGGCTTGCCAATTTGCCATTCTGAGTCGATATCCACTGCACCACAATGCACATCTTTAGTTGAATTACCTGATGCTAAAAACAAATCTTGCTTATTAAAAAAATAAATTTTTAGAATAGATGCTATATTGCCATTGCCTATTTATCAAGATATATCTTTCCCTGAAAGTAGATACACATCTCACTGAGCACTTACTTCTTTTTCCCTCTCAGCACTGAGGTTAGAGGAAAAGAAATTTTCATTTAAAATTAAAGTGGTGTGCTTGGTTAACAGCTTAAGTATTGTGATTAGAAGATGAACCAAGCCAAGTAAATAATAGAGGGGAGCTGATGACAAACAGCTTGATTGGAGGGTAACATTACTAACAAGCGAGTGGCAACAATATCAAATAAAACCTCTGAACTCGGACACTTACGTAACTTCTCCATTAAGGGTATCAGCAACAGAAGATGACCACTGATAGCTACATTTTTCCTTCTTTCCCAGCTGAAATTTAGTCTATGAAAGTATTGTATCACTGATTTTATAAATGTAAAGGTTTATTTCCTATTAATGTATGGCTTTTTGTTAATTTATAAATTGTGCTATTTAATTCTAGGGGACTCAGTTTTAAGGTCAACATATCACTCAAGAAATGCTTTGCGTCATTATTAAAAATACATTTGCATGATAGATATTAGTCTATTTTGGAATTAAAGCTTGCATTATTTATATATATATATATATAAAATGCAAAGCCTTCTGCATGACAAAACTAACAAATCAAAAGAAAAAATGAATTGAGAAAAAAATAAAAAACAAAGTCAGACACCTTCCAAAACGGTAAAAGGTAGTGCTCTATAGATAAATGAGCAAGCCAGAGGAAATGCACTATCTGACAACACTACTTAAAAGGAGACAAAATTCAGACCACTACTCGTGTTTCATGCTATCATGATCATCAAGCTACAAAATGTCTCTGGTTTTATTTATGTGTCTGTGAATATATATATATATATATATATATATAGGATACAGAATCCAGAAAAATTTAAAATATACAATGGTGACAATTTTCTCATCACACCATGTATATATATATATATATATATATATATATATATTGTTTGTTTAATACTTAGTTTTTGGTCCTAATAGGGTTAGACCAGTACACATTTGTATTAAAATGTGTTCTATACAATTATATTGCAGAACTTTTGAAGATTTTTCATTTTTAAACGAGTCATTTTGCTACATTGGTTTCTACCATGAGTGGTGTCTTCAGGCGATTTTTAATAAAAATTTTAATAAAATCAATTATTAAAAATAAAATTTTTAATAAAAAAAACATTTTTTAATAAAATCAGTTATTAAAAATCGCCTGAAGACACCACTCATGGTAGAAACCAAGGTAGCAAAATAACTCGTTTAAAAATGAAAAAAAAATATATATATATATATATTTATCACACAACCCGGGTTACTACCATGAGTGGTGTCTTCAGGTGATTTTCAATAAATGCTTTGACTGTTTACCGTTTTTTTTTTTTTTTTTTTGTTTTTGTAAGCATACTCACATGGTAGGGAATTTTTGAACATGCAATTTTTAAAATTACAAAAAAATTGTAATGTTTAACTCATTTACAAATAGAAAATATTCACAAGTTCTACAATATAATTGTATTGAACACTTTTTAATACAAATATGCACTGGTCTACTTTTATTACAACCAAAAACTAAGTAATTAGACAATTAATATATATGGAATATGGTTATGTTTTGTAGGCTGTCACAATGCATTTAGTAAGATAAAGGAAGGTAAATAAGTTATATATATATATATATATATATATATATATAATGGAAAACCTAGGTTACACATTACACTCTTACTAGGCTTCATCAGATCAAAACCAAAAGAAAGAATTGTGTGTGTGCTTAAATAATAAATTGTTAGTATTTATCTATTAATTAAGTATACACACAATTTCTTTATTTTTGATCTGATGGAACCTGATAAAGGCAACCTGTATAATCTAGTTTCAATGACATGGTTTTCCATTTGTTATATATCGAGGGCGCGATGAGCAAATTGTCACCATTTTATATTTTTAATTTTGCACATGCATGTTTGTCTGTTATTTTGTGGATTGCACAGTATAGTAGGATCAGAAAAGAAGCAACATGATGCAATTCACTCCACCAGAAATTTAGAAATGGAATTCTGTACTTCTTAGCATTTAGACTAGAAACTTCAATAAGAATATTGCGTACAGAGTGGATGTCAGTCTGAGGACAGTGCAGAAAACTCGGAAAGAGTTGGATGATATATCCAGTCAACATACTGATGATTGGAGTGATCACCTTTGATGGCGACATTATGCTATGTCAACATTTATCTTCCTACATGATCTCAGACTCAACTCAGAGGCCTACATAAAATGCTTTGAGGAGGTAGGGCTGCTCTGAGCCAAAAGGGTGGCTGCTGGAAGACTCTGTCTGGCAACAGGACTCTGCACCATGCTACACAAGCAAGGAAAACACAGTTATGGCTGTTAGACAATTTCTGTGACCCCCTTTATCATATATGAGGTGCAGTTGAGTGAGCGGCAACAGAACTTGTCATACTAAAGAAAATCTGAAGGCAAGGATTATGGCTGTATTCACTAACTTAAACAAGAAGACTGTCCAGAAGAGTTGCAGGAGATGCCAAAGTCGTCTGGAGGCCATGCATAAACCAGTTTATTGAACAAATTTACTTTTTAGTATTTGAAGATACTTTTGTATAATTTTAGTAAATATATCTATTAAAATGAGATGTTAGTGTTTTCACTTTTGCATAATGTAGACAACAATTCATTCATCAAACCCTGCATATATATATGCACTACCGGCCATAATTATTAGGCCACCCATTTTTTATAAAGAAAATGATATATTTCATACTATTTTTTACTATTTATTGCCAAGTGGATAATTCTAAATGAAAATAGAATGGTTCTTTTGTTATTATTACTTTGCAAAATGTTACAAGGCAAATAGCGACAATTTAGCCATCGCACCCTGTAGATGTTTTATATATATATATATATACATACATATATACACACACACACACACACACTACCGGCCATGATTATTAGGCTACCCCAGTTTTTTTTTGTTTTTTTTTTTAAATGATGCATTTCATACTATTTTTAGTATTTAGTGCCAAGTAGATAATTCTAAATGAAAATAGAATGGTTCTTTTGTTAATACTGCACAAAAATGTGCATCAAATGAACTGTTCTGGTGCCCAGTTTTTGTACTCTCTTCTCCATTGGCTGGCTGAAGCAAAGGCTTCCTGGCTGCCTTATAAAATTTTGCAAAGTAATAATAACAAAAGAACCATTCTATTTTCATTTAGAATTATCCACTTGGCAATAAATAGTAAAAATAGCATGAAATACATCATTTTTTTTAAAAACTGAGGTGGCCTAATAATTATGGCCGGTCGTGTGTGTGTGTGTGTGAGAGAGGAACAATAAGACAATGTGGTTTCCGGCTTTCTCTTTTCCAATCTTTTCACTATTACGTAGCCCCCTGCACATCAGTGGTGTTACCACCTTGCTCGGGGTGATATGATTAAAAAAAAAAAAAAAAAATTTAATACACATGTAAAAACATGCTTTTCCATTTAACCCTTATGTATGATATCACTTTGAACTCCTTCCTATTCCAGGAAAAAAACAAACAAAATACCAGTAAGTAACCAACAAATTCTTGATAATGACTGAAACAGTTAAATGTACTTCAATAAAAATATGAACTTCAGACAGTTAATCTACAGTTTTAATTTTGATACGCTGTCTTCTTGGAAAAAATACAAAACAAATCAAATAGACCCTGTTTGAATTTTACTAAAATTTCTGGAACAAATTCTTGCTTCTTAAAATAAACTATAAGCTATAAGAATTCATTTGAACAATTTTTGTTAAATTCAACTAGCATGTCGTCTGTGAAATTTTTCACTTAGCAATTTTTAAATAACGGAGGCGTTACTTTATAAAGGCTGATGTTAGGTGCAAGCTGAACTTGCACAGTCACACAACAGCTGTGAAACATTTGAAAGCAAGTATGTTGGGTGCCGTATGAGTTGAAGCTGAAAGATGTGGAATCTCGTCTTGCTTCAACGGCAGAAAAGGTAAAGCCTTTTACTTCATATCATGACTGATGATGAAAAGGGGATACATTACAATAACCCTAAGTGTAGAAGATCGTAGGGTAAGCTTGGCCATGCATCAATATCAGTAACAAAGCCAAATATATATGTTTCAAAGCTTCTACTCTGCATTTGGTGGGATCAGCTAGCTGTAATTTATTATGAGTTGCTCAAACCAACCAAAACCATCACAGGATATTGTTATTGATTACAATTGATACGTTTGTGTTGAGCATTGAAGAAAAAATAGCTGCTATACAAGCAGAGACATGACAAAGTGATTTTGCAACATGACAAAGCTAGGCTACATATTGCAAAACAGTTAAAAACCTACTTGGAAACACTTAAATGGGACATTCTACTCCACCCACCATATTCACTAGACATTGCCATATCCGATTATCACTTGTTCTGATCAATGACACGTCACCTGGCTAAGCAGCACTTTCATTCTTTCATAGTTAGCCTCAAAAGACATCATTTTTCCAATGTGGAATTCAAAAGCTGCCAAAAAGATGGAAAAAATAGTGATTAGCTATGAACAATACATTCAGTGACATGTTTCTTACTAACTTTTGTAAATGAAAAAATTACTTTTTATAAAAAATCAGTGAGAACTTATTCAAAGTCCTAATATATAGTTATGTGAATTGATAAATATAGATAGATAAATACACACATGTATAAAATATTATTCATGTGTTAATAAAACAAGGCTCAATGTAGTATAAGCAGCTATTATGTATATTAATAAATATACATATTATCCTATGTCAATGGCATGACTCTGAGTTTCATGCGCTACACAATCATCGGGGGCATATTATCAACTGACCATTTAAGAGATTTGAATTTAAGTTCACTTGATGTTCATGGGAGTTAAATCTTATAATGTTAATATTTTTGATTTATCAGGGTCCTGGGTATGACAGTAAACTGCATCCGGCAGCAAAACCTCTGATTGGGAGGTTGTGAGGAGCTTGGAACCACCTTAATTGCTGTTGTTCTAGGTCCACTTTGACTCAGTGGTAGCACCTGTTAGAGTCCTAGCTATGGCAAATAGTTAACCCCCCAAAATGGGTTCAAAACACTATGAAAGTATAATAGACTTTTTATAGAAATATATATATATATATATATATATATATATACTTAAAAATAGGTACTTTATAGAAAAACATTACCAATACATTTTTGAAGAAAAGAAATTGCCATAATACATAATTATTACCAGCAAAATATTTTTGAATACAAAACTAGAAGACATCTTCAGTTTTCTAAAATAAATAAATAAAAAAATTTCATCAAAAGCTGACTAAATCAACCTTCTCACTAGAACTGAACATTAGAAAATATTTCAAAACCCTACCTTTTTGGCATTAAATAAGCCCCAGAGGTTGATTTGCTGTTAAACAAAACTCAAACCTTTAATTTATCTAGAGTAAAATTCAGATAGGCCACAAACATTCAATATTTTGAATGTGTATCTCTCTATTTGGTATTAACCCAAACCTCTTCAGAAAGGTAGGTGAGATGTAGCACAAGATCAATTTTACCCTGGAGCTTTCTGAGCATGTATGCTTGAACAAAAATTCCCCATAGCTCTTTTCTATTTACCCCAGATGGGACTCTGTCCTTCTGCATAGCCTCTTCACCCAAAAGCAGAGAGTCTGACAAAGTCAGAGCTTTAATAAATTCCAATGTATTCCCCCTATTCATTGGATGGACAAAATTTTCCTTGTGTATAATTACAGAATATTTGGAATTTTTACCAGATCTTACCTTAAAAAAATTTCTTTAGTTATTTATAAAATGATAAATTGTAAAGCTTTATAAAAGATAAATAATAAATATCACATTGTACTTGGTTCACATGTTTTTATAATCTTGTAAATAAACATTGCTGAGGGAGTTAAATGTGTGTACAGTAATAGCAGTGTCAAGGGAATTACAGTCCTTTGTCCACACAATTTTTTTACAGGTACAGTAGTTAAACATTGCCAACTTGCTTGATAGGCAAAAGTTCTTTAGAGCTGAGTCTGTCTAAACGATCTTGGATCTAATAGAGGTTCCCTCTGCCAAAGAGGATGCAGGTTCAAATCCTGCTGGAAAAGCTCATATTTTTCTTTGTGTTTTTTTTTTTTATTACAGTATATGAATCTCAATGGGTATTTAATGCTGACATGATCTTTTTTACAATAGATTCGTATGAATAGAATATTTATTCTTTGTAAGAAATTAGTTTGTAGATCGGGTTTCATTGAAATATTTTTGTAAAGTCAGTTTTGTGTGCATTGTGGTGCAGTGGATATCAGCTCAGAATTACAAATTGGGGAGCCGAGTTCAAATTTCAGTTGAATTTCTTGCATTCACTTACACACAAATACCCTTGGGAAAGTATTAATCTGTCTCTTCCCTCCAGTTCTAGGTCCAATAATAGGACAGATTAGGTTCTATAGCATTGGCTGGCAACCAGTCTACTGCAGAAAGCAATGGCAACCTACTGCGGGATAATCAGTCAGTCATGTCTCTTTCGAGACATGATCACCCAAAGCGTGTATCATGTATCACACTTAACTGACTGACTGACTGACAGATATATTGCTGGTATGTATTTTTTTTCCCCAAAAATGTATTCCTGGAACTTTTATTATAAAAGCCTATTTTTATACTTTCATAGTGTCTTAACCCAGTTTGGGAGTTAATTATTTGCTCATAGCTTGGACCACTCCAGGTTAGAGTGGACCTGGGAACAACAACAATTAAGTGTTTCCATGCTCCCCACAAGCTCCTAATCAGAGGCCTTGCTGCCAATTGCAATTTATCATCATACCCAGGACCTATTTCTCCAATATTTAGGCCAGTAGATGAGTATCCACTACAAAAAAATAATGTTTAAAGTGACAAAATCTATTGATTTAAAAAATCTAAATTCATTAGTTTTTTAGAAATGGGGAAACAACACACAGTGACAAGAGTTTTTTCATGCTAAAAGACAATTTTCAGCATGAAACAGACTGTTACTGCTGGATGTTGACCTCAGTGTTCACTTTTTTAACATTGTGAATTAAAACATTGGCAGTTATAAGTTCAATCCCTATAGTGGAAGAAACAGACAAGTGACATGAAGATAAAACTGGTTAGTATGAACTGATGATGACAACGAAACCTCAGAGCCAAAACCACCAACTTAAAATGACCTAGATTATTGTCCAACATTCATCTCTGAACCACACCTCATAACTTAAAGGACTTAAAGATTTTTAAGAGTAAAGCAGAACAATAGAATATATTAGCTGGAGATGTACAGATTTACCATTACAGTGTTCGTCACAAGGATCTAGTCTCATCTTTATTGAAAATAATTTAGTGTACTGCAATAAGGATGTGCGTTGTGGTGCAGTGGATATCGGCTTGGAACAAAACACCGGATAGCTGAGTTCAAATTCCAGTTGAATCCATTGTATTCACTTACATGCAAATACCCTTGGGAAAGGTATTAATCAGTCTCTTCCTTCCAGTTATGGGTTAAATAGCAGGACAGATTGGATTCTATAGCCTTGGTCGGCAACCAGTCTACCGCAGAAAGCAATGGCAACCTACTGCAGGATAATTTTCTGCCCAGTCAGTCATGTCTCTTTCGAGACATGATCGCCCAAGCGTGTATCACGTATGGCACTTAACTGACTGACTGACTGCAATAACATTTGTGGTCTTATGCAACCACTTAACATCAGTTACAATCCAGAGGGATGGAGGTTGTCCATTGATTCCTCGAAGACAAGTCACAAAACTATTTTGTTGTACAATGGTAACGCTTTACCTTCAATTCCAGTTCATCCATATGAAAGAAACTTATGACAGTAACTACTGAGATGTATCAACTATGATCAACATAACTGACAACTTTGCATAGATTGGAAGTAGTGTTGATCTCTTGCTGATATCGTAAGGTGGATATACCAAGTACTGTTGTTTACTTTGTGAATATGACAGCAGGGACCGAAGTTCTTGTCACATCAATAGATACTGGTCAATATGATAATCACTGTAACCTGGGAGGAAAAATATTCAACATTCTCTGTTAGTTGAGTCAAAGAAAACTTTGTTGATACCTCTTTAAATCAAGCTTGGTCTTATGAAAAATGTTAAGTCAAGTCTAGGGACAAAACACAGATAGGATTTAAGTATATGCAGAATAAATTTCCCAGTATAAGGGAAGCAATGATAAAGGATGGCATCTTTGCTGGTTTCCAAATTTGTAAACTTCTTTTGGACTAAAATTTTGACAGAGTACAAAAGAGAAAAAAAAAACTGTATGGAAAGTTTTCAAGTTAGTGGAAACAAACTTTTCTGTTTAAAAATAGTCATAAATTACAGATAACTGAAAGAAAACCTTGTGAAGGCATGCAGACATCTTGGCTGTAACATGTCATTGAAGATTCACTTCTTAGACTCTCACTATGATTCTCTCCAAAAACTGTTGCACTGTTAGTGAGAAATATGGTGAATGATTCCATCAAGATATTACAGCAATGGAGAAAAGGTATCAGTACAAGTGGAGTCCATCAATGCTGGATGATTATTATTGGATTGTAACCAGAGATGATTCTTCTGCAGTTTACAAATGACAAACTAAGAAGCAGTGTATGCTTGCTAAACAACTGTACATATTTATGTTTCTGAAGAAAGTTTCCCCGTTGTTTCTGATTCAATAAACACATATATTGCCATCCTGATGTGTTTGTGCATTGCTCTGATAGCCTACATAGAACAGAATATCAAAGCAGATTTTGCAAAGCAACATTATTTTTCTTAGAGACACCCATTGTACTCATATGTATGGCATAACTGACTATCTCTAAATCTAGCACCAATCATCTAATTTGATTGTCATTTTCAAATTCAGCATGCCAAAATACATAAGAGTTGACAAATTTAATTTCTAAAGTAGTCAACTTTTGAAAAAATTGTATACTAGTATTATTAAGACCTCTCCACTCCTGTATTATGCACCTAAGTGTAATCCTGATACAATGGTGACTTTAATCTCCCAAGTACTATGGGAGATTATAACCTCTTAATTCTTATCTTAATTTGTTTAAGCTTTTAGTTGAAACCATCTTTGAACCATATTATTATAACACGACCCTTGGCTGAGTCCAGCCAATCTTCCTGATCTTTGGTCAATTCTGCCCACATTGTGTTGTTGATCTCGGATTAGCCAAAGCAGGATTGCTTGTAGTTACTTGACGAGTTTGTTTCAGACACGCGAGGGATTGGTATATAATGAAAACTAGATTTAAGTCCACAATGACACGGTGTAGATTTTTCTATATATATTTATATATTTCAAATAAATACAAGATTTACAAGCAAGTTAAAGCTGGTGACACTCAACAGTTGGTTGGTACTTTAAAATTACTTCAGTAACAAAGTTTTCTGATTTGGGGTTTACTCAATTGTCTTTTAGCTGCACGTCCATTTCAGTCCGACCGTATTATTCAAAATGCCATTCAAATTACTTCCCCTAACTTATCTCTTTCTATCTTCTCATTCCAAACATGGGGCCCAAACTAATTTTGCCTTGCACCCTGGTTTTATTAAACAAGCACCAAAACCAGAGTGGTAAAGTTAAGTATGGGGTTTCTATTTCCCCCCTCCCTATATATGACTTACTATCTTGACATGTAAGTCATATCATTTAACATTTCCACTTGCAGGGGAAGGTACAGGAAAACCCACTCTCTGTTATTGTCTGCTTGTTTTTATCAGCTGTCCTGGTAATCAGTAAGAAAGAAATCCTGGGAATTTGGGAACTGAAAGGAAACAAAACAATATCTATTGTATTGCCAAAAATTGTTTTTAAAATTTTAAAGTTACTGATCTATCCTTTGAAATAAAACTTTGATAGGGACATCAATCAGTTGTTAATTAGTGTTTTAAAATTCAAGGTAGTAGTAAACCAGGTTATCACCATTTGAAATCTTTTTGAAGAGCTTCAATCAAAGAAAAATATGAGTATAGCATTACACAAACTTCAAAACACATACAAGAAATTTAAAAAGAATAATTTTTGATACACCTTAACAGGATGAGTTGGTGATTTTTAGGGTTTTTTTTTAAAAATCTTTTTCAACACTTATGACAGATTGGTTTGTCTGTTTAACAGCATATTACTTTATGGCTCATTTAATGCCAAGAATTAATTTCTTGGATGCTTGGAAGTAATAAAAATGTTATTCTGCTTTCACAATTGAATACATGGTAGATGATACTCAGCTTCTATGCATACGCATAATAATGGTGTGTTTTGTGCTGCAGTTTTGCTGAAGTTATATTTTGAAATAAAGTTTGATTTAAGAATTTTAGGGTATTATATGAACTAATGTTATAAAAGTTCTTTTATTTTGGTTGTTTGGTAGCATTTTAAACAGATTAGGGTGAAGTCACTACAATTTATTTGCTGATATTTTGACTAAAAGATATAATTATTGACATTGTTTGGACTATTGTTTTCATCTTTATTGCCATATTCACAATGTTTCAGCCTTTGTATGCTCTGTTTTCAGGTGATTGGAATTTTGAAATGAACCCTTTATTTCAATCACTGAAGTAGATTGTTCTCATTCCATGAGTTGTGCCACTTTCAGATGTCTTAGTTAACTGCTTTTAACTCAAATCTCTAAGTTTTTGTTCACCACTGCTGTAGCCAGGTATTGAACTCGCAATTCACTTGATCTAACCAATCCTTTATTTACTGGATCATGTGTCTTTGAAATATTGTGAATATGGCAATAAAGATGAGGACAACAGTTCAAACAATGAAAATACAATACCTCATCTCAGAAATATAGACAAATATTTAAAAAGTGTATTTTTATGCTTTTATGTTTTTGTTCGGGGGGAGAGTCACTAATTGGCTATAGCTAAAACCTTAAAAGGTGCTAATACCCCAGGTTAGAATGGACCCAAGAATGATAGCAATTCAGAGGTAGTTCCATGCTCCTTAAAGCTTCCAATCTCTTGATTAGAGACCTTGCTGCTGGATGTACTTTATCGTCATACCCAGAACTAAATTATAACAGCAGTCTTTCTTTTATATATGAATGTGACAAACAAGGAAAATTTTGCAATTTTTTTTTTTTTTTTTTTTGACTCAATTTTTCTAATATTCTTAGTTTTCTTTTTATGTGAGGGGGAAAAAACTATCTTTAGGGATTATTGTCTCAAGTGCTTTCAGCTAATTTGTGTTTGTTGGTCGTATATATTCCTGTGTTTATTTTTTCTTTGTTTGACTATTTTTATGTATTTTTTATTATTCAACTCCTAATTTTGAACTTTTTTTTATGTTGTTCAGGATGTCTGTGCTGACACGAATGTTTCCATTACTCTCTGAGTGGGTGAGTGGAGATAAGAACCAACTGAAAGACAAAATAAGATACTGGCAAAAATATTCAAAACCAGTTGTCTTTATTGGACCGGACCATGTGTGAGTTTTGTTTTTTTTTTCTATTCAAAAAGATTTTTAGTGCTTCTTTCTCAGTATCTGGCACAGAAGATAAATTTTTAATTTGGATCATTTTCCGTCAGTGAAATATCCCGAGCCCACTTTTGAAAACTATTTATTTTACCGATTTAGGTATCTCCATTCATTGTCAATAACTAACTTTTAAACTGAATTTTTAAAAATAAAAAAATTTTCTTGAAATTTTTATTTTAGTTTTAATTGAAAGTTAAATTATTAAATTTACTATTTCCAGTAAGCAAAACACACTGGGGTATTTCAAACAGAAATTATATTGATTAGAATATAACATTTTGAAATGTATCTTTTTTAATTTTTCAATTTTTTTGTCCATTTTTGAGCGATTGACACATTTGTAATCAAAAGTTAATTTTCAATTTTAAAAATCTTGCAAAAATAAATATACATCTGTGACACATTATTTTTGGAAAATTAGCAAATTTAATTTTAAATTAATCTGATTTACACAAGTATGACTTATTTATAGCATGAAATTTAAAATAAAACTATTTTTAAACACAGAGTTGACCTTTCTAACCTTTCCACTATAATTGAAATGTGTTGAGATAAGTGTATGGTGATCAAATGTGACATAATTATACAAATTCTTTTCTGGAAAGAAACTCTGAAACATATGTCCTTTTAATGTACACAGAAATTACCACACACAAAAAAAAATTCAAATAGACACAAAAAATATTGAAAATTATATTAAAAATATGGTGGCTAGATGATTTGTATTTAACTTCTAAATTTTTGATTAGTAAATATAGTCTTCACAATATAACCTGCCAGCCTAATGTCTACAAGTCTTGAAAATGTTTAAAAAATATTTTTGAAACTTTATAAATTATTATTAAAAAAAAATACAAGAATGAAAATTCTTTTAAAAATTTAATTATTAATCAAATTTTTTTTTTCTTCATACTGTCATTTATATTATTAAAGCAATTAAAAGCTTATCTAATTAAACATTGTCACAGTTTTATTCTATTTTTATTTTACTATTCAGAGCAAATTTTTGGTAAATGGGACTTAATGGTTTTAAAAAATAGTAGATGATTTACATTCTCCAATGAGTCCTGCATTTAACTAATGAAACCATTTTTGCCTGTAGAATTTAATTTCTTGAAATTTCATGAATTTATGTGGAGGTGAGGGTAACAGATGTAAAAAAATGTTACTTTTACAAAGATTTTTTAAAAATAATTTAATTCATTTGTAAATAAGTCTTAAAAGTTTCATTAAAATCTGATAATTATTTGATTTTTGCAAGAATTTCCAAATTAATGTGTTTGTCACTGGAAAAAAAAGGTGAGTTATGTAATATTACTTTTTCTATTGTAAATTCTTGTAATGATTTGGCAACCTGTGAACAAAAATAAAAAAAGATTTTTACCAAAATTTCGAACGTGTTAGAAAGAATTGAATAATTTTGAAAAATAATTAAAAAATACTTTGATCTTTTTTCTTAATAATAACATAGAAATTTTAATGGAAAAAGATCATTTTTTTTATTAAGTTTGAAACCTTTTTTCTTCATACTATGTTTTTTTTTTTTTTGGGTTTTTTTTTTTTTTTTCAGCAATTTAGTGGAGGTATTTATTATATAGATATTCCTTCACGAGCCAAAATTAAATCCTTTCATTGAAACAGTTTATGAGCTGAAATGATGTAAACTGCTGTGGCAATTACCATTAACTTTTATTAGAACAATTTTAATTATTTCTAATCCCACTAAAATAATCTTTAATGTTAATTTGTGACTAAAAGAGACTATAGTTGCCATCTTCAGCAAATTGAGCTTCATTTTGAATGCTTAATGCTACAAAATTTTGATCATCCTGCATATGACAATAAACTACATTAGACAGCAAGGCTTTTGATTAGGTGGTTTTAAGGAGTATAGAATCACTTCTTAATTGCTGTTGTTCCTAGTTTGTCAATAAAGGGCTTACATCATAAAACACACCAATAAAACCATAGAATACAAATCAAAAAGGTTTTTTTTAGTCATAATGATTTAGGTTGATACTGCTAAAATATTGTGCATATATAGTAGAAGACATACCACATGGCTTACAAGGGCCAGTTAGCTATTTTCTTATAAAATGTGTATAAAACGCACAAGATCCAGGTCTCAAAGATCAGATATGCATAACACAGCTGGCACCAAGGTCCAGTTCTAGTGACTTCAGTTTATGGTTTTCACAACCTCATTCACACCTACATGCTTAAAAGCAACAGCGCTGACAAACTTCAAAGTGGTCATTTCAGACTAGACAACAGAGTCCATTATAGGAAACAAATTCTAATTCTCTTGTATCTCCTTGTGGTGGATGCGAAATAGGAATAACATTTTCTTCATGATTTCCAAACGCACAATCTCATTGGATAAAAAAATACTGCTTAGCTATCATAGGACAATTTACTAATCGCTAATTTACCTGGCGACAACTTATTTACCGCTTTATTTTTAGGAGTTAAATTTTGTGCACTTTTCCTTGAAAGCAGGCTCTAGCCAGCTTTCTTAAATTTTCTAAAACTCAAAATCTGATTGGCTAATTCACTTCATAAAAATATTTTTGCACTAGCTATTTTCCTGCTGAGGCAATCTGATTCACTCTGAAAAATATTTAACCAAGAAAACCTACCTTAGCCTAGAAGCAGACGCCTGTGTACATACACTATGTAACCTAACAACAATTGACCCTTCTTTCACCATAAGGGCTAACTTGAATGCTGATAACAGAATCCACTTCAATACAAGCTTCACTTATTTATTTCACCCAGTTTAGTAATCACAAGAAGAAAGTGAGTTAGTGTCAGAGAGAAAGAAAGTAGGAACTAGCTTCACCGATGTCCATTTCATGCTAATACATTATTAGCCTGTAATTACTACTGCTGGTTGCTAAGTCTCTTCTATTGAAGCTAAGTACATAAAAACACCAATTTTTCTTGAATTCCAAAGAAATGCTTTCATGTGAAACCTTAAAATATACCTTTTTAATCCATGTTGAATACAATCATATAGCTTTATGTGAAACCAACTTTGTGCTTTTTGAATACTACTTCAGGTTCAACCACTGGATGTACACATCTTTTGAATAACTTGGATGTGAAATTATAGGCCAATACATTATCAGCCTGTAATGAGAACAGCAGAATTTCAAAGAACTCTATTCCACATTGAAACTATGAACCTTTTTAAAGTTTTATGTGATAAATGCTTGGGTGATCATGTCTCGAAAGAGACATGACTTCGCAGAAGATTATCCCGCAGTAGGTTGCCATTGCTTTCTGCGGTAGACTAGTTGCTGACCAAGGCTATAGAACCCAATCTGTCCTGCTATTTAACCCATAACTGGAAGGAAGAGACGGATTAATACCTTTCCCAAGGGTATTTGCGCATAAGTGAATACAATGGATTCAACTGGAATTCGAACTCGGCTCCCCGGCTTCTCGTTCTGAGCCGATATCCACTGGACCACATGTAGTTTCCCTAAATATTTTCATGGTAATTGCTCTGATGAGCTTTCCTTATTAGTACCCAGACTTTATGAATTTAAGCAGAGTACTAGATTGGCTTGTGATGCAGTGGATATTGGCTTGCAATGAGAAATCAGAGCCGAGTTCAAATTCCATTTGAATTTATTGCATTAACTTAGGTGCAAATAACCTACTGCTGGAAAATTTTCTGCCCAGTCAGTCATGTCACTTTTGAGACATGATCATCCAAGTTTGTATCACACATGACACTTAACTGACTGACTAGATTAGTGGGGTTTTATTAAAAAAAATAAATTACATTCATAGATAAACTTTCCCTCCTATTCATCCATGCATTTGATATTGCTGCCACATCTGGTCTGGTACTTCTGCTATTCTTCTTCTTCATGCGTCGTGTCACTTCATGATGTAGGTGATAATGGACTTCCACTTAGCTCTGTCTTTTGTTGCTCTCAATATTTTTCCTCTTGGTATCTTTCCCAAACCTTGGTCCACCATCCATTTGCTCAGGCCTATCAAGTATTTCTCGCACTGCTTTTCCCTATCTCTCTTTCTTTCTATCTGTCCTGTGAGTATTAAATTCTCCAGACCCTCCTTTCTCATTACATGTCCCAGGAACCTCATCTTCCTGTTCCTGATGTTAAGTATTAGTTTTCTTCTCATTTGCATCCTCTCTCTACCTCATTGTTACTCACATGCTCAGTCAGTGGTATCTCCAGCACCCTTCTGTAAAACCACTTCTTCTGGTATATAATACTTCTGCTATATATTTAATGATTCTTGATAAAATACAAAGAAGAATCAGCAATATCATTAGTCCTGACCTGACATCTCAGTTTCAGTCATTTTGATAGTTGTTATGATGAGCTTTTATTTGGTACCTAGACTTCAGGGATTTAAGCATGCTACAAGATTGGCAGCATGGTCTCATCATTTTAATATTAAAATGGATCAATATAACCATAAGTTCTATACTAACAGTTTCTTCTCTTGCACTTCTTGCTAATGGAACAATCTTCTGACCTCTTGCTTTCCTGACAACGTTCATCTTCAAGAATTGAAATGCACATAAACAAAAAATCAATATGTACTATATTTATTTTATTTTTACTACAATTAAAATGCTTATATTTAATTTTACACCAAGCATAATGTCTTTACAAAGTTTCTGAGTCTTTTTTGATCCGTTTTAGGACACATCTTGAAGGATTCAAATCTTCTATGTGCTATATCCCTTCAGAATTTAGGCAATCATGGCTCTCCACAATTTTTCAACATAAAACAGAAATGCTTGTTAAAATGGTTTAAATCTATAGCGACTTTATACTGACTTCAATTCCTGGGGAAGGAACTTCGTATTGTTACTATCACTTTTGGGGATGTGCACTGGGTTGATGCCATCCGTTGCGTTTGCAAACATCTTTGTAACAAAGACCTAGTTATTTTGCAGGCCTGGAGCTCATGGCAAGTTCTCCATACAGCATATCCTTCAGTATACTGTCATTCTGCATGATGCTGACACGGTCTAGCCCAGAGTTTCTTAACTGGCATTCCTCAGAACCCTTGGGTTCCATGTGAAACCATGGCAAATAGTCTAATGCATTTTTTAGCAATTTTTGTATAGTATAATTTTATTAGAATATGCATTGTGGTGCAGTGGATATTGGCTCGGAATGAGAAATCTAAGAGCCAAGTCCAAATTCCAGTAGAATTGCATTCACTAATGTGAAAATACCCTTGGCAAAGATATTAATCCATCGCATATGCTTCCAACTATGGGTCAAATAGCAAGACAGATTGAATTTTATAGCCTTGGTTGGCAACCAGTCTACTGCAGAAAGTTACAGCAACCTATTGGGGGATAATCTTGTACCCAATCAGTCATGTCACTTTTGAGACATGATCACCTAAACGCTTATCATGTATGACACTTAACTGACTGAATTTTGCTATACTCTTATGGCATTTTGTTGAAGAATCCTTGGTTATTATAATAAAAGCTTCCATTTCTTGTAGTATTAAAACTAGCTGAATCCGTGAAAAAATTCTTGGATCATGTAATATTTTCATGAGTTCAATCAAAATTCAGTGGATATTGATTAGTTTGTACTAACTAATATGGTTAATGAAATATTATGCTCGTTTATTTTATATTAAATAACATAAATATATTTATATATATATATATATATATATACACACTAACTTAAAGTATATATATATATATATATATATATATATATATATATTTACTTTAAGTTTAATTAGTGTGAAAAAGAATAAATGAAATAGATCCATTAGTAAACTTCTCTATATACTCTATTTCTAGTGAATGTGATTCCTCTTCAGTGCCCATGATTAGATTTGTTTTGAAGAATGAATTGAACTTTCACACTGTCAATCACCCTTTCTCTTGAAAACATAACATAGAGTTCTCCATGAGTGAAGCATGGCTGTGACAAGTGTATTCAAACTCTATTGGATATCTGACCCTGAGTTTTATTGATAAGCACAGAATATACCAGACGAACAAAGAACTGAGTTCTTTGTCTTTAGTACTTTATTTTTACAAATTTTTACCTATATATCTTTTCTTCATAAACAATTATTTAAATTTTCATTATAATTGCACATATATAAATCTACCATCAGCCTGTATATTGAATACTGCTGCCACAACTGGTCAGGTGCCCCTGCTATTCACCTGGGGGTTCTTGACAAAATCCAATGGAGAATCTGTAATGTGATCGATCTCAACTTGGCAACTCGGTTGCAGTCGCTCTCTCACCGGAATGATGTGGCTTCCCTGTGTCTCTTCTACAAATAACTTCACTGCTTTTGCTCCATTGAACTTAGCTCACTGGTGCCCCCTATGCATGAATCTACTCGAGCCACTAGACTAGCAACTAGGTTCCACCCTTTTAGAGTGAAATCGATAAAATGTAACTGCAATTTCTACTCTAACAGCTTTTTTCTCACACTTCCCACTTGTAGAATTCCCTTCTGTATATTTGCTTCCCAGACAGCCACAATCTCCAAGAATTTAAATGTAAGGTCAATAGTCATCTATCTCACTAACTCGCATTCTTTCTCTCAAGCACTTTTCTCCATCTACTCCACCCCCATTACACCGCTATTCTTATCCTTCCATTACCCTCTTCATGACACCCCCTATAACCTACCCTTCTTTCTCATCACTTTCCCCCTATGTAACCCCCTGTGCAACAGTGGCAGTAAAACTGCCTTGCTTGGGGTGAAATGATTAAAAAAAATCTCTTTATACATTTTCCTATTTCTACTATTATAAAATTCAAAAAAGTAAATTAAAAATAATATATTTTATACCCTAAAAAAATTTGATAAATGGCAGTTTGAAAAAAATAATTAAATTTAAGACTTTATATCAAAAAGTAACTTGTTTTATTATTATTTATATACAAATTATCTGTACATACAGATATTTTGTACATACTAAAAGAAATTATAGCAGTTGTTATTAATACATTGTGTTACACAAAAGGAAGGAAGGTACTACTGTATTATAGAATCATTACGGCAAAAGCATGACATACATAGCTATTACGGTATTAATATATAGATAGTAATAATCATAAGGAATGTATTTAATGATTTCTGTATGGTGTCAGTATGAAACCACAGGCAGGACCTGATGTGATGGATTTGTATATCATTAAATGAATCACTCATATACAGGCTGCATGCATTAAGATTACAGCTACATCACACTGAAACACTGGTTCTTATACTATCAACAAAGTTAAACAATATAGAGTTTGGATGTGCAGGTGGTGGACTGGATAATGACTAGTTAGATTAGAGAGCCAAGTTTCAATTCCAGTTGGGTTTGTTATACTCAACTTATACACAAATTTAGGAAAAGTATGAATTGACCACTACTTCCCTTTAGCTGTAGTAAGATTTGTATCACTAAACCATTATTATCTCAAAAAAAAAAATTTTTAAATATAAAAATATTTTCTGGCTTTAAATAACTTGCAAAGGGTTGATAAACCATGAAAAAGAATCAATCCATCAATATGAACTATGATAAAAAATATAAAAATATTAATAATGGTATATAATAAATGTTTCACTGAGACATGAAAACTACTTCAAGAGTGGCACAAAGGTAAAAAGGTTGAGAAAAGCCAGTTGTCCAAGGATGTTTGATAACACAATGCAAACATTCTTGGTATTTCTGTCAAATACAAGAGCATACCAAAAAGTTCTTGGCATGACCAAGGAAGGATTAAAAAAGATATGCTGATTATCTCCCTTGATATCTATAAATAGCCTCCATGTTTAGTGAGATGGTACTTTTTGTCAGCTAACATTTCACATTCATTCTTGGCCAGATTTTCAAAAGTGAGCTTGTCTGGGAGCTTTTCAGTCTCCTCTTCTATTAAATGCTAGGATTATTAAGTGAATAGCATAAAATATCCCTGCTAATGATTACATATTTATGTTGCAGAGAATTAAAACTGTAACAGTAATCACTGTAATTTTGTCCTGACTGCATTTAAATCTAAAGGAAAAAGGATATAAAAATTGCATAATGGTTATCATCATGGAAAGTGGGATTGGCATGTTGTTCAAATTTCAGCCAAGGGCATTGCATTTGCTTTCACACAAATAGCTTTTCAGAAAGTTATAAACCTTCTTATTTTCCATCAGCTATGGGTTTATGGATGTGTGTTGTGGTGCAGTAGATATCAACTTGGAACCACAAATCGAGGAGCCGAGTTTGAATTCCATTTGAATTCCTTGCATTCTCTTATACACAAATACTCTTGGGAAAGGTATTAATCCATCTCTTCCCTTAAGTTATGGGTTAAATAATAGGACAGATTGAGTTCTATAGCCTTGGCTAGCAAACAGTCTACCACAGAAAGCAATGGCAACCTACTGCAGGATAATTTTCTACCCAGTGAGTCATGTCTCTTTCGAGACATGATTGCCTAAAACGTGTATCACATATGGCACTTAACTGACTGAAGGGTTAATAGTAAATTAGACTAGCTTCCTAGATTTGGTTGACAACCATCCTATAAGAATGACAACTCTATCTGAAAACCAGTTGTGTGTGAGGCTGGAAACACCACCCTGTGAAAATCTACTTGCTATAGAAACCAAGGCGGCAATGTCTGGCACGATGAAACTGGCCTTACCGTTCACAACGGAGTTCATGGGGTTAACATACATATGAAGAAAGAGTATGAGATTGGTCACTCTCATCATTTTTAATCTAGCACACAGCTTTAGTAATTTTCTGAATAAAACAAAATATTTTTGGATATAGAGAAAAATATATTGCATGATAAAGCAATTCTGCACATATATAAATCTACCATCTGCCCGTGCATTGAATACTGCTGCCATATCTGGTCGGGTGCTCCAGCTATCCACCTAGGTCTCTTTGACAAAATCCAACGGAGAATCTGTAATGTGATAGATTCCGACTTGGCAGCTGAGATAGTCATTTTCTCACCGGTGCAATGTGGCTTCCCTGTGTCTCTTCTACAAATACTTTTACGACTTCTGCTCCAATGAACTAAGTTCACTGGTAACCCCTATATATAAATTTATTCAAGCCACAAGATTAGCAACTAGGTCTCACTCTTCTACTGTGAAACCAATAAAATGTAAACACAAATTCTATTCCAGCAGCTTCTTTTCTCGCACTTCCCACCTGTGGAATTCCCTTCCATTTACTTGCTTTCCCGACAGCTATAATCTCTAAGAATTTAAATGTAAAGTCAATAATCATTTCCTATCTCACTAACCTGCATCCTTTCTCTCATGCTCCCTTCTCTATCCACTCCACTCTCATCAGTATTCTCATACTTCTCTTACCCACTTCCTGACACCCCCTATAATCTGTCTTATAAATTTCCTCCTATGTAACCCCCTGCAAAATGGTGGTGGTAAAATGCCTTGCTTGGAGCGATATGATTATTTTTAAAAAAAAGCATCTGATTTAGGAATTTATTAAAATAATTTGGTGTAGCAAATTTTGATATTTGACCCGAGCTTAAAAAAAACAGTAGTAATTTGTTTAGTAATTTGTTTGAAAATTGAAAGAAAACCCAGAAAATATAAAATATATTACAATTTTTGATTTCCGGATATAAACAAAAAATAATTTTTAGTGACGTCATCATTTCATCCATTTCACTTCGGTTGATTTTTTTTCACTTTGAAGTATTTTGACGTTCCTTGAGGAAAACTATTGTTAGGTCTTTTTTAATTTTAGATTTTCTTTGGTTTTTCTGATTTCTCAATGTTTATTTACATTATGGTTTTAGATATTTAGGTTGACAGGGGTCTGCATAGGTAATTTTCTTTAATTTTTCATTAATGGCCTTCGTTTGGCCCATGATCCGTCATTATAACATGATCTGGCCCATGGAGCCAAATGCGTTGCCGACCCCTGCTTTATGACATGGGTATTTTTGGGTGGTATTCCACTAGTGGGTGTGCACTGCCAGACAAAATTAAGGTCTGCTTTTGTCAAATGAGCTGAATTGAGTACTGACAAGGTGCAATATAAGCAAGACTAACACTTTATATATTGAATACTATTGTCATATCTAATCAGGTGCTCCTGCTATTCATCTTAATGTTCTCGACAAAATCCAAAGAAGGATCTGCAATGTAATTTGTCTTCAATTGGCATCTCATCTTCAATCACTTTCTTACCAACTTCTCTCTGTCTTTTCTATGGATATTTTCATGGCTACTGCTCTGACAAGCTTTTTTTTCTTAGTGTCTAGTCCACATGAATCGAAGCATGCTACTATATTGGCATCTAGGTCCCATGCTTTCACAGTTAAAATAGTTAAATGTAACTATCACTTTTACTCCAACAGTTTCTTTTCTCACACTTTCTGCCTGTGTAACTTCCTTCCATTTACTTGCTTCCCTAATAACTACAATCTCCAGAAATGTAAATGGAATGTTAGTTCCATCTTCTATCTATTTGCATCTCATTCATCTTTTATCCTTTTTTCAATAGCCCCTATACCTAGTATTTTTCTCTCACTGTAACCCTCTGTGTACTAGTGGCGGTCTCACCTTGCTTTGGGTGGGATGACATGATTAAATATATATATATATATACACACACACACACACACATATATATATATATATATATATATATATATATATATATATATACACACAGGGTGGCCGTAAATTTCATGTGCACTTTAAAAAATTTATAACTTGTATTTGCAATAGAAATATTAGGTTGTCCCAAAAGTTCGTAAACACTTGCTAAAAATTGAAATTTTACTCACCAAGTAATCTAAGGTTACGAGAAAACACTTACAAAAAATTTCAAATTTTACTCGCAAAAACAACAAAATTTATTGCTCAAAATAAAGACCATTTTCCAAGAACTTTCTGCCATCGATCTGCAAGCTTTTGGATCTGGTCAAAGTACCATTCAGCCAGCTTCAATCAAAGAATTCTTGACACGCTTCCTCGACTTCATCAAACGAGTCAAATTGGCGGCCCTTCAGAAAGTGTTTCATTGAGCAGAAAAGACAGTAATCTGATGGAGCACAATCAGGACTGTAGGTTGGATGTGGCAGAACCTCAACGCTGTCCAGATCTTGCCTTTGGTCTTCCAAGCGGTGTGTGGCTTG
Source organism: Ascarosepion bandense (assembly GCA_037127315.1). Classification (NCBI taxonomy): domain Eukaryota; kingdom Metazoa; phylum Mollusca; class Cephalopoda; order Sepiida; family Sepiidae; genus Ascarosepion; species Ascarosepion bandense. The sequence continues at coordinate 2,934,678 of JBBBDQ010000262.1, forward strand.
GCATTGTCCTGCTGCATCAAAGCACGCTTTCTGTTGATCAGAGCTGCGTGCTTTTGCTTCAACTTTTTGTAGACCAGCTCAAGTTGCTGACAGTAAAGTTCAGCACTGATGGCACAACCATTCAGAACCAACTCAAAATGCATGATTCCTTCAAAGTTCCACCAAACACACGACATGACATTCTTGCCGAATCGATCTTGTTTTGGAACAGATGGTGTCTCTTCTCCTTTCTGAACCCATCACGTGTCTCAATTGTGCTGGACCAGATAGACCCATTTAGCAAGTGTTTATAAACTTTTGGGACAACCTAATAATTTGTAAAAAGGAATAGAAAGAAGTAAATCCATATTTTTTAAGGTTTTATTTAAATTTTATTTAATTTTACACTTGTCTTCTATCATTAGCAATGCAAATGGTAATACGATTTTGTAGTACATATTTTTTTTACTTATCTAAAAATTGTTGCAAATTTTGTGCTAAAGAAATATTCAATAACTACACGTAAAACTAGGTACATTTAACTTTATAACATTTTTTATAGATTATTCCTATCACAAATACAAATAGTTATAAATTTCTTACTGTGCACATGAACTTCATGGTCATCCATATATATACTGGGTATATATATATATATATATATATATATATATATAGAGAGAGAGAGAGAGATAAGCTTCAAGAATTCTTTTAAACAGGTTTTGCTGAATATTGTCAATAAGTTTTGTCTGTCTAATATTTTTATTAACCTTTTTGTATTTCTGAATTAGTTGTTTTATATAATCAGTAAATTTGCCAAACTTATTTTTTGTGTTTTCTTGAGTACTTTCATATGTTCCTACATTGATTTTCCCTCCTTTTTGTATTTGAGTGTTTATGTAACACATTTTGGTTAATTCTGGTGTTTCCTTGTTAACAGGCAAAATGAAATTTTACATGTATTTTAATTTTATTAAGGTTTTAGTAAGAGCATACAGCTGTAAAACTTGCTCCAAAATTTCATGATGGTTCAATTACTTATGTTATGTAGACCATGTAGAACATGGACCCAGTTTATCAAGGACAATTTAAAAAAGTTGAGATTACAGCCAGGTCTTAAACAAAATCAGGCGGCCTGGAAAAGAGCCATCAAGAAAACCCTATCCAACCCATGCTAGCATGGAAATGGATGTTAAATGATGATGATAATGAAGGTATCTTTTTCCAGAGGAGATCATATTTTGAAGTCAGAAGAAAATTGAGACAGGGAGCATAATAAATGAATGATCTATGAGATTGGCTTGCTTGCTCCAACCCCATAAGAGGACACCTGAAGCTATTTTCTAAGCTTCTGTATTCTTGGCAATGTAAGCAAAATAACGGGGCACCCAGTATGCATCACATTCAACTTAATAGTTAATGCAGTTTCATAATTATAGGTTTGTATTACAATTATTCTGAATAACTCTTCTATTTAGTCTATTACAAATTCATTTATGAATAATTAAATGTGATCAATACAACCAATTATTTATCATATCTTTAAAGAAAGATGTTGACTTTGTCACAGAAAAAATGAAAATGTAGATCTGATATTCACATATCATTCTTGATAGACAAGATATTTAATTGACTTTTAAGAGGAAACAAGTGGTAACAGATCTAACCAATTCCTGTAACATGTCACTACAAAACATCAGATTGACCACTGTCATTTAATGACTAACTAGCATCATAACCCGGCATTGCCCGTGCAACTCAGAACATTTTAGTAGTAGGACTCGGTTATAGAAAAAAATAATTATATAAAAAATTGCTGTTTAAAAATTGTTCGAAAATTCCATTAAAAAAATCTATTTTCTTTTGTTTTGCGTAAATGTGATTTGATATTTTGTGTGACATTGTAAACAATGTTGCGTTTGTTTTTGTTTCAAAATTACGAGGGAAAATATTGACATTTTTTGTTGACTAAATGAATTTAACATAAAAATAAAAATTATTTATTTTGTTTTACCGAAATTATAAAAACTATTAGGCTCTCAGTTCAGAAATTTTTGAAAAATATTTAAAAATGTAGACATGTAATTTTAGAGGAAAAAAATTCAATATAAAGGCTCTTTTTTTTTAATAAAAAATATTTTAGTCGTGTTTGACACGTGTGATTTGATTTCTGTGACGTAATTCAGCAACCATCTTAGAACTTAGATGTTTTACGGAGCAAATGTAAACAAAATGCTCTATTGGCCAAAAAGTGCAAAAGGGAAAATTGATGAACTTAAACTCAAAAAGTATCTGTCGACCTGGCTTCCCTATAGATATGTGTCTTTAAAAAGTTTGAATGGTGTAGCTTAAAAAATGTAGGCGTGCATAGGGAACAGTCACACACAGACTCACAGATTGCTTATATATATATATATATATATATATAGATACCATCTGGGAAACTAACCAATCAATTACTTTGGCTCTAATTAGTGAGCTTCATAATGAACCCAAAGGGTTTTTTGTATTGATTTTTTTAATGAAATAGCTCAAAATCAGACAGTTTTATCCAAAGTTGGATTTTAGGATAGGTTCTGTTGACCTGCTGACTAATTCAACAGTTTCAATATTTCTTTATGCTCATTAAAATTCAAAGAGAAGCTTATTATCTCTTAAAGGATTGGTCAAGGATTACAATGTCTGCAATAAAAGTAACTATAATACTTTGATTTTTAAAAATTTTAAGGGTTTTCAAACCTTTATGAACCTTTACACACTTTTTAATTTTAAGCTCTCAAAACTAGCTTAAATTACGCAAAACACTATAGTTTTCAACTAAAGTTTTAAAGATTTTAAAGGTTACTAATAATGACTTTTTAAATGTAACTTTTTGAAAGCTATCAGAACTTGATGAAAGTTATTATCAATCGAAAGCACTTTGATTTCAAAAAATTTAAAGGTTTTTCAACATTTCATCATCATTTATCCATTACACCCAATGGTGCATAGGGCAGCAACATTTTGTTGCTGTTTCTGTAACAAACTGTTTTTTTTATGAGGCAGGGTTGTTAGCCCTGCGCCCAACCCCCAACCCCCAAGCCTGGAGGACGAGTTGACCACTCTTGGTTCTAACGTTTACAACACCTGGTAATCCCAAATGGTCACCCATTTTAATACTGACCAGGCTCTATGTTGCTTAACTTCGGTGATCGAATGGGAACTGGTGCATTCAACACAACATAGCTGTAGACTTTTCAACATTTACAAACCCTTAATCACTTTTTTATATATCGTCTAAGCTATAAAAATAGCTTAACTATGTCAAAATACTATAGTTTTAACATTTTAAAAATGTCTAAAAATATTTTTTTTAACCTAACTGATGAGTATTAAAAATGACTGACAAAGTACCGCGGTTAAGTTAATGCTTTTTTTAAAAACCATTTTTTCCTTCTTCAAAAGTTTTCGAGGAAGGTTTTCGACATGAGTATAATTATATTGAGCACTGTTTAAATCAAATAACATGGAACACATAGATTTAGGGTGTTCACTTAAGAATATACCCATACTTGACTGTCATATGTATGAATTATGTTTACTAAGGAAAATAGAAAAGTGTATTGCTAATCTGAGATGGAAAGCTTACTTCTACCTAAATAATTTAAATAACAACAACAGTAACGATAAGTATGGATTCAATGCCTATGCCCATCCTCCATATATCAAAGAACTAGATAAAGCTGAGTTTATCGGCATGATTAAAAAAACTAAAATATAGAAGGATAAGGAATAATAACATCCAACAAAAAATTTGTATTTGAATTTCAGTGAGGTTTTTAGGAATATCACCCCTGTTCTCATACTTTTGCACACTACCGGTAGTGTGCAAAAGTGTTAGGACAGGGGTGATTTTAAATTTTATTTTGATGCCTTATAAAAGATAAAATAGTTCTTGTCCTAATACTTTTGCACAGTACTGTATATATAAACCTTTGCCTGTATACACGTTCAGGAGGAGTTTCTCCTGCTGCCTCCATGCTCTCTCCTAGAGCCTACTTGCAATTTCCTTGTACAAACCACTCTTGAAGTTTTAGAACAGTATCATATCCTGTATAATAAACACATTCTACTAAAATGAATCATATTGTGAAATTTTTAATTCAGACATAGTTGAATGACTATTCTCATTGTTATTACCACTTCTGTTTGACTAAACACCTGTGTTTATTAATGTTTGCAGTCAAGTGACATCAGAAGTGCTTGTGAATCAAGTCAACTGTGAGTGACCCATAGTCTCATAGTGGAAGACAGGTGTTAAGGATTGTCATATCAATTAAATATATCAGTCAGTCAGTTAAGTGTCACATATAATACACGCTTGGGCAATTATGTCTCTTTTGTGGTTGTCAACCAAGGCTATAGAACATAATCTATCCTGGTATTTAACCCATAGCTGGAGGGAGAATTGACAAGTTCATACCTTTCGTAAGGGTATTTGGAATTTGAACTCAGTTCTCCAATTTCTCATTCTGAGCCAATATCCACTGCACTACAACACACAATTAAATATATATCTATTCAAAAAACAAATGATGTTCATTGCACATCGAGAAGAGTTGATTACAACTTTCTCCGCACATCTTAGAGTGGTAACAATTACATCAGGCAACAAGGCCTCTGATCAGGAGATTGGAGCTTTTTTAATTTCTGTTGTTTCCAGGTCCATCCTGACCCAGGATTATAGCATTTGCCAGGTCACAGCTATGGGTAAATAATGAACCCCAAAACAAAGCACTATGAAAGTGTAAAATCTTTATAGTATACATACAATATACAATATATTTTTTTATAAAAATGATCAATGATGCATATTTATAGCAAAATGACCAGCAATACATTTCATAGTAAATTGACCAACAATGCATTTTATTCGTAGTTGAAGGCATACAATTCCATTCAAATGATATTTGAAGCCATAAAATTGTGTTCAAAATATTTAGATTTCAGTATTAAATGACCAATAGAGTTGTTGATATATCTCTAAACAGAATCAAACTAGAGCAGTAATGTTAAAATTAGCCATTTATCTATCCAGGAAATATTTGCTATTCACTGACTATGTTAGTGATACCGTCATTCGTAATTTATAAAATCTTTTTTGTTAAAAGTTTTTTCACGAAATTAAACTTCTCAAGTTCAAGAACATTTATAGCTCTTTCTAATATTGATAGCAGTTTTCTTCCAACCCTTTTGCTTTTGGTTATGTAGAAATGTAAAATTGATTATATCATTATTTTCTCTTTTAATTACATGTGATACCCACATTTTTATTGTTGCCGTTGGAAGTGTTCAAATGTTCATAGTTGTTGAATTCACTACCCTCTAAAAGAATTGAAGTTTAAAATGTGTTGGTAAAATCCATGAAAACATAATTGGTTAATGTTATACTTATAAAATCTAAGAACATACTATTGAATTGATTTAGTTTTACTATCCTTCCATGAGATGAAAGATTTTTTTTTTTAAATCTAAACAGAATTGTCTTAAACTTTTTTTTCAAGAAAGAAAATTTTTGTTTTCTATAATTATCCAATTTTTCTTAAAACAAATAAATATTATCATGGCTTGACTTCACAAATAAAGAGGAGAACCCTGCAGAATATTTGACCATGGCTAAATACAACTGGCAGAAATTCCCAACAGACAGAATTGACAAAGTTTGCAATAAACAATACCAAAAAGAAAAGAACAGAGCAAATAATAATAATAAGCAAACAATATATGCAAGACAAAAAGACAAAGTTTTTTTTGTTTTTTTAATCATTTTACCCCAAGTAAGACAGTTCTTCCACTGGTGTGCAACAGATTACAGTGAGAGAAAATAAAAACAAAAAAACAAGTTACCAGAGATGTTAAAGAAAGGACACAATAATGTTGGAAATCAAGAAGATAGAAGATGGTAATTGACATTGCACTTAAACTTTTGTAGATTGTACCTATCAGGGAAGCAAGTGTATGAGAGTTCCACAGGCTGAAAGTGTGAGAGAAGAAGCTGATAGAGTAGAACTGGCAGTTACATTTATCTATTTTGACGGTAAAAGAGTGGGGCCTAGTTGTCAATCTAGTAGCGCCGAAAAAGTCATGTGGTCAAAACACCAAGGAAAGAAACTTGTCAGAGCAGGAGCTATGATAATATTTGTAAAAAAGACAGAGGGAAACCACATGACATTGGTGAGAATGTGAAGTCAAGCTGCCATATTGATTAAATTTCAGATCCTCCTCAATGTTGTGTGAGAGAAAGACCAAAGCCAAAACAGTTTGGCACTGGCATTGTCACAGCAGTTACCAGAACAAAACTGAACATGACATTGAACTGTCTTAGGGACTCTAGCTCTAGATTTAAATTCAGAGTTTTCCTTCTCCTAGTCTGGTTACCAAGTATGGCTACAGAGCCCAAACTACCCGACTAAAGGTAAATATAAATTACTTCAATGCATATTCAGAAAGATGATGAGGCAATGATGGCCCATGTCTATGACCAAGATTCAGTTCCAGAAAGAAGTGTTGACCACATAACGGCTGTGTAGACTTTTGTTGTTGTGCCTTTATTTAGGTTCTTGCTGCTTCAGAAACTTTTGTAGTCAACCAAAGTCTTTTTTGGGGTCTGTTATCTGTATCTGAAAAGTTCCCAGCTAGACCTACTTTCTATAATATTACTAATAATTTTCTTGTATTGAGTGTGTTCCTGACTGTGTCCATTGTTTTTGGCACAGTAACAAGAGAGACTAAGCTGAGAAAATAGTTTTAATCACTCTATCATTGGAGTCTAGCAAGCAAACCAGCAGGCTATTTTTCTTGTGCCATGTCCCATTCAGGACGTAGGCAATTATGGCTTTCCTCAACTTCCTGTTTTCAGCAATGTTTGACAATTTATCATCTCTTTGGATCACTGCTTATTTGCTAGTTTACTTGAAGTTTTCCACTACCACTCCTGTCTGTAATATATCTTGTGGTTGTTAACTTTTCTCTTATGTCATTATGTATCTGAGAATTTTCCATTCTTTTCTGATTTTAAGTTTCCTTTTCATTCTAGTTATGTTTTAAAGTTTTCACATTGCTCAAATGTTCCGTTTCTGGTTTTCTCAACATGTATCATTTTTTTTTTTTATCTGCAATCCAATCCAAAGATATTTCTCTCTTCAAAATGTCAGGAATAAACCTTTTTTCTCTGTCGACAAAAATAATCTGCAACTCATGATGACTTTGTTTTTCTCTCATACTTGACAATACAGAAACTACTATCCATTTGGCAAGCATCTGCTTGAACCGAATGTTGATTATCTTTACATAGATAAATGTGGAAATAAATTGGACCCAAGGTAAATCAAAATGACTTGCTTTTTCACAACTGATAAAATCGACAGACATCAACATGTGTATATAATTAAAAATGTCCAATTATATTTTATTCACTTTTCTTCTGTTCTTTTTAACAAAGTGGTGACTTGGCTGTGGAGTGTGAGGTTTGATCAAATCCAAATACACATACATATGAGACATCAAGCCAGACTGGCTGCTGCCTGCAACTCAACTGCAAACTGACTCTCTGTGACAGCTGACATCACTTACATAATTACCTCCTGATACCTGGGACTTTGGGTGCATTTTGTTTCATCCTGGGTGCTGATCCCTCTGACCCTCACTAGTCAAAGCAAAACCCACCAGTCCAACACTAGTGTTTCGCACTCAGTGACATTGCCTGGTACAAAATAAACTTCTTGGCAAAATTCCATAATTTTTACTGGCAATCATGAATGACCCCTTGCATTATTCCACACTGACCAATATGTTATACAACAAACACTTGTCTGTGAAAGTGCATCTTTGAGTCTCTTTAAGTCATCTGTAAGCAAATTGTCCAGCATTCAGTGCCGTATAGGAGGATAGACATGACATAGTCCAGCACTCTTATTTGTTTATAATGAAATTATCTCTTAATAATTTGTTCAGTTTCTTGAAGGCATTTTTCACTATTCTGAGGTGCTTTTGGATTTCTGTATTACATTTTCCATCTTTTGTTACTAGATAACTCAAATAGTTAAACTTCTCTCTAAGCCATTACTGCTATATATTGAGTTTGATCTTCAATAGGTATCAATAGGTATCATGCTATTTTGGCTCTGTATCAAGAGATGTGCATTGTGGTGAAGGGATGTGTGTTGTGGTGTAGTGGATATCAACTCAGAACGACGAATTGGGGAGCTGAGTTCAAATTTCTAGTTGAAATTCCTTGCATTCGCTTACACACAAATACCCTTGGGAAAGGTATTAATCCGTTTCTTCCCTTCAGTTATGGGTGAAATAATAGGACAGATTGGGTTCTATAGCCTTGGCTAGCAACCAGTCTACCACAGAAAGCAATGGCAACCTACTGCAGAATAATCTTCTGCCCAGTCAGTCATGTCTCAAAAGAGACATGATCGCCAAGCGTGTATCATGTATGGTACTTAACTGACTGACTGACCAAGAGATATGCTAGCTTAGAACATAACTGTAGGTATCTTACCATGGGATTAGAGTAATTAAGTAAGCAAACCACTTTAGCAGATTATTATTGCGATGTAATGATTTTGATTCGGTTGGAATTAAATGCTGAACAGCCTATTTCTTCTGGAAAAAACATTGAAGTCTGGTAAAAAAGATGATCTCTTCCAGTAAAAGTGATTCAGTGCCTTTCCAGGATTTTCAGAACTGGCATTACTTCTTTTAGATTATTTTAAAAAGAAGCACCAAATGTTTTCTTGAAGATGTGCATTGTGGTGCAGTGGATATTGGCTTGGAATCAGAAATTGGGGAGCTAAGTTCAAATACTCTTGGGAAAGTTATTAATTCTATCTCTTCCCTCCAGTTATGGGTTAAATAAGTGGACAAATTGGGTTCTCTAGCTATGGTCAGCAACCAGCCTACTGCAGAAAGTAATGGCAACCTAATGCGGGATAATCTTTTGCCCAGTCAGTTATGTCGTTTTTCAAGACAAGATCGCCCAATTGTGTATCACGTATGGCACTTAACTGACTGACCAAATCTTTTCAGTCCAAAATATCTTTTTGATTTCAGTTCATAATATCTGTTTGAATTTTAATTTGACCAGTTAGTCTAAGAACTATCTGGCAGTCCATATTAGATACCAGACTCTGGAACTCCACCACCATAAAAATTAATTTGCAGCAGAAACCACAACAGAACTACTTTGTGTGAATGTGGCCATATGTTCTACAAATGTCTGCAAGATTAAACATCCAGATCTAAACTTATTTATAAATGGAACTTTGTGTGTGTGTGTCTGTTACCTGTAGACTCCGAAATGGCTGAACCAATTTTCTTGAAAATTTACACAGTTGTATTATAAGCGTCTGCAAGTGTTCTTAGCTAGGTTTTGTGTTGAGTTACCCCCAATAAATATCAAAAATCGATAATCGAAAAAAATTGGGTTATAGAAGAAGTGGTCCGATTTTAATCAAATTTGATACAGTCATAGACAAAGATATAAGAAACGATATTCAGAAGTTTCAAGGTTGCAGTTCTTACAATAGTGCAGAAAATCGATTATATATATAAAACGCATGATGTTTGTGTGTGTGTTTGTTTATCTGTCTGTATGTCCTTTATACAAATCCACAATTTTTATCCGATTCTCACCAAACTTCACACAAATATTCTTTAGTCTGAGCTCCAGGACCATGGATTAGTTTTAAAGCTTTTATGACACCCGAGCAACGCCGGGCTATACTGCTAGTATCTTATAGTTCCTTTATTTCTGTAATTTTTTTGTTCGTTTTGGTCATCTTTATGACATATGTCATCAAGCAGTATATAAAAATCTTTAATTTTGAATGACATTAATTAAAATTACATAATTAAATTTGATCCGAATATATTAATGTAAACTATATATAAAAACTTAATAATCATCAGTGTTTGTATATGATGCTGTTTTGACTCATTTTAATTTACTTTCTTTTTAATGCTGTGTATCTTTAGGATGAACGCAATTATGGCTCTCCACAAGTTACTTTTCTTTATTATCTGGGAATTATCATGCGTTTTTGGGAGAAAATAACAGGGTGATTACTTGTTGCTTTCTCCATAGTTTAGAATTCAGAGGTTTCCTTCATTTAGACTGGTTGTTACCCAAAGTTAGAGATCGCAGTGTGCCTGGCTATTTAATCAATAGCTGAGGAAAGAAGAGAAGGATTTTATATCTTTCTTAAAGATATTTGTGCAAAAGTGATTGCAACATACTAACCCAGAATTTGAACTTGGCTTGCCAATTTCACTTTCCGTTACACTATCCAGACATTTTATTTTAATTTATTGCTTTCAAAAAATTGTATTTAGGATTTTAGACATTGCTGAAGGGATTATCACCTGATTGTAGATTAGCATTTTACATCTAACAACTAAACCTGCCGATAAAGTGATTAAGAGATTAATCGGCCAGTAACAAGTAGTATAATTGTATGTTTCATTTATAGACACCATATCGACTTTAGCAAGTGGGTAGGATTAGAGGGCATAAAACAATTTAATTTATTCAACAGACCTGGGAGAGATTCTTGATTTTTTTATGTTACAGAGAAAAACTGACAGAAACATTTTAAGTAATTTAAATATGCTGTTTTTTGTTGGTTTTTTTTTTTTGTTTTTACTTTTTTCAAAGTATGTAAATTCAAGCACACAGCCCTTTTCAGAATAAATTTATTTTTAAATTTTACCAGTTTTAAGGTAACACAAACTTAAATTCAGTTTATAAGCTTCAAAATAAAAGTTATCCCTTTATATTTATATATATTCTGGTAGATTTTATCTTGAATTATTTCTCTTCATAATTATCTGACTTCAGTCATTTCTTGAAAAATTGCTAAAAAATGAAAAATATTTTGTAAATAAATACACTTAGCTGACTACCAGACATTATTAGAAGAAAATTCACCAATCTTCTATGCTTCAAATTGATTCAATAGTGTGTACCACTTTACGGTTGGTTGGTATTATTAGAACAAATTTCATGAATTTTCCTTGCCTTCAAACTCACCAAAATTAAGTATGGCTTGCAAATCTTTTTGGGTTTTAAGACTACTTGGTTGTCATAGTATAAAAAGTTGATAATCAATTCTTCTTTTATTGTCATTTCTCCTCATTAAAGACTTCCGATATTCTTCAAAAGTTTAAATGCAATGTCGATTGTCATTTTTGATGTTGAATTCAAATTTTTGAAATTTGTAGGCAGGGAAGCAAGAAGAAAGGTTCCATGGGTGATAAGTGGAACAAAAGAAACTATTATAATAGAACATACAATTACATTTAGCTAATTAAACAGTAAAACAATAAGACCAACTTGCCAATGCAGTAGTACATTTTGTGTGGTCAAGGTATCAAGAAGGAGAGCTGATTAGAACAAATGCCATAAAAATATTTATAGAAAAGACGGAGGGAAGTGATGCCATGGTGAAGTGACTGAAGCTGAGATGCCAGGTCTGGGCCAATTACATTACAGACACTTCTTTGGATTTTGTCAAGAATTTCAAAATATATAGCAGGAACACCAGATATCATAGCAGTATGCATGGAGGAATGGTAGCTTCACAAATATGCAAGATTGATTCTGACAAGAAAAATTGTCTAGCATGACATAGTAAATCAACTTTCTTAGCAGCAGATTTTGCAAATAATTCAATATAATCTCTAGTTCATGTAATTCATCAGCCATTCCCTTTCTCTTCTGCTTTTTCATCAGCCATTCTCTCTCCACCTCCAATCATCTGCCACTCTCTCCTCATTCTCCAATCATCTGCCACTCTCTCCTCATTCTCCAATCATCTGCCACTCTCTCCTCATTCTCCAATCATCTGCCACTCTCTCCTCATTCTCCAATCATCTGCCACTCTCTCCTCATTCTCCAATCATCTGCCACTCTCTCCTCATTCTCCAATCATCTGCCACTCTCTCCTTCATTCTCCAATCATCTGCCACTCTCTCCTCATTCCAATCCAATCATCTGCCATCTGCTCTCCTCATTCTCCAATCATCTGCCACTCTCTTTTCCTCCTCCTCCATTCATCTGCCACTCTCTCCTCCACCTCCATTTATCTGCCACTCACTTTTCCTCCACCTCTATTCATCTGCCACTCTCTTTTCCTCCACCACCTTCATTCTTTTGCCTCTCTTTTCCTCCACCACCTCCATTCTTTTGCCACTCTTTTCTTCCACCACCTCCATTCTTTTGCCACTCTTTTCCTCCAACACCTCCATTCTTCTGCCACTCTATTTTCCTCCACCACCTTCATTCTTCTGCCACTCTCTCCTCCTCCTCCTCCTCCTCCAGCAGCACCACCACCTCCATTCTTCTGCTACTCCTGCACCCTTCTTTTCTATTCTTCTGCCACAGTATAACTGTTCAGTAAAATCAATTTCAATCTATTTTCATTTGTTTAGAGTTTTTTTTTTTATTTTTTTTAGGGATAAGCGTTCACTTCTTTTTCAATGTGCCGTGTCCTATGCTAAAGAAGGAAAGAATGTTACTTTTATTTGTCAAATGCCTGTTTCACAGCTTCCTTTACCTGTCCATGGCATGCCAAAACCAAATCCAGCAACTTTGGCAACTGTGAAATTTATGTAAGTAATATTTTCTTTAGATCTCACACTCAAGCTTTATTGAAAATTAACAATTTTTCTATCTAAAAATTTTGCTCTTTCAATCTTAAAAAAAATTGGGATGATGTGCAATTGTTTGTTTTGACAGCATTTGTTATTTGGTCATTGAAAACATTCTGGGGTCAATGAAAACAGATTTTATTCAAGTTACAAGTTGAAATCTCTTTCAGCCTAAGCAACACGTTGAGTTGTTATGAAAAATAGAAGTAAACTTTAACCACCAGCATTGAAATTAAACTCCAACATTGCAGGTTAAATATGAAGAAAACAAAATTGAGAAATTTATCAATGCGAATGGGCTGTTACAAATTTGAAAAAACTTCTTTTGCAGAGATAAATAAGACCTTACAAATTCTCTTTACAGAAAAAAACTTACTAAATGATTTTTCAGTTTCAGTGTAAAGGGCTGATTAAATCTTTGTTGCATATTGGTTACAATTGTAACCATTCTCTAACCATTGTTGCATATTGGTTACAATTGTAACCATTCTCTAACCATTGTTGCATATTGGTTACAATTGTAACCATTCTCTAACCATTGTTGCATATTGGTTACAATTGTAACCATTCTCTAATCATTGTTGCATATTGGTTACAATTGTAACCATTCTCTAACCATTGTTGCATATTGGTTACAATTGTAACCATTCTCTAACCATTGTTGCATATTGGTTACAATTGTAACCATTCTCTAACCATTGTTGCATATTGGTTACAATTGTAACCATTCTCTAACCATTGTTGCATATTGGTTACAATTGTAACCAATATGCAACAAAGGGTTAAAAAATGTAGATTCAAATGAATCAGGTTCAAACAGAAAAAAAAACTTTAATAAGAACTGTAAATATTTTTGAATAAATTTATTTTGCTTCAGCAACAGACACAAATTAGTAAGTGACAAAGTTACAATTGTTGTGATTGCTGGGGCCTTTGTTTTTTTTTAAGATTCCAACATGCAGTAGCTGAACCATCAAAATGAAAAATATTTTTCATCTTTAATTTATAACTGATTTGATATTTAAATATAATTTAGAATAGCTGTAATATAACTTCATTATATTTTCACAGACTTAGAAAGTTAAATGCAAACATATATAAAATACTTGTAAAATTGTGGTTACTTCTTTTAATTATTTTTTTTTGTTAGATGAATATATTGAATTCAAATGAAAATGAACTATCATTAATATCACTTTCAGCATAGACAATTACTATTATAAGATTAAAAAAATATAAGTATGTTTATTAATTACTAGTTGAAGTACCTGTCTTTGCTTGGTAAAAAGTCAAGTTATTATGACAGTAAAATATTGCTACTGATAGTGTTAAGTGCTTTTTCAGCATTATTAAAGACAAAAATATATTTTACAGAGAAACTGCTAATTTTTATATAGCATTTAAATAAAAGAAATAAAAAAAGAAATTTTATAATCTGTGTTGGGTAAACAAATGACAATTTTAAAAAAATGCCTTCAAAAACTTGACAGTCAAAAGGATGGGTTTCCCCTTGACACCACTATTATTTTAAATAACCTTCACTCCTCAATAATGTTCATTGTATATTGAAAATTTGTTATCACTATTCATGTTTGTTTTCATTAACATCAATCAGGGATATGAACTGTCCCTTGTGAGTTTCCACTGAAAAATAGAAAATACATTTAAGGGAAGATTGTTCTATGAAATTTTTTTTTTAAATCACACAAGTATTTTCTTAGTTTCATCTGACCAAAAAATTACTTGTTCAAAATTTATATTCCTTTGTTATTTTTATTTTCATTAATTCATATGTTTCTGATTTTTAATTATATATATATTCTTTAATGACAAAATACTATTTTGTAAAAAAAAATACAGAAAAAAAACATCTTGTCAGACAAGCAGATGCTATTGCTTGTTTAAAAGATTTCCGTAAAATAAAACATGTGACACGACAACTAGGCATATATTAAGGTGGATTTGTAAAATATGTATTTTATAATAATAGATTAAAATAGAAAATGGTTAAGACTAGAAAAATAGTTTAAAAACAGTGAAAAAGAGAAAAAAATAAATAAATAAAAGCTTTTTCTTTTATAAGGAAATTTGGGGAAGAGAAAAGGGTATCAGATTACTGTTAAATCCTACCAATCTTGGTAAATATTTGACTAAGTGATTTGATGCAATAAAAGATAAAGTTTAGGAAATAGATTTTTGAGTGTCTTTATTGTATCTTGACCACACATTAAGAAAATAAAGAAAAGATAATAGAATTTTCACTTTCTCTGGGCAATAAAAAAACGCCTGGTTACAAAGTGTCAGGGCTATAAAAACATCCAGCAGCCTTCACAGGAGACTTTATTAAGATAAAAAGATGAAAAAAATCCTGGAAAATATGGGATGTCTGCTGGGATGTTTACACATCAAAAAGAAGGAAAATTTAAGTACCTTGAAATTTGGGACTTACAGCCAATGCTTATCACTTGGTGGTCTAGTCACTTCCGGATCGTTTTAAATAAATACAAGTCATTTTCCCAAGCCAATCAGTTAAGTTGAGTGAGCTGAGTTAGTTAGTCAGCCGAGCATGTGCTTGAAGTAGAAACTCCGTTTGTCTTGAGTCGGTCAGTTCGGCAATTGATCTCCATTAATTGGAGTTAGAGCTGTGTGTCATATCGACTGCCCGAACCAAAAAGACTAACTCTAAACGAAATAAAGCATCGTTTTAACTCATCCAAGTTGTGGAAGTTTGTTCCTTATAGTTTAATCTTGTACCCCCAGCTTGAGACTCTGACTTTTTCAACAAACTCCCGGCAATATCACAGTGTGGAGAATGGCCGCCAGAGAAATTGTTCGGACCGTCCGCTGGACACAAACAAGCTTATATTTGTTTGATCTTTACTTAAAATATTTTTTCCATGAAAATAAAGCAAAAAAAATGTTTGTTTTCATATCCAGTTATCAGTGATAGAATAGCTTTCAAACTAAAAAAAAAAAAGTACAATTAACTCATTATGAAATCAGGGAGCAATTTTATATTGTATCAATACTACTACTACTGTCTAATTAGTAGTAGTCGGAACCTGCTTGCATCTGAGCATTGGGATCTATTCCCTTTCTCCCCTCTGGTGACAGTTGTGGAGATGACTCTGAAAGCCCAGCCTACTCCTGAATTGGTGAGCAAGAGTCACAGAAGAGTATGAGTGGTGAATGTGTTGCTGTCTCCAGACAGAACATCACAGATCCTCTTTATGCTGACAGTTGGACTCAAAAGTCTTGCCCCCTAACTCTTTGAATGGGTCTACATCAGAAAGGCTGATTTCCAGCAAGAGTTTCCCACATCGATTGAACAGGTGAAGAGGCTCATCCCTTGTTCCCTGTTTAGGATGTGGTTTCCGGCTTTCTCTTTTTCCAATCTATTCACTCTTACGTAGCCCCCTGCACACCAGTGGCCTTACCGCCTTGCTTGGGGTGATGTGATTAAAAAAAAAAAAAAAAATAAATATTAGCCTGTGTCAGGGATGTCTTCAACTGATCCTGGAAGCATCGTTTTGGGCCTCCGCAGAGCCTCTTGCTTCTGGCAAGTTCTTCAAACAGGATAATACATGAGAGTTGAGTGAGATGCATTCTGGGCATGTAACCCATCTAGCAGAGGTGATATTGAATGATGGCGACCTTAATGCTAGGGAGAAATATCCGAGAGAGGACCTCATTGTTGGTGATGTGTTCATTCCAACTGAAGGTCCTCTCTCAGACATCTCTCCACAGCATTAAAGTCACTATCATTCAACATCAAAGTTCATTAGCTGGACATCTGATGTCTCAACAATACAAAGTCCAGGTTTTGCAGGCACACAGAAAAGTGGAGAGGACAATGGCCTGGTTTACTAATATTTTGATTTATATGGTGAGACGATGATTACTAAAGACATTTAAAAAAATAAAACTACAATTAACTCATTATGAAATCAGGAAGCAATTTTATATTGTATCAGTAGTATGAACAGGGCACTCACTTCTAAAATGATAAAAAATGTTAAACTACAAAAATTACTCCCCAGAAAAATTTTCCATTTTTTTACACGTGAACCACCTCACTTAAATAGTGCCTAATACTTTAAAGAAATCTCTTAAAAGATTTTCTGTCAATGTTAAATTTAGGCAGTGAAACAAATTCTTGTGTCAAAATATCCATCTTGACTTATGATTAGACCTCCATGGTAGAGAAACATGACAACATGAAGAAGGAATGCATAACACTGATGTGCTTGCTTGTCAAGTTTTTTATCAATTAATATTTCTGGCAGAACAAAGCTCATTGTACCAGAAGAAACCTGGAATACCTTCAGATCTATCACATGGCTTTACTGAACCATGAGCGACATGTTTATTCCTTGCTTTGCTGGTGAATTCAGGATAAAATTCTGCTTATCAACTCTAATTTCTTCTTGTAAAGTACGTCAGATTAAAAAACAAATAAAAAGAATAGAATTCGTTACATCTCATCTTATCAGTTCTATCACATGCTGTACTCATTTTGGAATTAGTTCCATATCAACAGGTCTCTCTCTCTCTCTCTCTTTCTCACTCTTGTTAAAGATAGCCATTGTGCTAATATTCAACACTGAGTGAGCAAAATGCTTACCTCTCTGTAAATGGGACAGATGTTTTAAGTTTGTACTTGTTAAATGAACATTGTGCACTGTCTGTGTTAAATCAGAACTGATTTTGTTCTGGCTTCTTCACAAAAGGTTATTTTTTTTTTTAATTTTAGAGTGTTAGTGATTAGTACCTTTGCTATTTATAAACAGATTTAGATAAGTTGTTTTTCTTTACTTTCTTTTGCAAATACTAAGAGAATGGTTTAATGAGCACATTGCTTTTTCTTTTGTTATAGATTTACTTCTTTGCATATATTTTAACAATAATTAAATTCATCCTCATGTGTATATATACATAAAAAAATGAAGTAAAAAACAGAGACAGCAACTTATATATGTGTACTCACTAAAATAGCATGATAGTAATAAAGAAACACACACGCTCATATATAATTATTAAACAGTTATTAGTCAAATTAGACCAGTAAATAGTCACATTAAAAAGTGGTCAATACACATTTAAAGAAAAAATAAAAGATAAAGATTTAACATGCAGTGATTTTAAATATTGAAATTAGGAAGATCGGCTGATTACGTTACTATGGTTTTAACCTTTTAGCATTGTCAGGCATTAGAGACTAACTGTATTCCTAATGCTTTATTTTAGTCTATAATGCCTGACGATACCGAAAGGTTGAAACCATGGTAGCATAATTGACTGATCTTCCTAATTTTAATATATATATATATATATATATATATATATATATATATATATGTGTGTATGTGTGTGTGTGTATTTCTTTCAGGCATGTCAGATTAAATAAACTGTAAACATTGTTTGCTTATTTTTAATAAAATCCATTCATACTCAAGAATAATCTTTTGTGTATTATAATTCAAAGATGTAAGAAATGTGCTATAACTTTTACAGTTGATTTTATTTTCCATTTTTCTATATTCATGAGTACTTTTAATCTCTTTCTCTTTGTTACTACACCTTAAAACCCTGAAGATGATCACTATCTTTTATCAATTGTGAGTTTATTGCCAAAACAACACTGTGTAGCTTCAACACACGCTCTTTTCACTAGATTTAACATCTGAAAGCTTCCATCTTTTCTCCAAGCTGAAAATATTTTTCAAAGATAGCTGTTTTAACATGGTTGCCAAGATCCAGAGCAGATTACAGAAGGTCCTCAACTTGCTTATGGAAAAGACTCCAAAAATGGCAGGAACACTGGAGCCAGTGTATTGCTATGCAAGGTCATAATTTCAAAAAGGATGATGTTAAAATGTAGGTAAATTTCTTTTTGTTTTAAACATAAGTAGTCCAGCAACTTTTTAATACCATCTTATATAATGGAAAATCCTCCAAAATGTTTCTTTGAAGTCATGTCATATCTATAATTTTCATTTTATATATAATGTTTACACATACATTTCATAGAAAATCAAATACTGACCCAGAGTCAACTTAGACTTAATAAAAAAAATGTCATTCTATCTTTGATGTTTTAAGAATGAAAATCCTGATGAAGTTTGGAATAAAAGAAAAAGAAGTATAAGGAGAAAGAGAGACATGGTTAAAGCATTCATTTTGCAAGCCATTATTAGTAATTTTGTTCTGCCCTGAGTATGTCATGAATCTAAATTTAGTCCAAAGTTAACAATTATGACATCCACCCAATTTGTCTGTATTCAAGCTCAATCCTCTCAGCTGATCATCGAGTTGATCACTTCAGTTCAAGCTTTGTCTCACCCCACATTGTGTTGATTGATTGCAAGACTGGCCTGGTCTGAATGGTCAGCTAGAATCAATGACTCTATTTGGTCTGGCCAGAGTGAAGTTACATGAAAAACAAGTAAACTTGGATGAAGTCTGAGTTTTAACATCATATCAACATCTCTATGGGTTATTTAATGCCAAAATAGGTGGGGTTTTAAGGTATTTTTTTAATGTCTGGTTATAGTGAGAAGATTGATTTAGTTAGATTTTAATGAAAATCTTTTTTCTTTTTATTCTTTTTATTTTAGAAAACTGAAAATGTCTTCTAAACATATACTTCTAAACATATACTTCTAAACATATACTGTTAAATATAAGAGACAATAAATGTCTATTATGTTTAATCATGAGCCGTTCTAAACGTATTTTGGCTTGAATTTCAGTTGAAAATAAAGACAAAAATTCTTCAACATTTGGATAATTTTTTATTAAGTTGGTTCTAAGCTTTCGGCTCACATGAGCCATCTTCAGAGAGGTTATAAGGCTGGCAACACAATAACATCCACCATCAATGACGATGGTGGATGCTACTGTGTTTATTGCCATTGCTTAGTGAAGTTTTATGTCAATACAAGATAAAATTGTCTCTTATTGTGAGATTATGTATATATTACAATAATCAAGAATTGTGCACGTTTATTGAGATTACATATATGAAATTTAATAAAAAGTCAGAGGTGCATCAGCTTATCTCACTTGTTCTTACGGAACCCTTAGGGACCTTTTGTGAAACTTTAGGGTTCCAGGGAACTCCAGTTGAGAAGTGCTGCTGTTATACGGTAACTTTGTCCACGCATTTCACATCACCCTAAGAAAATTTGTTTATTTCATAAAAAAAAACTTCACTGCAAGAAAAATTGAATGTTTTATTGTCATTGTATATTTCTGAAAAAAAAATATGTCAATGTAATTTCAACTCAGTTTCTGATTCTACTTTCCCATCAGAAAATAACCTTTTCCATATTTCTTTTAAAAGATGTGTTGTCGTTAAATGCTTGGAATCTCAACATTCTAATCGCAAGAAAAACTTTTTAAAATAATTTCTGTGGTTCTGACTTTATTTAAAAATTTAATATAAGGCTCAAGAGCCACTTAAACTAGTGGGTTACTGAATGAAGTTGTTTTATGGATATTAGAATTGTAGATTATGAGAATATGTAGGAAAGATAACAGTTGATCTGAGATTTGATAAAATTAAGATTGTAGTGGTTGGTGAAGTACTTTCTTGGGAGTTTCTTCCATAAAGTTGTTACTTTACAAAGAAGAAAATCAAGATACAAATAACTTTATTGTACAAGATAACCAAACAGCAAAATAAAATATTTCATTTTACATAAAATTTTTCTTTCCTTTTTATTGTAAAGCTAATTTTTTTTTTTTTTTCATCAATCAAATAATAGGCAGTAACTCTTTATTGATTCAGAACAAAAGTAAATAGAGGAGAAAGAAAATGGTTTTTTAAAAATCCCTTTGGATCAAATAAAAAGCAAAATTCTGCATTCATACCCAAGGATAAGCATATAGCTGAACTCATTTATCTCCCTTTGCTTAACAAAGCATGAACATTTTTCAGGATTTATTCCAACCTCCTCCTAATGATAATTATATATTGCAGTTTGAACTTTGCCATCTTAAAGGAATTATGATTAATGAAACTTACACAGATTTTCCCCTAAAGACCTTGTAATTAATGCCAGCTATCATTAATGACTGTCAAAATCAATGCCTTCTCAACAATTAGAGAGAACAGAGGGTGCTTACTCTCCAGTGAGACATTCAGGGTTCAGAATACACACAGAGAGAGAGAGATAAAAGGTAGAAAAGCAGAACTACTGGACAAGGGAGTTTTTTGTTGTTATAATTAACTTATTGTTGGGTGTATTTATCTGTGACCAATTCCAGTCTGTTACACTTGAGTCATGACATGCATTGAGAGGGAGAGAAAAAAGGTGTGTCCGATGAATGACTTAATTGCAATTTAGGGCATGTCTAGATAAATAATAAATAAGTGTTATGATAGTTGCCTTTTCGTGTTATGCATCATCTTTGCCATAAAATCTGAAGTAAAATTTATGGTTATTTTGTGATGAGACTTGATATTTCACTTGTTTGCTGTTTTATCATTGTGTACAAATCGGATGTGCATTGTGGTGCAGTGGATATCGGCTTGGAACGACAAATCAGGGAGCTGAGTTCAAATTCCAGTTAAATTCTTTGCATTTACTTATGCACAAATACCCTTGGGAAAGGTATTAATCAGTTTCTTCCCTCCACTTATGGGTTAAATAATAGAACAAATTATGGTCTATAGCCTAGGCTGGCAACCAGTCTACCACAGAAAGCAATGGCAACCTACTGCAGGATAATCTTCTGCCCAGTCAGTCATGTCTCTTTTGAGACATGATCACTCAAAGCGTGTATCACATATGGCACTTGACTGACAAATCTGTAATAATGTCTATTTTTTATTAAGTAATTCCCTCATACTGTCAAAAATGAAATATTTAGAAAATGCATTGTACTTGACAAAAATGAAAATAGTTTTCTTGCATTTCTTTTTTATGTTGATCTGCTTCATACATAAGGGTGCATAGATATTACAACTTGTAAAAAAAATTCTCAAACCAAATTCAAATTCCAGTTGGAATCCTATATTCATTTTCACAGGAACACTCTTGGAAAAGGTTTGAATTCAGCTCTTCCTTCTCCAACTATGAGTTAAAGTTTAATTATGTGTCAAAGTGCTCAATATCAACATTATATATATATAAAGTTAAGTGCCATGTGTGATACACACTTGGGCGATCATGTCTCAAAAGAGACATGACTGACTGGGCAGAAGATTCACCCGCAGTAAGTTGCCAGTTAACTTGTTGCCAATCAAAGCTATAGAACCCAATCTGTTTTGCTGTTTAGCCCATAGCTGGGGAAAGAGATGGCTTAATATGTTTGCCAAGGGTATTTGCTTGTAAGTGAATGCAATGAATTAGACTGGAATTCCAACTCTCCGATTTCTCTTTCTGACTCAATATCCTCTACACCACAATGCACATCAAATATAAAAATATGTATCAATAAAAATGCTGGGGGACTCAGGATTTTAAACCTGTTGGTTCTTTTCATCTGGATATAAATATACATATATTCTTCATTTGTAAATGAGTTATTACACAACCTAGGTTTCTACCATGTAGTGTCTTCAGGTGATTTGCAAATCGGCTGAAGACACCACATGATAGAAACCTAGGTCGTGTAATAACTCGTTTACAAATGAAGAATATTCAAAAGTACTACAATATAATTGTATTGAACACTTTTTAATACAGATGTTACTGGTCTAAAATTATGACCAAAAACTAAGTAATTAAATGATCAATATATATATATATATATATATATATATATATAGATAGGTGTTGACCTCAATATCTACTTATATACAGAATTGCCGACTGATGTCAGTTTGGTCAGGTTTCAATCCTGGCTAAAAGCAATTGGATATCTAACTGCATTGATGAGCTGTGATACAGCAAAGCAGATCTGTCTGCAGATGGCTATTGTATATATATATATATATATATATATATATTATTATGTTAGAACATGTGTAGATTACAAACTACTACAAAACTGAAAGATCAATCACTGACAAGACATTGTTCCTTTAATGTCGAAACAAAATGTACAATTTTGTAGTAGTTTGTTATTTGCACATGTTTTAATGTATAATTAATAATATTCATTGCTCAACTTTTTATGTTGAGCCCTGTTTTAAATTAATGTTTTGAATGTTGAAATTATTTTCTTTGTTCTTACTCATTTGGATATATATAAGCGGACATTGAAGTAAACACCCACTGGTGACAGTCAGTTGCATGCTTAAAAGCAATTTTCAGGTTAAAATGAAAGAGATGTCTTTCATTCAAACCTGAAGAAACCACAGGAAGCAGACACTCTTGGTGAAATGAGTTGTTTATAGCTTTTCTACTCATCTAATAGGTGATTTTCTAAGCACAGCTTAGATGTGGCATAAGGCCATAAATATGGGACACCTAGAGATGATCCAACTTACTTCTCAATTGTAATGATTCTAGTGAAACAACTTTGCTAAACATTACACCATGCTAAAGTGCCTCATCATCTAAAACAGCGGTTGGCAACCCCCAGTCTTCGGGCCACATCTGGCCCTCGAGTGAATCTTGTCCGGCCCTACCTTACTCTGGACACGATATAAATATAGGTAAACCAAACCAAAGTGACAGTTGATAGTCTGAATATATTGTGTCGAAATTAAAAAATTGACTTTTTAACTAGAGAATGTGTTTTATTTTTGATTCGCAGTGATCGCCAAAATTAGCACATGGCCTCACTTTCACTTTTTCTGTGAAATTGCTTTCATGAGCGGGCACTTTTATATGAACATATTATAAAATAGTGTTTTCAACTGATTTTAATGGAATGTTTTTCACTATTGATTTACAGAACATTTATTTTTAAGATGTTATTTTTTTTTTAACAAAATTCCTGTTAGATATTGAATTATAATGAATCCTTGCTTTCTTCAAACACAGAAAATTTATTCACATATTTAATAACATGGTTTTCCTCCATGACACTAGAGTCGTAGCTGTTTGACTTTCCTCCATGGCTCTACATAGCTTTTTGGCCCTCTCCAAAAGGTTGCTAACTCCTGATCTAAAAGATAGATTTGGCAATAGCAGTAGATAGGTTTGCTTATCCTCCAGTTCACACTCCTCCTTGTTTTTTTGAACAGGAGTTTCCTGCTTAAGATTGGCCTTCTGGTTACTTCTAACATCTTTTCTTTCACTCCCAGTGTCTTTCTGCATCTTAGTGGCATTATCAGCATGTTTGCGGTGCTAGAAGGAAAACTTCAAATTCAAAACCAGCCTGGAAAGTGATAGGCTCCATAAGGTTATCTTACAGTAGACACACAGTTGATGTTATGACTGCAGTACAAATGGTGCCTCTTAAAACCTTATCAGTTATGGGACTCACGACATAAGTTTAGCCACAACATCAAGAATAATGGCATAGTTTAAGGCTTTATAATTATGAAGAAGGTTGGTTCATTGTCAGGTGAATATAGCAACCAACTGAGTTCCAGAATTTTTCCCTGTGTTATGTTGTATGTGGCCTTGCACTATCATGGGGGAAAATAAAGTTTTTCTTTAATCCATTGTGTATGCTGCCACTGTTGTGCAAAAACCAAAATATCTTAGTGCTTACCAAATTTCTTCATTGTTACTATGTATGATTAATAGTTAGTGTAATACATTTGTCATTACAATTGATTACCAAAAAACATAATTTACTTATGACTTCAGCTAATAGTTTACTATTTATATTTAAACTTTTAAATTTTTTTATGGTATAGACAAGGTTGAGATAATAAATGACAAAAGACCAGGTTTTATTAACTATACCGCCGTTTTTATTTTTGACTCCATAAGGTATATTATTATTCCTATGTGAACAATTATCATTTCTGTCCTTTTTGTATTTTCTGTCTTTGATATGTTTCTTACATGAGTCATTGTGGCAGTCATTGTGTATGTTCATTATTATGTATGTATTGCTGTGTTCATGTTATAAAGAGTTTTTCTTCTGTGTATATATATATATATATATATATATATATATATTCATGTAAATATAGCACATTTGTTCCATGTAGGTGTCAGGTGGAATGTAGTATCAGGCTGCTGTTTGTTCTATGTTATATGTTCTGAGTATTTGAGTGTAGATTGTACGATTGAATTCATTCCTTGATTTTCTCCATTTTCTTTCCATGAAAATTTTTTAAGCACATCTCTGGTTTGCATGGAGGTAATCTTCTTTTGGCTAGTTGGTGTGTTGCTTAAATCTCTGACAACTGACTCAAACTCCACATGCACTGTGGGCAAACGGTGGACCAACTGCTATGCACATGTTCACTGATCTTTTTATATTTACTTCACATCTACATGTTTCTGATTTGATTTTGGCAAGAGTGTTAGTCATTGGTTGACTTCACATGACATCAGTTCACCATATAAGCTATGTTTGGGTTATATCTACACTACCAGCCGTAATTATTAGGCCACCTCAGTTTTTAAAAGAAAGGGTTGTATTTCTTACTATTTTTAGTATTTATTGCCAAGTGGATAATTCTAAATGAAAATAGAATGCTTCTTTTGTTATTATTACCTTGCAAAATTTTACAAGGCAGCCAGGAAAACTTTGCTTCAGCCAGCCAATAATGAGAAGAGACTAGCATGGGCAAGAGAGCACAAAAACTGGACACCAGAACAGTTCATTTAATGCAATTGTTAATGTGCAGTATAAACAAAAGAACCATTCTGTTTTAATTTAGAATTATCCACTTGGCAATAAATACTAAGAATAGTATGAAATACATCATTTTTTTTTTTAACTGGGGTGGCCTCATAGTTATGGCCGGTAGTGTAGGTTACCAGAAATATGGAAGAATAGAAAGAGGGAAAGAATGTATGTGTTCAGAGAAAGAGTTTATCTGTAACTCTATTAGGAAAGAGGAAAAGGTATATTTCAATACATTTTAACTACTACCTATCTACTCACCACCATTTTATATGATAAAGAAAAAGTGAACATTTTTTTCGTGAAGATTTTGATGATGTAGGGAAAATGGGCTTATTTTTTTATCAAATTGTGTACAATCTTTTAAACCAAACATAATAAATGTTAGATAATAATCATGCCAGTAGTGTATTTCTTTTTTCTTTTGTTACTGATGTACTGCAAAGAAGTGCAAACATATAATCATTAGCACAAATTCTTGGTGTTTTTAATGTTAACTTCTACTCAAGAATTTCCAACTATGTAATTCTAGTTCTGTAGCGATTTACAGTAAGCAGTTGTAAATTGAATACTTGTGTAAAATTTCATGTTGTCCTAATTTAAGAGACAAAGAGATGAAACTTGAAATAGAATCAAATCTGGGGCATGTTTGTCTAAATAGATATACTGAACCAAATGTGTTATATATTATTAATTATGCTAGCACTCAAATTAACTTTCACTGCTATCTTATAACATTTATGCATGGCTGTGC
The DNA here is from genome assembly GCA_037127315.1 of Ascarosepion bandense. NCBI lineage: Eukaryota > Metazoa > Mollusca > Cephalopoda > Sepiida > Sepiidae > Ascarosepion > Ascarosepion bandense. The sequence continues at coordinate 2,960,815 of JBBBDQ010000262.1, forward strand.
TGTCAGGTTTACAGGCTGAAAATAGGAATTTGCCTTTTACAGGAAAGAACTATGGAGACTTGCGGATATGCGTTGTGGTGCAGTGGATATCAACTCGGAATGACAAATCGGAGTGCCAAGTTCGAATTCCAGTTGAATTCCTTGCATTCAGTTATGCACAAATACCCTTAGAAAAGGTATTAATCTATTTCTTCCCTCCAGTTATGGGTTAAATAATAGGACAGATTGGGTTCTATAGCCTTGGCTGGCAAACCGGTCTACCGCAGAAAGCAATGGCAACCTACTGCGAGATAATCTTCTGCCCAGTAAGTTATATCTCTTTTGAGACATGATCACCTAAAGCGTGTTTCACATATGTCACTTAACTGACTATAGAAATGCTGATAGTGATTGCTCATGGTTCCCACCATTTTGGTTTCAATCATAAACCCTACTGTGTATATATATATATATATATATATATATATATATATAGCAGGCAATGTAAATTTTGCAAAGACATTTATACATCAATAGCAGGCAATTTATATCTTGTAACAATATTTAAGTATATCCATAACAGTGAAAGGATTAAGAATGACTGAATTATTTAATTATGGATAAATTATGCAAATAGATATTTTTAATATATATTAGATTGTATGTTACTAAATGTATGTTACCAATACATGGAGGATTTATATACTGGACAGTTAAAGCTCAGATTTAAATAAAATTAGACCAGTAAACAGGTATTTTAGAAAGTGCTCAATACATGTTTAAAGGAAGATACAGATTCAAAATGTAGAGCATTAAGATATTTATTTGGAGAAGATCAGCTGGTTACAAAACTATGGTAACTTATATTCCATAACTCTCTTTCTCTCTCTCTCTCCCCCTCTATATATATATATATATATATATATATATATATATATGAAAGAATATAAGGAAGTGAAAGAACATATCATAAACCTACTGTTCATACATTTACTTTTATAAAGAGTGCTCAATACAGGTTAGATCTTAATACTGTACTTTTGTTATGACAATGGTTTATAAAAACATTAAATTATTAGACAAAAATTTTCATGTTTCAGAACAATATTCTTTTTTAGGTGATCATATGGTCAAAAGTTTTATTTTAAAAAATATAAGATGCATGGTTATTCAGAAAATTAAGGAGGGGTGGCTGGAGGAAGTTAAGCTATATGATTGTGGGTGTGAGTTTTACCGACACACCCACAATCATATTGTTTAACTTCTTCCAACTACCCCTCCTTAATTTTCGAAATAACCACGAATTCATCTTATATTTTCTAAAATAAATCAACAAAGATAATATTATTTGGAAACATGAAAAATTTTGTGGAGTGATATAATGCTTTTATAAACCATAATAATAGCAAAATTACAGTGTGTGTATGTATGTATGTATATATATATATATATATATATATATATATATATATAGAATAATGTAGTTTATAAGAGAAAATTATACTAATGTGCATACAAATAGTTTAGAAAAAAACAGTAAATAATAAATTTATTTGGATTAGCAGTAGTGTGTGATTGTGCATGCCATATGTATGTGTGAAATTTAGAAGCTGGTTTGCTCTGAGAAAAACAATGTCTGTATCCCATTCTTCTACAATCCTGAAGAGAATGCTACCTCGGGGTTCTGTGAGTTAATCCCACAAGGCTAAAAGGATTTATTAGGAGCAAAAGCAAACATAGAAAAATGTTTTTCTAATCATTTTTAAAATTTACTGCTTTCTTTAATAATTCTAAAACAGTAAGGAAATTAAACTGGTAGAGCAGTAGCGGTGGTATTGTCACCAGCAGTAGTTGCCTACTTTTGTGCACTAAATACAATCGTCAATATGATTAAATTTTTTTCTTCAATTTACCATCATCGTCATTATGGTCAGCACAGGGTTTAATTGGTACAGCATACTTACTACTTTATTACTTATATTTTATTCCATTCTTGACACAGAGTCTATAAGTCCCAAGCTTAACATATAAATGTTACCTCTAATAAAAAAAATCCATATAACTTTTATGAAGTACTAACGTTTAAATGACATGTGACAAAATTGGAACTCAATCGAATAATTAGTTTACAAATTACAGTTATTTAAGTGAAGCTACTGTTAGAAAATTTCAAAACAATGAAAAAATCTGAACTTCTTGTGTTGAAAATGTATTGCTTTTTGATGTGGGGAAAAAATACTGTTCAAGACAAGCAATGGCTTGATAAGTGTTATTCAGACTCTGCTCTGTTGCAAAAAACAATGATTAGGAGGTGGTATGCTGACTTTAAACAAGGTTGTACAGACACAAATGATCCTGAACAGTCAGGTTGTCCAAAATCGGCAGTTGTCCCAGAAAACACAAAAAAAAATTCCCCAAACTCGTTTTGGCCAATCGTAAGTTAAAGTTTCTTGAGATAGCAGAGGAGTTGAACATATCAGAAGGCAGTGTATTCACTATTTTGCATGAACATTTGTCAATGAGAAAGCTGTGTTCAAAGTGGGTGCCGTGTATGCTCACATCAATGAAAAATGACAACATGTCAACGATTTAGAACATTGTTTGCAATTATTTCAATGCAACAAGAAAAAGTTTTTGCATAAATAAGTGACAACGGTTGAAACATGGATCCACCACTTCACTCTGGAGTCAAATCAGCAGTTAGCTGAGTGGACAGTAGCACAGGAAAGCTGTCCAAAGTAACCAAAGACACAAACATCAGCAGGCAAGATTTTGGCCTCCGTATTTTGGGGTGTGCTAGGTATTTTGTTCATTGATTACCTTGAGAAAGAAAGAACCATCAATAGTGAATATTATATAGCATTATTGGCACATTTGAAGGAAGAAATCACAAAAAACAGCCACAAATGAAGAAAAAAAAGTGATCTTTCACCAAGACAATGCACTGCATCACAAGTTGATCACAAAACTACATGAATTGCACTTCGAATTGCTTTTTATTATGTATTTCTTTTAATGTTGTATCTATCTTTTAAAGTTATATCATTCTAAACCATGGCAGTATAGAGTATATCTATCTGAAAAGAAATAACAATAGTTACACTAATATTCACAAGATGAACAATTCTGAAGGTTCATAAAATCTCACATCACCAAATAAGTTCATTATCATTTAACATCCATTTCCATACTACAATGGGTTGGGCGGGGTTTTCTAGACGGTTCTTTTCCAGGTAGCATGCTTTTGTGTAAGGCCTGGCTGTAATCTCTACTTCCTTAAATTGTTATTGATAAGTTGGGTTCATGTTTTATGTAGTCTACCTTTCGGCCATTCTTTTTCAACGCGCCCAAATCATCTTAGTCTTGCTTGACACAAAGCATCTGTTATATTGGCAACACTCAGCCTATTTTTTTTTGTGGTCTTATAACATAGCTAATGCTCACTTAAATGATCTCAAATTTTAATAAAATGCATGAAAACAAAGTTAACTGTATATCTCAACGAGAATCTACTATGAAGATGTATTAACCATGCCAGTGATAATGACAATGTGCAGCCATCATGTTCACCTTGTGATTTTCTTCCAATGAGGTTATGTAAAAGGACAGGTATATATCCCCCGCTATTTCTACAAGTCTTACACGGAGAATTTCTGAGGTGCTACAGCATGTTTTGCAAGAACTGGACTACCAACTTGACAGGTGCCATGTCACAGGTGGTGTGCATATCAAATCTTGGTGAAATCGGTTATAAAATTCAATTTTTGAATATCTTATGTGAATTTTGATAAATTAATCTTTTATTCTTCAACATAAATCCTACTTAATTTTGTTTGCCTGGGATATATAGTTATTCAGAACATTCACATTTTAAATGATCTCAATTTTCTTGAACACCCTGTATATGTCAGGGGTGAAAATATTTAAAAAAATGTCAGATATAATTATATATTGAGAGGAAACGTTCAAAATGTAGGTACACTAAACTTGAAATTTTAAAATATTAGCATCCAATGTGACTAGATGTACAGGGCCAGTCTGTTCTATAAGTGATACACACTTGAGCAATCATGTCTTGAAAGAGACATGACTGATTGGGCAGAAGATTTTCCCACAGTAGGTTGCCATTACTTTCTGTGGTAGACTGGTTGCCAGCCAAGGTCATAGAACTCAATCTGTTCTGCTATTTAACCCATGGCTGGAGACAGAAGAGACAGATTAATATTTTTTCCAAAGGCATTTATGTGTAAGTGAATGAAATGAATTCACCTGAAATTCAAACTCGGCTCTCCGATTTCTCATAGCTGACTTTATTCCTCTTTCCAACTTTTTTTAATCACAAATGATATATGTGTATATGTGTATGTGGGTGTAATTATTTTGAATGTATACTTTTCAGTAAAAACTTGAAAAACTTTTTCATTCATTTTTTTTAAATGTCTGAAAACTGTCATATCTTTTCATGATTTTTTTATTCTGTAAATAAATCCTGAAAAATCTATCATGTCCTGACAACTCATAGCAAAAAAAAAAAATTCTAATCCATTTTTATGATAATAGAAGGAAAAATGTATTTTTCAAATAGAAAAAAATGATGGCTTTTTCTAATTCAAGTCATACACATTTATGGTAAATTTGACAGCAAATTGCTTTCTGTATTAAACTCACAGACTAATCAATTTTAGACTTTCGAAAATTGCCATAAATGTCTGGAATTTAAACCTCTACTTCCAGGATTGAACATTCTTTTTTAAAACTCATAAAATTATTAAAAAGTTCTTTGAAATGTTGCTTATTCTTGGTAAAAGTTAATGATTCATATATGAGGGGTACCAAAAGTTCTCATGCAGACCCACTCCCTAAAATAAATATTCTCATATTTGGTCATTGAAAGAGTGATTTTGGGAATTGGGCTTGACTGAAAATTCTTTAAGTAATCTTTCATGTGCCATGTCTATTCAGAACGTAGGCAATCATAGCCCATCACATCTTTCTATTCCTTGTCGATCCTGGGCATGACGTGAAAGTGCATCCAGCAGCAAGGTCTCTGATTGGGAGGTTGTGGGGAGCATGGAACCACCTCTTAATTGCTGTTGTTTTCAGGTCCACGCTGATCTGGAATGGTAGCACCTATTAGTCTCAACTATGAGCAAATAGTTAACCTCCAAACTGTGGTAAAAACACAATGAAAGTATAAAAATAAACTTTTATAGAAAAATATACAATTTTGAAGGAAAAATATTACCAACAATACATTTTTGAAAGAAAAAAAATTATATTCAGCAAAACATTTTTGATTACAAAACTAAAAGACATCTTCAGTTTTCTAAACAAAAAAAAAATTTTTTTTCATTAAAATCGGACTAAATCAATCTTCTCACTATAACTGAACATTAAAAAATACCTTAAAACCCCACCTTTTTGGCATTAAATAACCCACAGAGGTTGATATGACGTTAAACAAAACTCAAACTCACTAGAACTGAACATTAAAAAAAAACTTAAGACGCTACCTTTTTGGCATTAAATAACCCACAGTGGTGTTGATATGCCGTTAAACAAAACTCAAACTCTATTTCTTGTGGCTCTTAATACATTTTGCCTTGTTATTTCTCCCAGACCCTGCTCTGCCATCTATTTGCTTAAATCTATCAAGTATGTCATATGCTGTTTTCCCCTGTCTCTCTTTCCCTCTCTCTACCCTGTGAGTATCAGATTCTCCAATTTCTCCTTCCTCATTATCTGTATCCCAGAAACTTCAACTCCCTCTTTATGATTGACCCTATAGCCACTATTTGCTGATATTTTTTTTTTTATTATTATAATCATTTTACCTCAAGCAAGGCAGGACTGCCACTGGTGTGCAGTGGGTTACAGTGAGAGAAAAAGAAGAAAAAAAGCTAACTTTATGGTGGTGGGAAAATTACTGAGGCCAAGATGCCAGATCAGGAATAATATTGCTGATTGTTTGTATTTTATCAAAAGTCTCTAGATATATGGTATCCTGGAAATGACAACAACATCAAAGTCTTTGGTATGATGAGAAACTGCATCAAGGCCTCTGATTGGGAGATTTTCAGGAGTGTGGAGCCACCTCTTAATTTCTGTTGTTTCCAGGTTCACTCTGACCTGAGTGGTAGCACCTACTCAGGCCTCAGCTAGGGGCAAATAGTTAAACCCCAAACAGGAATGAAAACATGAAAGTACAAAAAAAAATAAACTTTTATCCTAAAAATTTCAGCAATACATTTTTGAAGGAAAATAAAATATTACCAGCAATATATTTTTTTGGGGGGGAAAATGTATATATACCAGCAATACATTTGACTCTCAACAAAATCCTCTTTACAAAAATATGTCAATGAAACCTGATCTACAAACTAATTTCTTACAAAGAATATATATTCTATTCATATTAATCTATTTTAAAATTTTGTTGGTATTAAAAACCCACTCAGGTTGATATGCCATAAAGCAAAATAAACTAAGCTAGACTCAACAAAAATCCTCTCTAAAAAAAATGAAACCTGATCTACAAACGGAGTTCTTAAAAAGAACACATATTTTATTCATTATTGTAAAAATCTTGTCAGCATGAAATAACCCATTAATGTTGATATGCCATAAAACAAAACAAACCAAACATGGTGAGAGCACTGTCCTTCAATATGGCAGTGAATGCTAGACAATATCATCAAAGATGAAGAAAAATTTGAAGCATCTGAAATGTGGTTCTACAGAAGAATACTGCAAATATCATAGATTGAGCATGTGAGCAATGATGAGGTTTTAGAAAGGGTGGAAACAAAACGGAAATTAATACTGAGCATCAGGTAGAGATGGCTGAAGTTCTTGAGACATGTAATGAGGAAGGAAGGCTTGAAAAATCTGATACTCACAGGCCAGATAGTGGGGTGAAAGAGACAGGGGAAAGCAGCATATAACATATTTGAAGTGCCTGAGCAGGTGGATGGCAGAGCGGGGTTTGGGTGGGGTAACAGGAGAAAATGAGCTAAGAGCTAGCAGGGATAGGGAGACGTGGAAAGCCATGATCCCCTACATCCTGAAGGGATATGGCACATAGAAGAAGAAGAAAAATGGTCAACTTGTAGACTTGTAGGATAGACCATGGTGTTATAGTGGAACATCCTGCCCTCTCCGAGAATAGAATGCTCTACTTTATAGAAGACGGTAATGAGCGGTCCGACGAGAAAAAGGTCTTAGGCAAAGGTATTCGCTATTCAATAGTCGATTTTGCTCCAACCAGTGGCTTGCCTATATATGCATTATTGTTAATTGTACCTTGGTACAATAAATCTGTATTTCTTATTCCTGGTGTAGAGTTCCATTCTTCAGCTGATCATTTTATACTGTATTCCTTTTTCGGGATATATCGTATGGCTAGAAAAATTTCAAGCTAAACACAATGAACCAATTTTCTTAGCAGATGACTGCGCAGTTCTTTGTAATGTCAGCATATATTTAAATTTTGATGAAGAAAGCTTTGTGAATGATCAGACATGTCCAAAGTAGTTTGTGAATTTTAATACTTCATGGCCAACTGAGGTTGACATCAGACAAATAAAGATGTTTCTAAAAAAAAGATGATCAGCATTTATATGATGAGGGATATAGTTAAGTAAATTATTCAAAATGAGTGGTGAAAATTATTTACATCAGTTTGTTTATATTAGTCATTTTGATGTGTGACTTCGACATAAACAAAAAAATGATTTTAATATTCTACTTTTGATCAATTTATTAATCATTTTTACCCTAAACAAGGTGGGAGTATGCAGGGAGTTATAACAAGAGAAAAAAACTGGGTACAGAGGCTATTGAAGAAAGGATAAAAGATGAAGGGTATTCTAGATCAAGGGTCGGCAACCTACAGCCGTGGGCTGGATCCGGTCCGTGAAGACATTTTGACCAGCCCACAAGCCTGATTACCAATGACTTTATTTTTGACATGAGATGAGGCTTTTGAATTCAACAAAAGGCCTGCTGCTATCTTCCTCTGATCCACCCAACCGAATTTAAATAGTATGATTTCAAAAACATGATCAAAACCCAATTACCTCCATTTCTGCATAAAAAATAAATAAATAAATAAACATAAAACAAAAACTGAGAGCCAATTTGACTGACTGACTGGCGACAGACATTAGGCGAGGACACCTTCAAAAGGATAATGTTGTTTCAGTTGGCTTTCCATTTCATTTTTCTAACAGCAATCCCCCCCCCTCGCTTACCCCTGCTACCTACCCTATGTAAGTTGCTGGAATCTTTCAATGGGCCATGTTCTTATCTTATCATACTCCTCCTCCTCTCAAAGTTTCAGTTGTTTTTCATTTTGAAGTATTTCCACGAATTTTTGTTAGGTGTTTTTTAATTTTAGATTTGTTTTTTCATTTGTCGTGATTATTTTCACTATGAATTTAAGCAGATCATCAGGAAAAGCTGTCTCACGATCTTAGGTGAAACCTTGGTAGGTTTGTTGGCTCACTAGTTATACTTTATTTATTCTGCTCTACTTAAGTATTGAGTGCTTTATTGTGAGTTGATTACTCATCCCAGGTTTTTTTCTTTGGGTTACGTCCTGACTCAGTCCGAACCTTTTTGTCTGGTGTATATTCTTTTTTCTAACCATTTTTCCTTCCTTTCGTAAATCCGCGGAGGATTTTTCGACACGAGTATAGTTATAAGTTTGTCAATATATATATATATTTATATATATATGTATATATAGAGAGAGAGAGATAGAGAATTAGAACTAATGTGGAGAAACTTATCGCTTAGCATGACTGAAATAACATTGTTCAACTGACTTCAAAGTTTTGTGAGGACATAGTTGTAATGCCTTCACTCTTCAGGAATATTTGGTTTTCTCTATCAACACTCTATCCTTACCTTTGATATTGAGCACTTTATGTCAGAAATATCTTCTTGCCTAAAATGCCTTTCCAATAGTAATACTGCAATTTTGGTAGTAAACTCTATAACAATTTAAGACTATATACACACACATATATGCATGTATGGTAATGGATTTTATTTATATTGACAGTTATAAAAAGTAAGAGAAATGTCAGTCAGTTAAATGCCATATGTGGTACACACTTTGGGCGATCATGTCTCAAAAGAGACATGACTGACTGGGCAGAAGATTATCCCTCAGTAGGTTGCCATTGCTTTCTGCAGTAGACTGGTTACCAGCCAAGACTACAGAACCCAATCTGTTCTATTAATTCATAACTAGGGGGAAGAGATGGATTAATACCTTTCCCAAGGGTATTTGTACGTAAGTGAATGCAAGTAAGACAAATATAATAGTCAAAAATTAAGAATTTCAGTGAATGTGTTATTTTCAGTACAAATTGAATATTCAGAATAACTTACAGATGACACTACCCAGAAAATCGCACCAACCCTTGCATTTGATGAATTACTGTTTCTTGGATAAACAAGAATCTGAAATTTTTAAACTTTCTATTCTGCTGTTTAAGGTGTGTTTTCAAAATACTTTCACTCACCATCTGGATCCCCTTCAGGTCATATAACACGAACAAAATTTTGACCCTTTTTTTTTTTTTTTTCAGTAGGTATTATTTTTTAATTTCTTCTTTCTAGAATGCTCAGGAAAGGACTGTTATTCTTTTCAAACTGCTTCTGTGACCTGGACAGAAGGAAAATAGAGCCAGAAAATTTGCAATCTTATGAATTTGAAGGTAACTAATTAAGAACTCAAGAAATTGCTTTTTCTGCATAGTGAAAACTTCAAAACACCAAGCTGGCAACATTGCCACACTGAGCTCCTCGTACCCACTCTTCCAAAGAGAGAACAGCTGTCTTCATAAGAAAACAGGAATTCAGAAGAGGATAAAGACATTGATCCAGATTACAAAGATTCAGCTGAGAAGAGAAACCCATATTACTTCAAATCAAAAAAAAAAAAACCTCAATGACTGGATCGAAGATCTTGATTTCACAAAATCCAATGCCAAGCTTTTAATGTTGAGACACAAACAGTGGAATTCTTTAGACAAAAGTGTGAAAATGGCAGGCCAGAAAAAACATCACCAGTGTTTAAGTTTTTCATCCATCAAGACTGATTTTACTTCTGCTACAATGTGAATGGTTTGTTCAAGTACAATTGGAATCACCTCTAACATCAGTGAGTTATGCCTCTTAATCAGCATCTCATTTAGGAGCCTCAAATGCATGCTACCTCATAACGGGAACATATATCCATCTCTTCCTTATATAAAAAAAAAAAAGAATACAACAAAGTCAAAATCTTGCTAGATGCATTGAAATATGGAAAGTATGATTGAGAGAGTATCAGAGACTTCAAAATGGTGGCCTTCCTGATGGGTCTCCAAGGCGACTTTACCAAATTTCCTTGTTATCTTTGCCTTTGGGATGCTGTAGCACACTACTGGCTGGAGTGGACTTGGTTGTTCAGATTGAGAAGGATCAACATCAAATGGAACCCAATGTTGAACCCCCACCCAGAATGTACAGTTTCCTCCACTGCACTTAAAATTATACTTGATGAAACAGTTTGCCACAGCTATAGATAAGGGGTCTGTAGCCTTCATGTACCTTCAATACTTATCCCCTTAGTTGTCTTTGACAGACTTCAAAGCCAGTTGTCAAATCAGAAAGATCATAAGAGTTCAAGAAATTTCCCCCAAAACTCACTAAGACAGAAAAAACAGCATGAAACAGCTTTGTTGCAGTCGTTCAATGTTTACTCTGGAATCAAAAGGTTCAAAACTATGTGAAGCTTGTTTGAGAATCTGGTGAAGAACTGTGGCAAAATGGATGTCCTTCAAAGTCCATATCCTTGATGAAATTTAATGAGAACATGGGACGTACTTAGAAGAGCAAGATGAGTGCTTCCCTCTGGATCTACTGGATTTTGAACACCGTGATCAAAGATCGTACAACTAAAACATGATGGGAGATTTTATTTTGGGGCTGATTCATGAAATTAATTTACAGTATAAATGGAAATCACAAAAAAACTACTCACTTCTAAAGTTTTTGTGGGTTATTTTTTTTTTAATAGATGCTACTTTTGAATATATTATTTTGTTTTTGTGTACTAGAATGTTTATATTTACCAGTTTTTCTAATAGGAATAGGTAAATTTCACAAATATCATTATCCTTGTCACAGAATTTTGAAGGAAATACTAGCCATTTTTCATACTTTCTAGGCGTAAGCAGATAGGATATAACAGTTGTTACCTAAGGACAAAAATCATGTTACACAGTGAATAGAGATGTGGTGAGTTTATCTTTAATTGCAAATGAACTGGACAAGTGAATGATTTCTTTGAATGATTCAATTAGATGTTAACATCATTGTTTGTCAACCAGACCCTTAATGTTCAGACTGTATATTGTTCATGGGTTCATACACTGTCTTTTACGGCCATGTCACATTGAATACACCGATTCTTGCTCGGTCACCAAAGTTAAGCAACGTTGAGCCTGGTCAGTACTTAGGAATGAATACCAGGTGCTGTAAGCCTTTAGTGATGGATGTGCGTTGTAGTGCAGTGGATATTGGCTTGGAAAAAGAAATCGGTGAGCCGAGTTCAAATTCCAGTTGAATACCCTGCATTCACTTAAGCACTGGCACCCTTGGGAAATGTATGAATCCATCCCTTCCCTCCAGTTATGGGTTAAATAACAAGGGTAGGATTTGGGGACCCTGCCTTTAAAAACAAATCCCAATGAATTTTGATACTCAAAAAAGCAAAAAGTATTACTAGACACAAAATTTATATAAAAACAACAATAAATTGTTGAAAGAAAAAGTATTACCAGCAATGAATAAATAAAAAATTTAGTTGGTAATAAATGACCCGCCGAGGTTGATATGCCATAAAAACGAAACAACCAACCAACATTGTGTCTTATTGGATAGCCTGACATCATGGCAGTCCATTTACACTACATAATTTCACTAAATGAATCAATTGAATTTGTTATGGAATTTTTAAATAAAATACAACATTCAAATATCAGAAAGCAGTTTAGCAGTTAACGAATCCACAATGTTCTATAATGCATATCATGAATAAGGTTAAAAAAAAATTATTAAGCTGCAATATGATGAAAACAATAATTGTTATAAATATAAACAAAATATCCTTGGCATTTAATTGTTTTTCTTTTCTTATTTGATTTTACTCATTTTTCTACAGCTCTTTCATCTCATTCTCTTTCTCTCTCATTGCTCTTTTACAAACTTTTTCTCATTTTCGTTCTTAGGCTTTTTTATTCTCTCTTTCATTTTTAACTTTGACTTCGTTCTTCTCTCTTCACTTTGCTCTATTTTCCTGTTTCTTTCTCTCTCTCTGGTTTCCTTCCTTTCTTTCTTGATTTCATTTTCTTCCTCCATTTCTTCTACTCTTTCTCATTTTTGTCTGCTTTTGCCTCTCTCTCCTGTTTTCCTCTATTTGCTTCTACCTCTTTTTTATCAATTCCCCTTAAATCTGTGCTCTTCTGCCTTACTTTCTTGTTCTCTGTCCCCACTTCTGCCACACCTTCTCATTCTCTGCCCCCACTTCTGCCACACCTTCTCATTCTCTGTCCCCACTTCTGCCACACCTTCTCATTCTCTGTCCCCCACTTCTGCCACACCTTCTCATTCTCTGCCCCCACTTCTGCCACACCTTCTCATTCTCTGCCCCCACTTCTGACACTCCATTCTCTGCCCCCACTTCCTGCCACACCTTCTCATTCTCTGCCCCCACTTCTGCCACACCTTCTCATTCTCTGTCCCCACTTCTGCCACACCTCATTCTCTGGTCTTAGACTGGTCAATAGGTTATGGTTTCTACTTTTGAAAATTGAAAATCATCATCTTTCCATTTCTACTCTTCCTGTAAAGTCAGACTGAAGTTTGTAATGGCCTAAAGTCTTCCAAATCATAACTTGAAGATGGATACGAAGTCTGGAACAAAGCTGACTGTTCAGTTGAAGACAGTCTGTCAGACTGTAACTCTTTCATCAGTGTTGTGGCATACTCCATATACTTTGTGTACCCGAGGGAGTCCAATATATTGCCTGGATTTTCCTCATACATCTTGATAAAAATTTGTCACACTGCAGATGCAACTTGGGCAGGAGAAGCAGTTGCATCAGCTGAAGTAACACAAGATTAGATCTCCTTTGATTTATGAATAAGCTTGATTATCTCATATTTCCCAGACTCAAATACAGCTGATGTTGAGTCTCATGCAACTCATGCTAAGTTTTGCAGAACATAGGAGTTTGTCTTCTCTGTGATTTCACAGATGCTGAGCAGCTTCATCATCTTTCCCTGAGACATTTTTCCCCTTTGAATGCATATAGAAGTCAGCCATATCTGGGGGAAAGTAAAAGAACAAAGATGCCTGTGTCATCAGCTATTACAGTCATTGAATTTCCTTCAGTAGTTAGTATGAGCATTTTAGAAACAATGTCTGTGTCTCCCTCATTTTGGACAGCCTAATTACCATCTGCTTTAAAGAAATGACATGACATCTTGACAAACTGATTTTTGTTCTTCTCATTTGGGAGGAAGAGCTATTGATGAACAGCAACATGCAATCTATCTTTGATTTGTATGTCAGCAGAAGTCCAAACTGCTTTTTTCTGATGTTCATACTCTTTTATAGATGGACCTGTTAGCTATAAAAAATGTTACTTGATAGCCTATACTTGGCCTTCACGTAGCTCAGGTACTTTGCAACCATGTTGCTATATGACACCCTAGGCAACCACTTTATTCGGTGGAGGAGAGCACCTCCGTATATAACAAATCATGTATCAGTTTGTAGTTGAGATTCAGGCATGTCAGTGGTCAGATGACGTTTCAGCACAGCTTTGTCTTTCTCATTTGAAAATTGAAGTTGGAAATGGAAAGAGTTCATACTTGAAGAGTGGAGTCACATCTTTGCATCAGAACAACCAGCCTTGAAAACAGAATATTCGGGTCAACATGAACATTTCATCAAATTTTTCCAGCTCAATAAGCTTATGCACTTGAGAACTTCTTTCAGTGAGCTCTCTAAAACAATCACATTGTCAAGCTTGTTCTGAATAGTGAGCAATCTCACTGAACATCACAATTGATTCCAGCACCATCGGATTTTGTCAAACCAAATGATACTGATCTTTGACCCAAGCCAGCCAGAACAGGTGACTTGAGTCAAAAATTCAATTGAAGACTCTGATCATATCAACAAGATCTCTTTTCCAACATGCATTTGTCAGCTCTACATGCTGCTTGCTAGTGCTGTAGACATTACTGGTCAGTGTTATCATGACATCATACACTTGGGTGTAGGTGTGCATACTATACCTCTACATCAATCTCACTGATTTACAAAACCCTCAATCTTTAGTTAGCTCATCTCTGTTTTTTAAGTATGTTATCATCACTTGTTTAATAATGTGGTTAGTTGACAAGATGGCCCAGTTACAGTCTTTGCATTGCACAGGCTGAAACCTGTACTCTGGGAACTGTTGATGCAGCCAAGGATGCTTTTCACGGAATTATATCATTCATTGCAGATACAATCATGCACCAATTGAATAGTTGAAATGCCTTGCTTCTGCAAATAAATGTAGCATCCACCCCACCACCACAAAATGTAAATTCCAATACTCTGTTTCTTTTGCACAAATAAAAAGATTAAGCATGTCAATGTACTCAATGTAGGCTAGTCATAACTTTGCTGTTCTTGATTTGCTTCTAAACTCAGGCATCAGAATATTGAGCATTCTCTACAGCTTCATGAGGGCTGAAGATTTGTTGTTAGTACTGATCTCGTGGGCTTGGGGTATAATATGCAAATCGTTTATTTCATCCACGTCAGACTGTTTTAGTTTCTTAGCCAAATAACCTTGCACCACATCATGGAAATTATCTTGAAACACATCAGACATACTGCTCTCAAGAATTCCTTTAATATCTATAAGCTCAGCTTCATTTTCCACAGAAGCAAACTCTTCTTCCATGCCAAAAGTAATCTCATCTGCTTCTGCTACATCAGCTGAGAAGTCAATTGGTTAGCATCTACTGGAAGCACGACATCGATAAGTTTGCTCATCAAGGCTACATGTACAAAGAAGTGTGCTTGTAAAGCTATTGAGACAGCCTTTCTGGAAAGAATGTGTGACTTTGAGGTTTGTGTGTAGATGGTAGTTAGTAACTCGGACAACTCAGTACCATTTATAAGACTTTTTCATTACCAGAAGTTTTATGGAGAACTCAATGAAACAAACCTGAATCTAATTTTCTATCCTAAGAACAATTGTGCAAACATTGTTTATATATAACTTGTAAGTGCATGGATATGAATTACTTAGAGATAACAAACAAAAGAATTTTTTTTCATTTCTATTAAGTACATATATGCTGCTAAACATCTTGATCCAAGGGTATAGTATTCTCCTAGATCCTCGCAAGACCCCAGCAATTAGGAATACAAGAGCAATATTGATATTCAGATTTCCTGAACATCTGTTACAGAGCATCATTCCTCTTGCAACTTGAAAAACACAAAACACGTGTATTAGTAGCATAAAGAATACAACATGAAACATTTTCATCAGCAACATTCAAGAAGAAAAGTTAAAACAGAGGCATTAAACAAAATTCTTGTCTTCTTTTGCATTCACTCTGGGTTGTTCACTGCAATGATCCAGAATAATCCAAATAAAGTACACATTCAAATAAGTTTCTGTCTCTTAAATGCTGTCTATTATCTGATACTATATGATCTTTACAAATATGAAGCAGTTGCAGATTATATTGCTCCATTAGGAAATATAACCTCAGCTACTAAACATTAAAAATTGACATCATAAGGTTTGAATAACTTGTAATACACATGTGAAAAAACCTGTGCATGAAAACCACATACAAGTGTAAATTACTCAAGTAGCTAAGAACCATATTTCACTTTACAGCACCTTTTTTTTTTTTTTTTTTTTTTTTTAAAGAACAAGTTGTGTTGTGGTACAGTGGATATCGGCTCGGAACGAGAAATCGGGGAGCCAAGTTTGAATTCTAGTTGATTTCATTTCATTCACTTACATGCAAATACCCTTGGGAAAGGTATTTATCCATCTCTTACTTCCAGTTATGGGTTAAATAACAGGACAGATTGGGTTCTATAGCCTTGGCTGGCAACAAGTCTACCGCAGAAAGCAATGGCAACCTACTGCAGAATAATCTTTTGAGACATGATCGCCCAAGCATATTTAACGCATGGCACTTAACTGACTGACTGTGCTCAAAGATCTGTCTGTAAAAAAAATTACCCAAGGTGGATGAGAGAGAAGTTTTTTTTAAATTTTCTTGCCGGATGTAAAATTCTGCTTTTAATGATATAACACATATCCTGTTAGCATTTATTCTAAGCACTTTTATATCCACTTTAAATTGACCAGGCTATCTACTATATTTCTATTTTTTTATTTAAATTTTTATGTGATAAAATACTGTCCAAGAATTCCAGGAAATTGACCATGAAAAATGTCAAATATTTTATTACCTATTTTTCATTCCTTCTGAAAGGTTGTTAAGACCATGGCTATGAATAATAAATCTTTATGGAACTTCAAATTCTCTCAGGATTGCCTTACTATATAAGTTGAATAAGTTTGGTGAAATGATACATCCTTGTCTCATACTCTTTTCTATTTCTGTATATTTACTGAATTGATTTTCTATTCATATGCAGGCATTTTGCTGCCAGTACAGGTTCTGGATTATTCTAATATCTTTACCAAAATATCCAGTTATCCTTTGCAGTTCAAACAGTTCTTTGTGACATACTTCATCATAATCTATAAAACATGTCTGCATCCTTTTGCATTTGTATTGCTTTTTCTGTTATCATTATCAGATATTTTATTTATTCTATTTGTAATTTTATCTATATCATCTAAAGTTGCTAGCATCTCTATTACAATCCCATCTGGTCCTGCTTTGTTCCTGTTCAATTTGGCCATGCTGATTTCACTTTAGACTTTGATATTTCTGGTTCATCCATAGTTTTGTGTGTTGTAAGTTTTTATCTTTCGTTACAGAAGAGTTCTCTGATGTATTTGTTCCTTCTTTGAAATATTTTTTCTTTCTCTATTATCAGCACCCTTTTTTTCTATTTTATTCATCCTGTCTTTTGTCCTGTTAGTTCTCCTCTTTTATATACATACTAGCAGTATATCCCCGCGTTGCTCAGGTGTAATGAAAGCTTTTAAAGCCATGGTCCTGGAGCTCAGACTCTTTGGACGTTGGCACGAAAGACTAAAAAGCAATAGTTGTTTCCAGTTAAAGCAAAACCTTAGACTGAAAGAAAAATGAATGGATGTAAGTCAAATTTTGATTTCCTGGTATCGATATCAAATAAGTTTTTTTCATCGTAAACTGAATTTTGAAGGCTAAATAAGTCCTCTGAGGAAATGGTATCATGGCTGAGGCTAAGAACTACAATTATACCTACTTAGAGCCAAATCCGAAGCAAAAAGTAAAATAAAAGGGCTGAAAAAAATAGAGACATACAAGCAGATAAACACACACACAAACATCTTGCCTTATATAAATATATATATATTATCGATTTTCTGCACAACCTTGAAACTTCTGAATATCGTTTCTTATGTCTTTGTCTATGAGTGTATCAAATTTGATTACAATCAGGCCGCTCCTTTTTTTTTTTTTTAATCATATCACCCGGAGCAAGACGGTAACACCACTGATGTGCAGGGGGCTACGTAAGAGTGAAAAGATTGGAAAAGAGAAAGCCGGAAACCACATCCTAAACAGGAAACAAGGGATGAGCCTCTTCACCTGTTCAGTAGACGTGGGTGGAGTGTGAACCGGGCGATAGATCTATCTACTCCAATTAAGAAAAAAAAAAATGGTGGTGGATTGCTAAGTTTTGACTGAGTTAAAGTCCAGTTAAAAACCCGATTTTTTTGATTATCAATTTTCAATATTTATTAGGGGTACCTCAACACAAAATCTATGTAAGAACACTCACAGACACTTATAGTACAACTGTGTAAATTTTCAAGAAAATTGGTTCAGCCATTTCGGAGTCTATAGGTAACGGACACACAGAGACAAAGTTCGATTTATGAATAAGTTTATATATATATATATATATATATATATATATATATATAATCTACTTTAGATGTGCATTGTGGTTCAATGGATATCAGCTCAGAATGAGAAAATGGAGATTTGTGTTCAAATTTCAGTTGAATTTGTTGCATTCACTTATACACAAATATCCTTGGGAAAGGTATTAGACCATCTCTTCTCCCTCCAGCTATGGGTTGAACACTGGGACAGCTTGGGTTCTATAGCCTTGGTTAGCAGCCAGTTTTTTTCAAAAACTGACAGTCACCATATACTGTTGATTCCTATGTTCCCACTGTATATATCTACATATGCTCTATCTTTGATATTAAACACTCTTCTCTGATATAGCAAGCAAATGCTAAACTCTTTATACACAACACGCACAGAAATGAAATACTGATGTAATTTAATTAAATCAATTGCATTGTTCAAATGTCATCCTTTAAAATATCTTTAATACATAGACATTCAAAATTAAAAACCAGCATTCAAATTTTTATCTTCTTATATATAAAGTTTGAATTTTAATTGAATTTGTTGCATTCACTTAGGCACAAATACTCTCGAGAAGGTATTAATTCATCTCTTCTCTCCCCAGCTATGGGTTGAATAGGAGGACAGATTATGTTCTATATCCTTGGTTGGCAACCAGTTTACTGCAGAAAGAAATAGCAACTTGTAGCAGTAAAATCTTCTGCCTAGTCAATCATGGATCAAAAGAGACATGATTGCTCAAGTATCAAGTTTCACGTGAAACCAATAAAATGTAAATGCAAATTCTACTCTACCAGATCCTTTTCTTGCACTTTCCACCTGTGGAATTCCTTTTCGTTTACTTGCTTTTCCGACAGCTACAATCTCCAAGAATTTAAATGTTAAGTCATTAGTCAATATCTCACTGATATGCATCCTCTCTCTCATGCTCCTTTCTCCATCCACTCCACTCTCATCAGTATTCACATCCATCTCTTACCCACTTCCTGACACCCCTTATAACCTGTCACTTTTTCTCATAACTTTCCTCCTATATAATTCCCTGCAAAACAGTGGCAGTAAAATACCTTGCTTGGGGTGATATGATTATAAAATATATATATATATATATATATATATATATATCGTATAGCACTTAACTGTCTTTATCTGTGATGCTCATTCTTTCTATTTCTGCACAATTATCATTACATTTTTGTTTGCTTGAATTTGTTTGCAATTTCTTTTTTTGTAATATTTTATATTCTGTACCATGCCTTGGAATTGTTTGCTGTCTCCTTTTTTTTGAACTGATCTTATTTGTGGATGTTACTAATTCTTTTCTAAATGTCTCATTGGATTTCCATTCTTATTTAGTTCATTTATCTGCTTTTAACATTATCAGTATACAACTATCTCAAATTCAGGCCATTTAAGACTTTGCCGTAATGCAATTTGGGTGCTTTTTTAACAGTCTTCATCTTTAGTTTCATTGTAAGTTTACATATCAATTTCTGAGTGATTGTTATATAACTGATTTGGTTCTTTGTTTCTCCTTCTGGGCTTCATATCCATAAATGTCTTGGGTGTTCTTGAAACTAGATGTTGGCTACTACTTTGTCATTGCCAAACCCATCAATGTAGTCTACAATAATTTACAAAGTCTAGTCAAAAAATCTATATGCCAAATTATTAACTCAAAATTGGACCTTATTTATGCTGATGGAAGATTTTAATCTATTATTTCAGGAGAAGAGTTAAAGAAAACAAAAAAGAGAACATGTTAGACTATGATAAAATGCATATAAAACTTTAAAAATGTTTCTTAATTTCAAATGTATTGGTTTAAACCAACTAAAAATGACTGCTAAGAACATCTCCCACCCAAATTTATAAACAACTCTTACAGATGTATGCTGGGATTTCTTCCTAAACAATAAAAATGAACTGATTTTTATTGTCATATTTTCATTCTGTTTTATCTTGAACTCAGAACACTATAATTACTTGAATGTATCTATTTTGCGTGTGAACACGATTCTTACTTTATGAACTTCTTGCCTTATTTCTGTTGCTTTACTTATTTTTGACTTGAATATATATTGTTTGCTTAGTATTATTTCTGTTCTTTTTCTTTCTTATTATTTGAGAACTTTTATCATTTCCTTTTGTTGAGAACTTTGTCAATTATAGCTAACCATAGCCAATTACACCACACATGGTCATAGACATTGTTTCATTTAATTTGTTTAGATTCAAGTTTGTTTTCTTTTTGTTTTATCGACATGTTAGAAATGTTCTATAATCACAAATGAGAAATTCCTATTATTTCGTATTCATTTCCAGTTGAAGAAAACTAAAATGTGACTGGTGTAGATAAGCGAATAAGTAAATTTACGATAGACTTTTTTCTTTTCTTTTCTTCTCATTTTTTTACTCTCTAGTTCTTTCTCTTTTTTCTCGTTCTTTCTCTTTTTTCTCGTTCTTTCTCTTTTTTCTCGTTCTTTCTCTTTTTTCTCGTTCTTTCTCTTTTTTCTCGTTCTTTCTCTTTTTTCTCGTTCTTTCTCTTTTTTCTCGTTCTTTCTCTTTTTTTCTCGTTCTTTCTCTTTTTTCTCGTTCTTTCTCTTTTTTCTCGTTCTTTCTCTTTTTTCTCGTTCTTTCTCTTTTTTCTCGTTCTTTCTCTTTTTTCTCGTTCTTTCTCTTTTTTCTCGTTCTTTCTCTTTTTTCTCGTTCTTTCTCTTTTTTCTCGTTCTTTCTCTTTTTTCTCGTTCTTTCTCTTTTTTCTCGTTCTTTCTCTTTTTTCTCGTTCTTTTCTAAATGACTCAGAAATGCTATTTTAAGAGTTACAGAGCCATAATTTCTCAATGTGGTATTTATGCTAATGACACAACTATTTACTCTTCTTTAAGTTTGATCAAGGAAAACTGCAATCTGATCATCAAAAATGTCCTACAAGTTTGTTACTAATTGGTGCAAGAAGTAGCTTGCTAATTGTCATGCCTCTAAAATGAAAATTCTCTGTTAATAATCTTAAAGAACCATTTTTGTCTTCTATAAGCATGCGAGGAAAGCTTGTTCCTTGTGTTGTGCCGACCAATTTTTCTCACCAGAATCCCACTTGCATATTTATAAATCTACCATTATTGTTACCATTGTTACCATATGGCCTGATGCATATGTTATATATTCCAAGATTTTTGATAAATTCCAAATAAGAGTCTGTAATGTTATAAATCATGACCTAGCATCTCGACATCAGTCACTTTACAGTCACCGTGACATGGCTTCCTTCAGCCTTTTCCAGAAATATTTTCATGGCAGTTGTTCTAAAGAGTTCTCCTCATTGGTACCTTGACTGCACAAATTTAAGCATACTACTAGAATGGTAACTAGTTCTCATTGTTTTACTGTTGAGATAGCTGCATATAACCAGAAGTTCTGTTTTAATAGTTCCTTTCCTTGCACTTTTCACATGTGTAATACTCTTCTGGCTTCTTGCTTTCCTGTCAACTTGATCTTCAGAAATTTAAATATAATGTCCCTCATCGTTTTCTCATTGTAACTGTTCTTTTATTGTCCTTTCTTTTTATTAATGTTTTCATATTTTCTTTCACTCTTTGTAACCTATTGTATGTTCGTGGCATTATCTCCTTGCTTGGGTTGAAATGATAAATATATTCAGGGCTAGGATGTTTCTGATTTCTGCTTCTGTTTATTTCATTATTGTTATGGTGCCCTGTCTACATTGGAATGAACTCTTCCTCCTTCATAAATACTAACCTGTGAGACTTCCTAAAGCAGGCAGTCACAATGCAGTGTAACTTGACAGTTCGGACAGACACTTCTTTCTACTGACTAATAACACTGTTATTTTGTATATATGTTCTGTTATTCCAATACGCTGGTTCAACCTACCTTCTTCTTTTCGTGTCTTTCTTCCTGGCCCTAACAAGCCACAAAAATTATCATCATAAATAGTTTTGTTTTAATTATTATTTCATCCCAAGCAAGGTAATAAAGTCACTAAGATGCAAAGGGGTTGTTGAGTGTTTGAGAATATGAGAAAAATATACTAGGAGAGAACAAGAATTAAGTAGACTGAAAATAATAATTGACATTGCATTTAAATTTTTGAACATCCAAGTTTTCACTGGGAAACAAAAAGCCAGAAGAGAGCTCCTCAAGCAAGAAGTGCGTAAAAATAAAAAAGATCTGTTCACATAGGACTAACAGTTACATTGAGCCATTTCAACTGTAAAATGAGACTTTGTTACTAATTTAGTACCGCATTAATAAAGATACCATAGAGAAAAGTAACGTTTATTTTGTTATAAACCAAAAATGTGATACATGGCCAAAAGGGTGGATAAGTGTGTGTGTGGTGGGGTGCTGGTCTTTAATCTGTCTTACCTTTAACTTAGGTTGTCACAATGACTGACCAAGCATACTACAGTATTTCTTATACCAAACCAACATTCTTGCTTACCATTCTTACTGTAGTCACCATAATGCCTCAAAGTATCTGTGTAGTTGTAATTAGTTCCCATACATACAATTTGTACCATAGAGGAAAGTTTATCAGAACAATTACCATGAGAGTATTTATAGAAATGTAACAGGAAAACTATGTTCTGACAGTGAAAAAGCGACTGAAGCTGAGATGTCAGGTCAATACCAATAACATTGCAGACTCTTTGTATTTTATCAAGAATCTCTAAATATATGAAACACCAAACCAGATATGGCAGCAATATTCAAAGTAAGAATGAATGGTAGACTTTTAAACAGGTAAGATAGATTCTAACTTAACAAACTAACTTTCCTTGTAATTGATTCAATATACTCGTTCCACTTCATATCAGTAGAAAACATGAGTCCGAAAAGATGCAATGAGTCACTCTTCTTAATATCAGCCAAGCTGATGGAAAGTAAAAATGGTTCCATTTTGTAGGCATTAAAGCTAACAAGTCATTCCTTGCCCTATTTAACAATAGATTGCATGTCAGTTTTAATTATTCACTTTTCTTCTGTCTGGTTCTGATTATGTAAATTAATATTAAAATATATTTTTCAAAAAATCAAAAAAAATTTTTTTCTTCACAAAACTTTAATACAAAGATTATTCTATGCACATATCTATAAAATCTGTAATGATCCCAATATTTTATTACATATTGAAGTGTGTAAATATTTTTTTCTTTGTTTTTACAGATTTACTCTAAAAATTATTTCATGTCAATATTTACTCCACTGTATTGTTATTATCTGTCTATATTTTTTACAGACAAAATTATACAAATACACCTGGTGGATATTTGTATAATTTTTTTCTGTAACATCTGCAATGTTTATCTTCCTTGCATGTGTAACACAAAGTATCAGTCCCTTTGCTATAACTGGTGAACTGTGTAAGTATATTTATCAAGCTAGTAAGTGAAAAGAGAAACTCAATAAAAGAACAGAGTAATAATAATAATAATAGAATTATGTTTAAAGACTCACATGTAAAAACCATGTAATAGAAAAGATTTAGCAATATATATCATCATTGTTTATTTTTTGAATAAGTTATTATCTATATTATATGCACCTTCAAAAAGGTTGAGGGTGTGTGCCTGCTGATGTCATTGGCTCCATAACACACAAAAAAAAATAACATATGAGTCAGTCGCTGTGAACAATTCTTTTTCTTCTTCTATGTCCTATATTCCTTCAGGACATAGGTGATCCTAGCCTTCCTCATTTCCCTACTCCTTGTAGCTTTTAACACCCATTTTCTTTCATGTTATCCCTCCTAAACCCTGCTCTGTCATCCATCTACTAAAGTCCATTAAGTATGTCACATGTTGCTTTCCTCTGTCTCTTTTTCTCTCTATCCGTCTCATGAGTATCAGATTCTGCAAGCCTTCCTTCCTTATTACATGTCCCAGAAACTTCAGTTATCTTTTCTTGATGTTAAGTATCAGTTTCCTTTTTGTTTCTATTCTCTCTAAAAGTTCAAATTCCAGTTTTGAATTCATTGCATTCACTTATGCGCAAATACCCTTGGGAAAGGTATTAATCCATCTCTTCCTTTCAGTTATGGGTTAAATAGCAGGACAAATTGGGTTCTATAGCCTTGGCTGGCAACCAGTCTACCACAGAAAGCAATGGCAACCTACTGCAGGATAATCTTCTGCCCGGTCAGTCATGTCTCTTTCAAGACATGATCTCCCAAGTGTATTTCACGTATCACACTTAACTGACTGAGTCTCTAAAACCTTGTTGTTGCTCACATGTTTGGTCCATGATATCCTCATTCTTCTTCTGTAGAACCACATTTCATTTGCTTCCAGTCTTTCCCTCATCTTTGATGAGATTGTCCAGCATTTGCTGCCATATTGAAGGACAGACATCACATAACAATCCAGTATTCACTGTTTTGTTTCCAGCGAAAACTTTGTCTTTTGATACTCTCCTCAACTTCTTGAATGAATCCTTGGCCATGCCAATATGTGTTTCGATTTCAGTGTCACATATCCCAGTTATTTAAATTTTCGTACCTGCTTGATTTTAGTATCCTTGGCCTGTAGTTGGCATTTTGGGGTCCTCTTTTCACTGAAGGCCATGCATTCAGCTTTCTTGTAGCTTTCTTGTAGTTTATATGTAGTCCTTTCTTTCCGCTTTTTTTAATTACTTCCTGTAGGAGATTTCTTTAGTCTTCATATAGTTTCTTTTCCATGTCAACTATCAACATTGTATCATCTGAATATCTTATATTGTTCAGACTGTTACTACCAATGATGAATCCTGGCAGAACTAGAATTTTCAGAATTGTTTTGCTGTATACATCAAGTAGATCTGGTGAGAAGACACATTCTTGTCTTACACCCTTTTCTATCTTTGTATATCTGCTGAACTCGTTTGCTACCAGTACAGGTTCTTGATTACTCTGTCTTTACCGAGGATGTCAAGTGTCTCTATCTCATCTTTGTTGCGTACTTTGTTGAATACATTTGTATAGTCTATGAAACACAGGTACACATCCTTCTGCATTTGTATTGCCCTTTCTACTAACAGTCTAAGCATGTTTCTGGTTCCAGTGTCCTTCAAAAAACTGCACTGTTCTTAACCTATCTCTCGCCCGATTATCCTGCGTGCTCTATTTATCAGAATACGAATGATGAGTTTTGTTGTGTGACTCATTAAGCTGATTGTTCAATGGAGTTCACATTCACAAAAATTAAAAATATTACAACTTCAGTTTTCTTTGTTTAATATTTCACTTTCAAATCTTAATTTCAATTTTTTCCAAATAGTTCTTTCTTAATTAATAATTTTTTTCAATTTCTCATTTTTTAACTAACTGCATTTTTTTAATTATTTCAATTTTTTTTTAATTTCTTTTAATTTCATGTTTTTAATTTCCCTGATCTCTTTTAATTTCACATTTTTAATTTCTTATATTTTTTTCTATTTTATTTTTAAATTTCCATAAACTATTTCAATTTCACTTTTCTATTTCAATTTTTTAAATTTCTCTTTTAATTTTCTCATTTCTTTCACTTCTTTCAATTTCTATTTTTTAATTTCTTTGATCCCCTTTCAATTCTACTTTTTTCATTTCCTTTAGCTCTTTCAATTCTTTCAATTTCACATTTTAATTTCTTTTAGCTCTTTTCTTTCAATTTCACATTTTAATTTCCCCTAGCTTTTTTCTTTCAATTTCACATTTTAATTTCCCCTAGCTCTTTTCTTTCAATTTCACATTTTAATTTCCCCTAGCTTTTTTCTTTCAATTTCACATTTTAATTTCCCCTAGCTTTTTTCTTTCAATTTCACATTTTAATTTCCCCTAGCTTTTTTCTTTCAATTTCACATTTTAATTTCCCCTAGCTCTTTTCTTTCAATTTCACATTTTAATTTCCCCTAGCTTTTTTCTTTCAATTTCACATTTTAATTTCCCCTAGCTTTTTTCTTTCAATTTCACATTTTAATTTCCCCTAGCTCTTTTCTTTCAATTTCACATTTTAATTTCCCCTAGCTCTTTTCTTTCAATTTCACATTTTAATTTCCCCTAGCTCTTTTCTTTCAATTTCACTTTTTAATTTCCCCTAGCTTTTTTCTTTCAATTTCACATTTTAATTTCCCCTAGCTTTTTTCTTTCAATTTCACATTTTAATTTCCCCTAGCTCTTTTCTTTCAATTTCACATTTTAATTTCCCCTAGCTCTTTTCTTTCAATTTCACTTTTTAATTTCCCCTAGCTTTTTTCTTTCAATTTCACATTTTAATTTCCCCTAGCTCTTTTCTTTCAATTTCACATTTTAATTTCCCCTAGCTCTTTTCTTTCAATTTCACATTTTAATTTCCCCTAGCTTTTTTCTTTCAATTTCACATTTTAATTTCCCCTAGCTCTTTTCTTTCAATTTCACATTTTAATTTCCCCTAGCTCTTTTCTTTCAATTTCACATTTTAATTTCCCCTAGCTCTTTTCTTTCAATTTCACATTTTAATTTCCCCTAGCTCTTTTCTTTCAATTTCACATTTTAATTTCCCCTAGCTCTTTTCTTTCAATTTCACATTTTAATTTCCCCTAGCTCTTTTCTTTCAATTTCACATTTTAATTTCCCCTAGCTTTTTTCTTTCAATTTCACATTTTAATTTCCCCTAGCTCTTTTCTTTCAATTTCACATTTTAATTTCCCCTAGCTCTTTTCTTTCAATTTCACTTTTTAATTTCCCCTAGCTTTTTTCTTTCAATTTCACATTTTAATTTCCCCTAGCTTTTTTCTTTCAATTTCACATTTTAATTTCCCCAGCTCTTTTCTTTCAATTTCACTTTTTAATTTTCCCTAGTTCTTTTAATTCTTTCAATTTCACTTTTTAATTTCCCTTAGCTTTTTCAATTCTTTCAATTTTACTTTTTAATTTCTCCTAGTTCTTTTAATTCTTTCAATTTCACATTTCAATTTCCTTTAGCTCTTTCAATTCTTTCAATTTCACATTTTAATTTCCTTTAGCTCTTTCAATTCTTTCAATTTCACATTTTAATTTCCTTTAGCTCTTTCAATTCTTTCAATTTCACATTTTAATTTCTTTTATCTCTTTCAATTCTTTCAATTTCACTTTTTAATTTCGTTTAGCGCTTTCAATTCTTTCAATTTCACATTTTAATTTCCTTTATCTCTTTCAATTCTTTCAATTTCACATTTCAATTTCCTTTAGCTCTTTCAATTCTTTCAATTTCACATTTCAATTTCCTTTAGCTCTTTCAATTCTTTCAATTTCACATTTTAATTTCCTTTAGCTCTTTCAATTCTTTCAATTTCACTTTTTAATTTCGTTTAGCGCTTTCAATTCTTTCAATTTCACATTTTAATTTCCTTTAGCTCTTTCAATTCTTTCAATTTCACATTTTAATTTCGTTTAGCTCTTTCAATTCTTTCAATTCTTTCAATTTCACATTTCAATTTCCTTTAGCTCTTTCAATTCTTTCAATTTCACATTTTAATTTCCTTTAGCTCTTTCAATTCTTTCAATTTCACTTTTTAATTTCCCCTAGTTCTTTTAATTTTTTAATTTCCCTTTGTTCTTCCAATTATTTCAATTTCAATTTTTAATTTGTTAGCTCTTTCAATTCTTTCAATTTCACTTTTTAATTTCCCTTAGTTCTTCCAATTATTTCAATTTCACTCTTTAATTTCCCTTAGCTCTTTCAATTCTTTCAATTTCACTGTTTAATTTCCCTTAGCTCTTCCAATTTTTTAATTTCACTGTTTAATTTCCTTTAATTTCCCTTAGCTCTTTCAATTTGTTCAGTTTTGCTTTCTTAATTTTCCTCAGTTCTTTCAATTTCGCTTAATTTCCCTTAGCTCTTTGAATTCTTTCAATTTCACTTTTTAACTTTTGTTAGTTCTTCCATTTCTTTTAATTTTACTGCTTTAATTTCTTTTAGCTCTTTCAATTTTTTCAATTTCACTTTTTTAACCTACTGAATCTTGCTTCATTTTTTTCTCTTAAGATTTTTATTTTACTTCTATTATTTGATCGTCATTATTTTTTATCAATTTATTTTTCTTTTTAGCTTCAACATTTTCTCCACTATTTATTCCCTTTACTTTTTCACTCTCTTTTCTTTTTGTTTTTTCTGTTTCTTTTTCTTTGTTCTGTTAAAAGTCAAGTAATATCTAATTTCTTTTTATTTTCTTTGCATTTTTTTACTGTGTGAGAAAAGCAAATAGAGGAACTCTTTTAACCAGCATGCCACATTTTTCCTTTCATCTTTAACATAATTTTTTGCCGACATCAGGTGAGAAAAAAAGTCTGTGAAATTACTCACCATCTCCTGACACACACACTTTAGATGATTTTACTAACTTCAAAGATAAATTTTGTGTTTCCAATATACAGTGTGTTACTTTGAAAGATCTGCGAATGTAAATGGTTAATACGAACAGCTGTATGGACATTTGACATTACTCTTTATGAGCAGTATCTTTACATTTAGTTTCCGCCCTCTTTTTCAAAGGAAAGAGTAGAACGAGTGTCATAATTCTCGACAAAATTTAGGGTATTGACAGGGAAGATGATTATCCTGGCAAATACATGCTTTCATACATATATGTGCATATGGCTTATGGGCACACACGCACACACACACACACACACACACACACACTATGATAAATAACTTGCACCATTGAAAAGTGTATATAAAAAGAAAAATTGAGAAGTATAAACAGTCAATTGCTGAAATTCTCTGAGGATTAGACCAAGTGATTCCTAGAAGGTCCATCTACAAAACTCTGGAGTTGGGATGCTGAAGTAACAGCAATTAGCTAATTTACAAACTATTATGCATTATGCAATCATCAGGTATGTATATTTATTTATATACTACCAGCCATAATTATTAGGCCACCCAATTTTTTTTTTTTTTAAATGATGTATTTCATACTATTTTTAGTATTTATTGCCAAGTGGATAATTCTAAATGAAAATAGAATGGTTCTTTTGTTATTATTACTTTGCAAAATTTTACAAGGCAGCCAGGAAGCCTTTGCTTTGAACAGCCAATAAGAAGAGACTGGCATGGGGAAGAGATCACAAAAACTGGACACCAGGACAGTCCATTTGATGCACATATTATTGGGCATTATTAAAAAAGAACCATTCTATTTTCATTTAGAATTATCCACATGGCAATAAATACTAAAAATAGTATGAAATTAATCATTTCTTTTAAAACCTGTGGTGGCCAAATAATTATGGCCAGTAGTACATATATATATCACATTGCACAAAGGAAAGCACACACATACATACAAAATAAATGACAATAACCACACACACATGACACAGTCACGGACATGCACACACTACCAGATAAATCAGATAGATAAAACAACAGTAATGAAACTGATTCTCTTCAGCCCGGTCAGTGAGTCAAGTGAACGATCAGATTACACTAAGATAAACCACACATACAAACAGACTGATATCATCAGACCATAAACACCCCAACTAGAACACACACACACACACACACACATGCAGCTAGAATACACACACATACACAAGCAGCAGACAGCCAGGAACAAGCAATTCTTTGAAAGGCTATGAAGATACCCGGACAGACAAAAGCTTCTCTGCCATTCTGAAGATGAGATTTTGATCTCAAAATATTAATGTTTAATAAATAGGTAATACCCAAACAATTTTTTACCTTACTTTATTTTACTCAACACATAGTGACAGCCTTCAAGACATAACCCATATATATATATATATATAACCTCTATTCCAGAGTTTTGTAGATGAAACTTCTTGTAATTCTTGGATGCACTCATTAGAAAGTATCACCAATTAGCTGTCAATTTTTATTCTTGTTTTCATTTTGTTAAACAGTGAAATTAATAACAAAGGTCTTTCAAATTATTAGATCATTTATTTATATTGTTTATTGGAATGCTTGCCAAAACATTTGCAAATTGCCAATTGATTCAAACTTTATAAAATATTAAAGGATTTTGTTATAGTTGGTTCACATGTTTTAATAACTCAGTAAATGTTTGTAAATTCAGGAATAATTGTTTTCATATTTATATCTTTACAAATTAGTAAATGATAAATATTCATTGTATTAATTTTTATTGCATTAATTTTTAGAGTGTTGTAAATCTAAACTTATTTATAAATGGAACTTTGTGTGTGTGTCTGTTACCTATAGACTCCGAAACGGCTGAACCCATTTCCTTGAAAATTTACACAGCTATACTATAAGTGTCTGCGAGTGTTCTTAGCTAGGTTTTGTGTCGAGGTAGCCTCGATAAATAGCGAAAATCGATAATCGAAAAAATCGGGTTATAGAACGAGCAGTCTGATTTTAATCAAATTTGATACACTCATAAACAAAGACATAGGAAACGATATTCAGAAGTTTCAAGGTTGCAGTTCTTACAATAGTGCAGAAAATTGATAATATATATATATTTATATAAAGCAAGATGTGTGTGTGTGTGTGTGTGTGTGTGTGTGTCTGTTTATCTGTCTGTATGTCCCTTATACAAATCCACAATTTTTATCCGATTCTCACCAAACTTCACACACACATTCTTTCGGCTGAGTCTGAGCTCCAGGACCATGGATTAGTTTTAAAGATTTCATTATGCCTGAGCAACACCGGGCTATACTGCTAGTAGAAAATTAATCTTGTAAATAAACATTCTAATATATAAATAACATTTAATATTTTTTGTTTTTAATATTTTTATAAGTTAAAAAAGATGATTCATGTGTTTTTTGTTGGTGTTAGGTTGATTTTACCTTTTTGTATTTCTGTATTTATGCACAGGATGTAGTTGTTATTTCTTTTTTTAATGATTATATATACTCCTGCTTCTATGTACAATGTTCCTTCAGGACACCGTCAATCATAGCTCTCTCTAAATTTCCTGTTTTTTTTTAACTTTTAGTATATTTTGGCTTCTTCTTATCTCTTTTAAACCCTGCTTTTTATCTATTTATCCAAGCTTGTTAAGTAGGTCATATATTGTTTTCCTCTGTCTCTTTTGCCTGCAATTTGTCCTGTGAGTATCAAATTTTTTAAACCTTCTTTCTTCATTATCTACTTTAGAAATTTCAACTCTCTCTTTCTGCTGTTAAGTATAAGTGTTCATTTTGTTTTCATTTTCTCTATGTGGCTTCCTTCTGTCTATTCTACAAATATTTTCATGGCTTCTGCTCCGATGAACTTAAGTCATTGGTGCTCCCGCCACAAGAATTTACTCGTGCAACCAGATTGGCAACAAGGTCCCACCTATTTACAGTTAGATCAACCAAATGCAGCTGACAATTCTACTCCATTAGTTTCATTTCTCCCACTTCCTGCCTGTGGAACTCCCTTCCATATATTTGCTTTCCTGACAGCTACAACCTCCAGGAATTTAAATGCAATGTCAATCCCCATCTCTTATTCACTTGACTCTAGTTCTTTCTACATCACCCTGTAGATGTTTTTTTTTTCTCTCTACCTTCACAACTGTCTTCACACATGTGTTCCCATCCTTCTCTTGCCCTTTCTCTGACACCCACAGTAACTAGTCTATCTTTCTCTTCACTCTCTTGTCTAAACTTTTACTCTCATGTAGCCCCCTGCACATCAGTGGCAGTACCACCTTGCTTGGGGTGAAATGATTAAAAAAAAACCCAACTTTGTTGTTGCTTACAGCTTACATGGTATTCTCAGCATCCTTCTGTTGTTTTATACACCTACCTTAAATCTAATCTATTAACCTACCTGAAGCTGTCCCATTTTTGAAACCACATCTTAATTGTTTGCTTTGATGAGGCCCTGTTTACCAAGGTCATATCTGCATCTACCTTGCTAACTCTGTTGCTGCATATTGATAATTAGGTTGCAATCATTTCCTGTCTGAAAAAAAGTGATCATTTGTTGGCAGGTGACTACCAATCAGTTTGTAGAAATACTGGGCTTGAAAACAGGTGCACTTGCTTGGTTGATAGACCAGCAAGTAGACATACAGACAGTCAGTAAATAGGTAGGTAAGCATTGTTAAGTTTTATTTGCTTGTTTATTAATATTTTTTCTCATGATGGTCACAGTAGATAGGATTGAAGAGTTGGCTTCATGGTTAAAAGACCAAAAAGGAAGTCATTGAATCAAGTTCAAATTAAGGTTCAAGTAATTCATCATTCTTTGTTCTGACATTGATTTAGATCTCTAGTTTAGTTATCTGTTGTTTTCCTCTGTCCCACTTGCCTCCAATCTGTCTTGTGAATACCAAATTTTCCAAGTCCTCTTTCCTCATTATGTGCTCTAAAAATGTTAACTATCTCTTTCTGATGTTAAGTATAAGTGTCCTTTTCATTTCCATTTTTTCTAAAACTTTTGCCATTCATTTGTTCAGTCCATGATATTTTCAACATCCTTCTGTAGAACCACATTTCTGTTGCTTCAAATCATTTTTTTCATCTGTGAGGAAATTGTCTAGCTTTGACTGCCATACAAGAGGACTAACATTACATAAAAGTTCTGTGCTATTTTCTTTGTTTTAATGAAATGTTCTTCATTCTTAATTCAGTAAATAGCTTTTGGAAGGCAACTTTGACTATCCCAAGATCCAAAGGAACATACCTTCAGATTTTGGCACCGCACTTTCTGTTCTATTGCACCTGTTCTGTCATCCATTTGCAGAAGCTGTTTCCATCAACTATCAATAGATCTTGTCAGTATCAGATTTTCAAAAACCTCCTTGGTCCTGGGTATGACAATGAACTGCATTTGGCAGCAAGGCCTCTGATTGGGAGGTTGTGTGGAGCATGAAGCCACTTTTTAATTGTTGTTTCCAGGTCCACTCTGACCTGGGGTGGTAGCACCTGGTAGGGTCTCAGCTATGGGAAAAATAGTTTGTTTCTAAACTGGGGTCAAAACACTATGAAAGTATAAAAATAGACTTTTATAGTAAAATTTCCAGGAATACATTTTTGAAGGAAAAAATATTACCAACAATAGGCTTTTGGAAAAAAACATATACCAGTAGGACTTTCAACAAAAAACACTTTACAAAAATATGCCAAAGAAAGCTGATCTACAAACTTATTTCTTACAAAGAATATATAATCTATTCATACAGATCAATTGTAAAAATCTTGTCAGCATTAAATAACCCATTGAGATTGAGATACCGGAAACCAAACCAAACCAAACCTTTCTTTATATGTCCTAGAAATTTTAACTGTCACTTTTTGATGTTAAATAAGAGGGTCATTCAATAAATAAGGTGGTTTGGTATAAGGATTCTAATACAGATAGAAGCTTAATTTTTTTTTTATTTTTCAACAAAATCTCCTGGCAGTGTCACACACTTTTCCCATCTGTGCAAAAGCTTCCATATTCCCTCAGCAGAAAAGTCTTTGAACCGATGTCTCAGCCAGTCACTCACAGCACTTTTGACTTCTGTTGGGGGTGATAAAATATTCCATTATAACACAAATGTTTGCTTATAAATGGCTATATGGCTAATATTAACATTACCATCTTTTTGCTGTTGATAGCAATGTTCTTTTGCAAAGCAGATCTAAAATATGATTGAAATAACAATAAGTCAGTGTACTCCAATGTCTTTTACCAACTTCCTGTATTCCGAAGTAGGTTTTTTTTTTTTTCAATGTTTATTTCTGTAATGCTTATAGTACTTGAGGTTCCTAAGACATCCCCTATCTAAATCCTGACCACACCCAACACTGCTTAACTTAAGTGATAAAATGAGAATTGATGCTTTGAACATGATTTGACATAAACAATACAGATAAACAATGATACCAGAAATGTTGTATAAAATCTAGGGATACTAAAGATTTTGGAAACATTTTAGTAACTAAACAGTTTGACATTATCTGATAGTTATAGCTTGTCAGTATTTTTTTTTTTAATCTTTTTTTAGATTTCATTTAGATTCATTGGGTAATAACGTTTTCAGGTTTTATGCAAGGACATGAGACATCTTAGATGATAATTACTTTAGTTAATCACTGCTTGTGTATGCATATTAATTGAAGTAACAGGTGAATTAATAGCAATGATTGATGTAGTACTAGTCTCAGTTCAATTACTTTTATTTCCATTCATACAAGTCTGAACATGTGACTTGGTAAAGATGATCATGTTTAAGTAGCAGACTGCTTTAGAAGAAAAGAATTAAAACAAAGACTCTATAATCCCTTTTCCTCACTATTAAAAATAAAGACCTATATGTCAATGGGATGTTCTTGCTATAATGCAGTATTCTTGTATTTTGTAGAAAATAATATAAAAATTTGTAAATATCAGGACAATATTAAAAAAATTAATGACAAAGTGAAAAAAAAAATAAACTTTACATAAAATTTGTTACAACTACTTCTAAAACAACAAAAGTATATTAATACTTTTGTTGTTTTAGAACAAAAAAATACTAAGCTAAAATTTGAAGAAAGAATTCTATTACTAGTAATAATTGCCCCAAAAATACCTAAGAGAAACTTGAAGGAATTAAAAAAAAAAAGGATTATGTGAACACAAAAGGGATCTTCTACAAAATAACAAATACGTTAGTTACTCACCATTAATGAGTTTGACGATAATTTTGATTTAAAGAATGCCACTTTTAATTAAAAGAGAAAGCGATTTACTAAAATGAAAGCGTGTAGAAAGTGCTTTAAACACGAGACCATCCACAGTAAATTTGTATCCAGGTTCTTAGAACATTTCACCTTTCTTGGCAGATCTATTATCACAATGTGGGACGCTTAATAACAAAAGGGATAAAGATATAAAGAAAGTAAATTATACGGATGACATAACCAAATCCAGAAGAAAAAAGAAATTTAGAATTAATAATTTCAACATCACTTCTTCTCGGTGCACATTGTAGTTACATTAATGTAACCAACATTTCAGTCTGAAAGAACAAAATGTGTCACACAAAATTTTTTTTTCAGCTTTATTATTAATTTTCCTAATACTTGCATATAAAACAGAAGTATCAGCATGATTAAATTATTTCCTTAAACTTTCCTCTGACATGGTATGCTTATTGGTTTTCAAATAATTTTCTCTGTGACACGATTTATTCTTTGTGGATAGGTAGGGTGATGGTTATTGGTATAGAAAATAAAGCTGATAAGTACAATTCAAATTCTGGTTTATTCAGTTCCGTTCACTTTACCCAAATACCTTTGGAAAAGACCTGAATCCATCATCATTCAGCTATGGGTTAAATAGCAAAATAGACTGGGCTATCTTGCTCTGGTTATTTATTTAAAAATCTTTTGATTGTTCATCCATATTTTATAGCATATATGGCTGTTTTTTTATCTTCAAAAAATGACTGCAAAAAATATCACCCAGGTTTTATATACAATGTTAAGGAATTTGATCATGTTTATTCAGGCACTCTAGAGTTTAAGAATTTGTACTGAACCTAATTCCATTATACCATCATATTAAATTCCATAACATTAAATTTCATTTCTGTACAAGTATTTTCAGTGGTAGTGTTTTTTTTTTGTTTGTTTATTTTTATACAGAAAACTGGTTACTGTGTATTGAGATAAGTTTTCAAACAAGAGATTACTGAGAATTTTTACACACACCTAAATATATGGTAGGAGTGATTTAATATACCATCAAGTATGATACTTATTTTAGCCTTTTGCCCCAAAAAGAATAGTACTGTTTGTTTATATACAATCTTCATTCTAAGTTCTTGTTGACTGAAAAATTTTTTTGAAAATCAAAACAAAATCCCCCTCTTTATATTGCAGCTATATGGAGATGGTTAATGTTTCTTTGATTTAGCTTTGTGTCATACATAACCAAACTCCCTACAGCTTTTTTTTTTTTTTTTTTTTTTTATAAGCGTTTCACCCCAAGCAAGGCATGTCACTGCCACTACTGTGCAGGGGGCTATGTAGAGTGGAGAAAGGCTGATTAAATATAGGAAATAACAGAGGGTGGGTGATAGGCGGGTGAGGATACCGAGAATGAGGGTTGGGTAGATGAGAGTGTTGTGAGAATAGTTGGGAGTTAGTGTGATAGGAGGTGTCTATTGACCCTACATTTAAACACCTGGAGATTACAAATTTTATCCAGAATTATCATCAGAAGAATTATCAGAAGGTTTTCATCAGAAGGATGGTTGGCGGCAGGTGGAATTATGTGGAATAGTGTAAGAATAAAATATACATTTTGCATTTTAAAATAAAAAATTATTAAAAGGAAAAAAAAACACAAGTTGTAGAAGTTAATGTGCAATTAGAAACATGATTAAGAAGTTAAGAGTAGAGTTTGTGTTCAATGATAAAGTTATGGGTATCAAGATTTGTAGAAAATGTTCGTAGTAGTAACTGTTGAAAGTGTATATGCGTGTGTACGTACGTATGTATGTATTCAGTAGGAATGTCTTTGGATGGAGGACAAATGTCCAGTTAATCTGAAGCTTCTCTCCTTACATTTCAGCTCACTGCTCCCATCTGAGCGAGGTGGGGTGGGGACTTTTATAGTATTCAAATTTTCGCACTTGTGAAATCCTCAAGTCTTGCAAGTCACTCTCATTGGTCAAAAATCAATTTAACATCTACTTGTGAAATCTGGTTTTTTTCCTTTTTCTATTTGGTAAAAACCAGGATTTCACAAGTGAATTTTTGTAAAAGTGAAGAAGAGAGTTGATTTTAATTCTTAATTTCTTATCCACTACAATATATATTATTTGTAAACGAGTTATTACGCAACCCAGGTTTCTACCATCTGGTGGCTTCAGGTGATTTACAATAACTGATTTTACCATTTTTTAAGAACGCTCACATACAGGAATGTGAACACGCAATTTTCAAAATTATAAGAAGTTAAAACATTTTCATCCATGGTTGTATGATTCTGATAGGTATTTTCAGTATGGTTACAATTAGTCATAATTTCTGTTGAGCAATTCATTTTTGTTTGGGTATAACATAATAGCTAACTTTTTTTAGTTTTAATTTGTTTGTGAGCATATTAGTGTATTTGTTGGGTGGAGAATGTTTTTTTAAACCTTTGGTGTTTAGAAGATCTCTGAGATTTGGAAGTTCTGCAATTAAATTTTCTGTTGTTAGCTGTTAGATAGACTGGTAGAGCATTTCAATTAATTTCAGTTTTCCTTTGAATGGAGTCATACTGAGGCGAGAGGTAGCAATTTGGGCCGATATCCAAAATCCGATTTGATCATCTGTGTGTTTTTGATTGAACAAATTTACAAAGTTATAATTACTATTGGATTGCAAAGTTTTTTTTAGTAATATTGCGTTTTTGGTTTAGTTCGAAAATGTTATTGAGGTGGTTGAGATGATGTTCGGTAGTTATTGTGTCGTACTTATTGCATTTTGTAGAACATACTTGTGTCTTTGAATTCCCATTTTAACAGTCAGAATCCTTTCTTTGGCTATTGTCAGTTGTTGTTCCATGAATTTTTTCTAGAATTTGCTTGTGTTATGTTCCTTGCTGGCTGCTGAGTCATGTAATTTAATGTATATTTGGGCAGCAAGCTTTCATTAAATGTTTCATTAAAAACAACTAACAAGGAAGATTAAAAACATTAATAAAATCCTCTTTGTTGGTCGTTTTTAATGAAAACACTATAAAACACTATAAAACACACATACACACAGCTATATAGTGTTGAATACACTGGTTCCTGTCCGATCACCGAAGTTAAGCAACATCGAGCCTGGTCAGTATTTAAATGGCTGACCATTTGGGAATACCAGGTGCTGTAAACGTAAGGACTAAGAATGGTCCACCGGTCCTCCAGGTTTGGGGGTTGGGTGCAGGGCTAACAATCCTGCCTCATAAAAAACAGTTTGTTACAGAAACAGCAACAAAAAGTTGCTGCCCTATGCACCATTGGGTGTGATGGATAAATGATTATATATATATATATATATATATATATATGGAGAACAATATATATTTTTTTTAATATGTCAAGAACAATTTTTCTCCCCTTTGTCATATTTACCCTTATATATTTATACACACACACACACACAGTGCGATGGGTAAATTGTCATGATTGTATATTTTTAATAAATCTTATTACCAGGGTTTTCAGTAGAAGAAATAATACATTGATAAATGATAGATTCTGTAAAGCATTTATAATATATATATATATATATATATATATAATCTCTGGACTCTGCTGAGTCTTCAAATCGGGTAGGCTTATTCATACTATACAATCTCATGGCCAATATTGAAAACATTGAATTATATAGCGACGATGGGCTTATGTTGTAAGCAATGCCACAAAGAATAAAAGAATAAATGGACAAAAGTAAAAAATGTAAAATTTTATCATATCATTTTTTTCATTAGAAATAGCAAAAAATAAAAAAGAATGAAAATATAGAATGAAAGAAAGATGGGACCTTCAAGTTGACTTTTAAAACATCCTTGGCAGTATAACTTAAAGAACAATGTGTAATTGTAATGTGAAATTAGCTGTTTCCGTGCAGGAAACATTTAGCATACATTGACCAAACAGTGTTAATTTAAGTTGAACCTTATAAACATTTTTATTAAAATACTTTTTGTGGGAATTTGGAAATTGGTCTTCTCAACTCCAATAATAACACTCTTCCTGGTACTGATGGCAGTTTCTCTCCAATGTTTTGTTCTTTGTAATGTGGAATGTTAATATCTTGATTATATCATTATTTTCTCTTCTAGTTACATGTGCACCTAATTTTTGTCATTGCTGCTGTTAAAAGGGATGCAGTTTGTTATTTGGTTAGAGGGTTTGTAAAGTAATACATTAAAAATCTGTATAAATTAATATTTGGTAAAACAGATTCAAATCATAGTAGACATGTTTAGAGAATGTAGTCAAGTAATTAATCTGTTTTAGACAAAATTTTTTAAAAAAGCCTTTTTTTATTGGAAGTTATTAAGACATGACATCTATACAACTTAAAATTTAATTCATTTATAATTTATAGAGAATAATAAAAATTACTTAGCATTTATGACATATAGCAATTTATTAATTTGCAAAGTTTTCGTAAACCAAATTGGTTACTGGTAATTAATAATAATTTTTAATTTGAATATAAGTAAAAATAAATTTTTCATGAAATGGGTTGAAAGATATACAGAATGACATAGTTCATTCTCAGAGATTAAAAATTATGGAGACAAGCCAGACGTCTGTCAAGGAAGAATGTCTAATTTGGGTGTTGGCTGGTTGATAAAACCCGTAAAAACCCCTAGTGCCAGTTAAGAGGTGAAAAGGTTACTTAATGAAAAACTAGGCATTCAGTCATACAAAGAGAAAAATAATAAGTTGTTATATTTGTTTTAGTGAAAACAAATTGTGAGATTTCACCAATTTGTTGGTTGGTAACTGCCCTGAGAAAGCCAACTCAACACACTCGAATTTCAAACCAGAGAAAAGGAAAGATGCGTGTGAATGATAGTTATTTAAAAAAAAAAAAACAGAAAAAATGAGGTGGAAGGACTTACCTGTACCCACCAAGGAGCTGTAGGCACAGGCCCACTGAGGAAGGAGGAAGTGGTTGTGTCATGAGTGTTGCCTTAAACCATAACCAGAGAGAGAGGAGACTACCAAGTTTGGAAAATAATATTTTTTTCCCAGGACCAAAGGCAGTGAAGGCAGTAGGTGGAAAAAATACCTCTTTTTTAACCACCTCATACCTCCACACCAGTTTTTGGCAGACACCAATAAAAATGAATGCGTAAAACAAATTAAGAGAGAGATCAGAAATCGGACTAAGGGATCGAATGGAGACTTCAATGGGAGATCACTCAAGTCCACAAGAGACTAACTGCTTAAGTGTAACTCCAACATCATTCTTCAGCCAGACTGACCAAACTTAACAAAATCAACTCAACAAACTTCTGTAAGCCAACCCTGACTAGTTTAACCAAGTGTTGTATCTGATTTGTAGACAATTTAGATTGACATATGAAAAACTACAAAATAATTGTATATTATACTCAAGATAAACCATGATATTTTTTCTTTCATTCTTCTTTGAGTATTTATCTTTTTATTACTGTATGTTTTCACTTTATTCAGACCTGCCTAAGACAGAGATACTGGTGATAAATCTTGGCCTGCTTGTGATCAAACTAATCACAGACCATGAGTCAAGAGACCAATTCATTGGTCAATCGCAGTGTTGAAAGTTTTGGGTGACCAGAGTGAGAAAATGAAGCTATCTGCAGTTCCTGTGAACCATAGGTTGATAAAGAAGGCATCACGTTTTAATTTTCAAGCATGTATAATTATTAAGTTATAAGAAATTTTTAAAATAATTGTAAATTAATGCCAGCTAGTATGAACTAAATGTCAAGGTTTTGGTTGCTTTTACAACTACTCACTTATTTTACCATTACTTTGAAGTGGAACTCTGGATTCTGATAGGTCATCAAATCGCAAAATTCAAAATACATCAGAGAAACGGTTTTTCCACAGCTAAAGAAAAAATGATCTCTCTGAGCCACCTCATGTGATTGGATTCAATATTTAAGGATGGTCTCTAACCGGTCATGGTGGTCAGTCAGAGGAGGCAGTTGCTGACACACATCTAAAATGTAACTTACTTCAAATTGACCCGGAGATAAGGTCAGGTCTAACCTTGTTCTTTTTCTCTTTCTCCTTATCTCTCTCAACAATTACTGCTACAAACATTTTCTACAAACTCTTGATACCTTCACTTTCTCATTGAACATTTCTATGAATTCTTGTTATTCCTTATTTTATTATTTCACTCTTCTACACTAATAATTCCATCCTGCTGCAAACCTTCTGATGATAATTCTGATTATGAATATTATTTTGCATAAATCCTGTAAGCTGTAGGGAGTTCGATTAAGTCTGACAAAAGGCCGAATACAAGAAAAATTAACTACACTTCAACTTTATTACTAATTTAACTTTTTTCATTTCAACAAAAAATAATTGATAGTCTTTTATGTCCTGTTTTCTGTCAGGACGTAAGTGATCACCACCCACCACAATTCATAAGGTTTGTATGTCACCATCCTTCTTGTAGACAATCTGAGGCAAGAATAATCCACCTTGAGAAAGAGAGCTATTTATGGTGCCCTGGAGCATCTCATTGTGCTCAAGTGGGATAGTCCCTTGATAGAGCTGTGATTGGCTGCTGGTAAATCAGTGGAGATATCTAAACTTATTTATAAATGGAACTTTGTGTCTGTGTATCCGTTACCTATAGACCCCGAAACGGCTGAACCGATTTTCTTGAAAATTTACACAGTTGTACTATAAGCATCTGCGAGTGTTCTTAGCTAGGTTTTGTGTCGCGGTACCCCCAATAAATAACAAAAATCGATAATCGAAAAAATCGGGTTATAGAAGGAGTGGTCTGATTTTAATCAAATTTGATACACTCATAGTCAAAGACATAAGAAACAATATTCAGAAGTTTCAAGGTTGCAGTTCTTATAATAGTGCAGAAAATCGATTATATATATATATATATATATATAAAAGGCAAGTTGTTTGTGTGTCTGTGTATCTGTCTGTATGTCCTTTATACAAATCCACAATTTTTATCCAATTCTCACCAAACTTCACACAAATATTGTTTAGTCTGAGCTCCAGGACCATGGATTAATTTTAAAGCTTTAATTACACCCGAGCAACGCCGGGCTATACTGCTAGTTTCTGCATAAATACTAACTTGATTCCAGTCATAGTTTGCAGGATTTGTATTAGTATTTAATACAAAAATAAATATTGCAGGGTTTGTATTGAGTTACAATCTGCTTTATTTTTGTCTGCTAGCTGGATGCTTGCTTGGACCCTTATGCTGGTAAGTGTTGTTATTCTATTGTTATTCTACACTTCTCAGTCCCTGTTCTGCCACCTGTTTATACAAGCTTTCCTGTCCTACTTGCCTTCAATATATTATGAGAGTGTTAAATTTTTTAAGCCCTCTTTCCTCATCTGCCCTAGAAATTTCAACTCTCTTTCTGATTTTAAATATAAACATCATTTTTTTAAAATTTTCCATAAAATTCCTTTGTTATTTGGTTCATGGTGTTCATCGCATAATATTCTTTTGTTACTTGGTTCATGGTATTCTTTGTTTTTTTTCATTTTCCATAAAATTCCCTTGTTATTTGGTTCATGGTATTCATCACATAATATTCTTTTGTTACTTGGTTCATGGTATTCTTTGTTTTTTTTCATTTTCCATAAAATTCCCTTGTTATTTGGTTCATGGTATTCATCGCATAATATTCTTTTGTTACTTGGTTCATGGTATTCTTTGTTTGTTTTTTTTCATTTTCCATAAAATTCCCTTGTTATTTGGTTCATGGTATTGATCGCATAAAATGCTTTGGTTACTTGGTTCATGGTATTCTTTGTTATTTTCTTTTTCTATAAAATTCCCTTGTTATTTGGTTCATGGTATTCTTTGCATCCTCCTGTAAAACCACATTTCTCTTGTTTCAAGTGTCAGCTTCATCTATTTGTAGATTAGCTAGCATTCAGGGCCATATTGGAGAGCCAATATTACATAACAATTTAACAATTCCTTTTTTCTAATGAAATTTTCCTGTTCCTTTCTTTGCTTAGCTTTTGGAAGGCAATTTCAGATTTCAGTGTCATCTTCATATATTCAATGAGAGCTTTTGTAAAATAAAGAAAATGCAGGAAATTTTTGTCTCAAAACCTGAACTATGCTTCTTTTATATACCTTGTCTTTTCAAGACATGGATGATCATGGCTCACTACATCTTTCTATCTTATCTAAGTAATGTTTGTTCTCTTACTATACCTCCCTGTTATTGTTCTGCTATTTATTTGTACTAGTCCATTAGGTGTGTTACTCTCTGTTTCTATCTGTCATTCTTGTCTTCATCTTAAGAGTGTCAAATTTTCCAAGCCTTCTTTTCTCATTATGTGTCCCAGAAACTTCAACTATTTCTTTCAGATTGTAAGTAGTTCTTTTTTCATTTTCATTTTTTTAGAAACTTCCTTGCTACTCGCATGCTCAGTTCATGGTATTTTCAGCATCCTCCTGTAGAATCATATCCCCATGCTTCAATTTCCTCTTAATCTGTGAAGAAATTGTCCAGCATTCACAGTCATATGGAATGAGTGATATAGAATTATAATTCAGTACTATTTCATTTCTAATAAATTTTTCTTTGGAGGAACAAAATGATCATTAAGCAAATAATTCTTTTTTTTTTTTAACTTAAACATGTTTGTAGTAATTTTTGGCATTCATTCTCAATTGTGCATTCAAAATAAGAAAAAATATTATTAGTGGCCAGGAATGAATGTGAACATCACTATGTTTCTACCAAAACAACAAAAATAAGACGAGAAATATAAGCCAAAATCAATAACTGCATTGTTTTATCCAAAATCACCTGACTTTCAACTCAGAAACTTACTCATCATCACAATAAAGCAACAAAAGGGCAATAACTCTTCCTTTAATGCTGCCTTTTTTATTTTCCTATCAACAGCATTTATTTTCCTGCCAATTCCTTCATTTCCCTTTATGTACAAACTAAAGAAGTTGGAAAAATCCAAGGCGTATCTTATGTATTGCAGATATGGCATATGGCCTGGGGAGCATTGAGCTGTTTATATTTAAATCAGACATGGCATTATCCTTCTTTTATGTAGTGAGTCTCCTTAGATCATGACTCTCCACAACTGGTTGGGTGCTCCTGCTATTCATCTTGAGGTTCTTAACAAAATCCAAAGGGGTATCTGCAACGTAATCAGTCCTGACTTGGTAATTCACTTTGAGTCACTTTCTCACTGATGAGATATGACTTCCCTCTGTCTTTTCTACAAATATTTTCATGGATTCTGCTCTGATGAGCTTCTTTTTCTTGTGCCCCAACCACTCATGCTTCTAAATTGACATCTTTTATCATCAAAATAAAGAAATGCAACTCTACTTCTACTCTGCGAGTTTCTTTACTCGCACATCCCATCTGTGGAACTCTAGTGTATATTTGCTTCCCTCATAGCTACAATCTCCAAAAATTTATATTTAACATCATTTGCCATCTCCTACCTCCCTAAATTTCATTCATTGTTCAGTATCCTCTGTATCCTTTTCTTCCCTTTCTGTAACCCCTTGCACATCAGTGTTAGTCCTGCCTTTCTTGGAGTGAAATGATTATAAAAAAATAACATTCTAAACAACATTTTTCTCCTTACCCTCCCTCTCAGTCCGTGCTATTCACACAAGCTCATTACATGACTTACTTGCCATTTACTTTCGCGCCTCTTACTTTCAATATGTCCGATGACTTTCAAATTCTCCAAGTCTTCTTTCCTCATTGTGTATACAGTATTGGGAACTTCATGACCACATACCTCATTGTACTACTATTCTGAGCTAAACGTCAATGTAACCATTCTCCTGCACAAGCTACGGAAGTAGAATTTTGTCCAAAATTTATGAAATTGATCTCATAGAAGAGTAACACCATATCAGCTGTTTGGACAGGGATGCAATTTCAGGGTTTGCTATTTTATATAGATGCTCTTCGCAACAATATGAAATTATAAACCAATATGCAAACACGTTCACTATTACCATCAGTGCAGAATAAGAAAAATATATATTTGTATTATTATTTTAATTTGGTCTAATGTCTTCATCTTTGTTGTTGTTATAAAATTGTTTTGGCTGTTGTATTCTACAGCCTTCTTTGTTTGTTAATCGAGATAGCCATCAGTGAATTTTGAGCTTAACCA
This sequence comes from Ascarosepion bandense, assembly GCA_037127315.1. Classification (NCBI taxonomy): domain Eukaryota; kingdom Metazoa; phylum Mollusca; class Cephalopoda; order Sepiida; family Sepiidae; genus Ascarosepion; species Ascarosepion bandense. The sequence goes on from JBBBDQ010000262.1 coordinate 3,005,731, forward strand.
TTTATTTAATTGATAAGAAAAGGTTGTTCTCATTCTGTTATACATTTCTTGGAATGTCTTATTTTGGTCTCTTTTTTTTTTTTTTTTTTTTTTTGTATAGCTCTTTTACTATTTGCCTTGTTTAAGGTTTGAACATACAGTTATGTTGATTGGTTCATGAATTTTGTGGCAGATTGAGTTTAGACACTTGGCTTGTCGATACAGACTTAGACATAGTGGAAACATGGTGGGCAATAACTGAACAGTCAGTCACTTAAGTGCCATATGTGATTCACGCTTGGATGATCATGGCTCGAAAGAGATGTAACTGGCTGGGCAGAAGATTATCCCGCAGTAGGTTGCCATTGCTTTCTGCGGTAGACAGGTCGCCGACCAAGGCTATAGAACCCAATCTGTCCTGTTATTTAACCCATAACTGGAAGGAATAGATGGATTAATACCTTTCCTAAGGTTATTTGTGCATAAGTCAATGCAATGAATTCCGCTTGAATTCGAACTCGGCTCCCCAATTTATCATTCTGAGCCAATGTCCAATGCACCACAATGCACATACTAAATTAAAAAAAGGTATCCCTAAACATGGAGCACACAATGTAAACAATATACCCCTATATATTAAATAAAGACTTCCATTTGAAATTCAAATAACTCTGACAACAGACCTCAAGTGGAATGATTATATAGAATCCATAGCTAAATCTGCTGCTAAGAAAGTTGGTTTTCTGTGTAAGGTCAGGAAGTTTTTTCCGCCTGAAACAATCCTGCACATATATAAATCTACCATCCACCTGTGCATTGAATACTGCTGCCATATCTGGTCGAGTGCTCCTGCTATCCACCTAGGTGTCCTTGACAAAATCCAATAGAGAATCTGTAATGTGATAGATTCCGACTCGGCAGCTCAGATACAGTCACTTTCTCACCGGCACAATGTAGCTTCCCTGTGTCTCTTCTACAAACACTTTCACAGATTCTGCTTCAATGAACTTAGCTCACTGGTGCCCACTATATATAAATTTACTCGAACTACAAGATTAGCAACTAGGTCTCACTCTTTTACTGTGAAACTAATAAATTGTAAACACAAATTCTACTCTATCAGCTTCTTTTCTCGCAATTCCCACCTGTGGAATTCCCTTCCATTTTCTTGCTTTCCCCACAACTATAATCTCCAAGAATTTAAATGTAAAGTCAATAGTCATCTCCTATCTCACTAACCTGCATCCTCTCTCTCATGTCCCTTTCTCCATCTACTCTACTCTCATCAGTATTCTCATTCTTCTCTTATCCACTTCCTGGTACCCCCTATAACCTGTCACTCTTTCTCATAACTTTCCTCCTATGTAAACCCCTGCAAAACAGTGGCAGTAAAATGCATTGCTTGTGGTGATATGATTATTAAAAAATTTAAAAAAACTAAGTTTACTTAGATCAACAAACATAGGAAGGGCACAATAGCTAAAACATTCACATAACAACAAAGATGAGGACATTAGTCTAAAAGTAAATAATGATAACTCATCGTGTCAGAAGTTCTGGAAGAAATATTTGCTTCCCTTTTCAACTTAGAATTCATCTTTTAGATCACAGGAACTGGTTGTAATCAGTTGAGGGTAAACAAGGTACTGCATGTTTTTCTGATTCACTAAAAGAGTACAAAAGTTAGGCCCAGATGTTAAGCATCAGAAAGGTAATGTTTAGAGTCAGTTTAAAAGAGAGAAAGTAATGGTTTTCCTTTCCTCACCTTGTCTTGGGTAATGTTCTTGGATATAACTAGAAGGTAGAAACAAGATCCTTCGTTCTTCTTCATTGCTCACTGATCTGATGATAGGCTCTGACTGCAGTAAAATAAGAATGGAAAGTAAGATACTTTATCATTCTTTTCTTTTTTTCTTTTCAGAAATGAAAGTGCTTCTCAGCTAAGGTTTATTTTAGGTTGATGTCTGGGTCGTACCTAATCATCAACAAAACCAAAAAAAAAGTTTTCTTAGCTTGGAGTTAGATGGAGATAATAGTAAAGAATAAAACAGCAATATATAAAATTAAATTGCACACACGGATATAAACATTATTTATATATGTGAGGTGCTGTCCAACATATTTGTGAATATGATCATGAAAATAATTACCCTAACGTTTAGTTTACATCATCTCTTTTGAAATGGACCATTTTTAATTTCACAATGGGTACTGGTAAGAGTCTGCACTAAATTTGGTTTTAGTAAACTAAATTCCTTAAATTTTGACCTCAGTTTTACACTTTGATAATTGTGTATGTGGGTGTTTCTCTCTTTTTTTCTTCTTTTCCCCTTTTTTGATTTTCCATCTTTTCTGTCCTCTTTACCTCGTACAAAAATTTTCCAAAAATAAAGGGAAAGTGAGATTTTTTAATTTTACTTTTCAAAAATAATGTTTATTAGCATCATTATTAACTACCTGATGAGACATTGTTCTTTCGATGTCAAAACAGAATGTACACTTTTGTAGTAAATTGTAATTTGTATATGACAAATATATATATATATATATATATATAACATAGTGATGACCCCTGTATACTGTCTTAATATGTATAGGAAAAACTACTAAAAAGTTGTAAGTTTAAAAATGTATTTTTTGACACTATTTGTTTATTTCTATAATTATATTGATTTTTCAGACCGTCCTCGGTCCTTCATCAGAAACAAATTATTTTAAAATTTAAATTAGAAACGTATTTCGCAAGAGCGTTCGTGGGGAGATTGTTTACATCACGTGACACAGAAAGCAACAGATTTTTGAAAAAATATTTGTAAATGTAAACCTATCTTTAATAATACTTATAAATTTTGTTTTAGAGAAAAGTTTTTAATTGTATCTAAAAAATGTTTAAGTATTGAAATATTTATAAAGATTCAAAACACCTAAGTCCCTATTTAACCCTAGCCTGTGTGTGTTTAATTTTAAAATCCAGTATTTTTCTTTCTTTCTGCGTGAGTGTGTAGAACTAAAATCGGAGTCTATTAGTAAACATTTGCAATTTTCTAATGTGTGTCCCGGTTGATTGAAGTGTTGGGCTATGGGGGAATATTGGTTGTTCTGGCGTATGCTAAGTTTGTGATTATTGAAACGGAATCTAAAGCTATTTGCAGATTCACCAATATATCCACTATTTGGAGATATTGAACAGAAGAGAAAATATATAATGTTTTGGCTGTCACAGGTGAGGCATGGTGGGTGCAATTTGATTTTGGTGTTGGGTAGAGAGAATATTGCATTGTTTACTAAATGTTTACAAATTAAGCACCAGGGTTTCTGACATTTGAAATTCCCTGATAGGTTTGTATTTTTTAGATATTTGGTAGAAGTGAGGATAGCTGATTGGTTGGGTGTTTGTTTCATTGCATTTATGGGTGGTTTATCGAAAATGTCTTTGATTTCTTTTGTTTGATTGTAGGTTCTTGTAATCATTTTTTAAATTTTTAATAAGTGTGTGAGAATATTGATTGTGGTTAAAAACCATGGGAATTCGGTTGTTGTTTTTTCTTTTCTTGTATGTGAGAAGTGTGTTACGATTTATGTGGATGGTTTTATTTAGTGCTTCTTTTATTATTTTTATTGGGTATTTACATTTTAGAAATTGCTTTGTTAGGTTAATGTTGTATAGAAAATCTGGATGGTCTGAGCATATGCGTTTGATTCTTAGAAATGAGCTGTATACGATAGATTTTTTTAATTTAAGGGGATGACAATTGTTAAAGTGTAGGAATTTATGTTGGTTTGTGGGTTTGTTGTATAGACTGGTGGAAAGTGTATGTTTGTTTAATTTTATCATGACGTCTAAGAAAGGGACGGATGTGTATGAGTACTCCATGGTAAATGAGAAATACTGTCAAAAAAATACATTTTTAAACTTAAAACTTTTTAGTAGTTTTTCCTATACATATTAAGACAGTATACATGGATCATCACTATGTTATTTGGACCCTACTTAAATGGCAAAAAACTCCACGATAGAAGAAAACTAGAAAAAGTTCTCTACAAATTGGCACAAATACACTCGGACATTATATTTCTCGGACTTAAGAGAATAGACATAGAAAACCCAGTAGCAATTGAGTTTGATGGCCAAAGAGGGATAGATAGACCATGTAAAACATGGACCCAGCTTATGATGATTTAAGGAAGTTAAAATTGCAGCCAGGCCTTACACAAAAGCAGGTGGCCTGGAAAAGAACCATTAAGAAAACTCTGTCCAAACTATGCTAACATGGAAATGGATTTCAAATGATGATATATATGTATATACGCTCTCACACCCTGATTGATCACTCTGGAAGAATGGTAAACTTTGAAAAACAGTAGCTACTCTGGCATCTAGAACAATGAATTAGAACACCCTCAGCTATTGGGCATGTATAATGATAATATAAACACTAAAATGTCTGCCTCCTTCTACCGAGCGTCCATAGCTCAAAGGTAGAATTGCCGACTGACGCCAATTTGATCAGGTTTTCAACCTGGGTAAAAGGCAATCAGCTGTCTAACCATACTGATGAGCTGTGATACAGCGAAACAGATCTGCCTGCGGATGACTATTGTTATGTCGTGAGTAAGAATGAATAACTCAACAACAGGAATAGGTTAATTGTTGTATTCCGTGAAAATAGTATTTACAAAGGTTATTAGTATCCAATACAAGAATAAAGGTTAATCGTCTCAACCGTCGTAAGACGTAGTATGAGCAATGGGTACTTCCGGGTTGTCACCGGAAGTCTACGACTGACTTGTCGATCGGCTGCTCGGCACACTCTCCTATGTAGATGCCACCATTACTTTGCATAGTAATGGAATAGTCCATTATAGCCGAATAGGCGTGGGTGTCCCAACAACTATATATATATATATATATATATATATATATTTTGTAATATTTTTTTTTTATCTCAATGGTTTATAAAAGCATTATATTACTACACAAAAGTTTTCATGTTTTAGAACAATACTGTTCTTCTTCAGGTGATAGTTTAAATTAATTTGTGAAATGATTAATTTAGAAAATCTACGAAGAATTCATCTTAGATTTTCTAAATATATCATTTTCACAATTTATTTTAAACTATCATCTGATTTTCCTCTTTCTTTATTAAAACTGTACACCTTAAGTCAAGATTACGGTGTTGCTGATTAGAATGAATGACAAATGAATGAAACATTGTTTTCAAAAGATCAGTTTTATATTCATGTAATCTTTGAAGATCTCACTTTAGGTGACATTTTCTACAGTCTATTTTATAAAATCCTGCTTTTGGTTTAATGTCTTTGTTTGTGTTAATTTTATTATACAGGGTGTCCCAGAAGTCGCACACCATATACTAATTTTTATTTTTCAATTTCAGATTTGATATCGAATCTGAAACGGAAAAAATAAAAATTAGTAAATGGTGTGCGACTTCTGGGACACCCTGTATAGATATATAAGAAGTTAGTTTTTGGTCATGATTAAATTAGACCAGTACACAGTTGTATTAAAAAGTATTCAATATATTCATATTGTAGAACTTTGAAATATTTTTCATTTGGAAATCAGTTATTTCTGCAATCTAGGTTACAACCTCCTAGTATCTTCAAGGGATTTATAATAACTTATTTTCCGTTATCAAGTCAAATAACCAATGTTTATATCCACTGGGCCATGTATCCTTAACCCAAAGAGTTGTGAATTCAATACCAGGCTAGAACTGTTGCCAACAAGTAACTTATAAGGTTAGAGGAAGATAATCCATGACTTCCAAAAGAGGCAGTACTACACAAGTGATGAAAATGTTATATCCCAGTGATTGTAATAAAGGGTTCGGTTCGAAATTCCTAGCACCTGATGAAGGCTGGAGTGTACAATAGCTGAAACATCATACAAATGGCAACAAAGATGAGGACAATAATCTGAATATTGTAAATACTGTAAATACTACCTCATCTCAGAATTATAGACAAATATGATTTCTGTGTTGTTCCTTTCTTCATGAGGCATTGTTTAAATTTCGTCCCCATAAAATTATATTAGAGACCAGAGACAGGGTTATATATTTATTACTCAGTTGAGCCTCAGTTCTAGGTGGGAAATTGGGTGTGGATACTCCAGATGAGTCAAGTGTGGAGCTGGTTGAGAATTTGTGAGCAAAGCACTCGACTTTGTCTGCTGTAGATGCGAGGACTCGAATTGGTTGAATAGGGGAGGGATCAAGGGTTTTTTGTTGTTCAGCATACTCTTGTATAGAAAATACAGTAATCTTTGGAAACAAACTTATGAGATGCTATTCACTGCTTCATTCTCTCAGCAAGCAACAGCTTAGCATCATTTAAAACACACTTACATTTATTATGGGCATAGACAAAGATGCAACTATTGTGATCAGATGTGTCATTCAGGTAAAGCCGGAAGAAGTGATTCTTGTGAGTGATTGCAGGAGATAACCAAGGAGAGGAATGAGGTTTAAGTTGGAATTTCCTAGTTAGAAGGAGGAGACGTCATAGGTGCAGTCTTGAACAGGGAAACTAAAATCACAGTGAGTCCCAGGCTGCTCATTGATATCAGTTAAATATTCTGCAGGTTGAGCTTCCTGAGTCAAGGGAGCAGAGCTGCATGACATCACAAGAGTCTGGCAAAGACATAAGGAAGAAATTTAGAAGGAAAGTGTGTTTCCATTGTGGTTACTGGGGAAATGCGTGAGGAAATCCACTATTTGTATGAGAGACTGAGTGGTAGAGAAGTGAATGCAAGGAATCCAACTAGAATCCAAATTCTGCTGGTAGTAGCTTCCTGAGTCAAGGGAGGGAATTTAATTACAAAATGTCTGTAATTTTTACTGCAAATATTGTATTGTAGTTGGTTTACATATTGTAATAATTTTGTAATTTTATAAATTTTTGAATAAAAAAAATTGATCTTCAAATGTATTTCTTTAGAAAATTGTAAATAATAAATCTTTATAAAAAGTAAATAATAAATATCACATTGTACTTGGTTCACATATTTTTATAATCATCTAATAAACATTGCTGAGGGAGTCAAAAGTGTAGACGGTAATAGCAGTGTCAAAGGAATAACCATTCTTTTGACACTTTTTTTCCTTCTTTTTTTTTTTTTTTTTTTTTTTTTTTTTGCTGGCACAAAGTATTTCCCGCCTTTGTTCATTTTTTCATTTATTGCTGAACTTTGAATCTCACTGTACCATTCTCCCACCTCCATCAGCCCTGGGCAGTTATTTCTTTGTCTGTTTTAAACTTTGTTTCACATTTCATTCCATCATTCCAAGATTTTGAATCCCAAAATCTTGTCTACATTAGATTAGATAAGCAGTAATTGAACTATGTGCATATATTATGTCAGTATATCTTGACCTAGGAAATGGTATCAGACAGAAATCAAAATTTTGATAAACAGAATGTTTATACTTAAATGGGTGGAGTTCTTCTTTTTAAAATCTTTTCCAAATAAACTTGTTTGTGTAGAGCTTTTAGTTCATGACTTAAATTACTTGTCAGCAGTTCCTGACCTCCTAAAATATTTATATTCATCAGGAAAGGATACTTAGAATTAGAAAGACACAGTTGAAATTTCTGAGACACATGAAGATGCAGAGCTAGGAAAAGACAGAAGACATATTGAAGGTAAGAGGTGCAGAGAGGAACTGTTTAGAACTTACTTAACAAGTTTGAATAAATGGGTAGCAGAACAGGGATTGGGTCAAACAGTAAGGGGACAAATGTTAGTTAAGACAGGAAGCTGTGGAGACATTTTATTGCTCTTGTTCTGAAGCACATAAAAAGAGAAAAGCAACAACAGAAATCTGTCAGCTTCAAGAATAAACTAAAAAATAATCTGTAGTGTTGAAACACTGATTCCTGTACAATTACCAAAGTTAAGCAATGTCAAGCCTGGTCAGTGCCTCTTGAGAATATTAGATGCTGTGAGCTTCGATGTGTGCTTGGTATAATGGATAATGGCTTGGAATTGTTAATCTGAGAACCAAGTTCTAATTCTTTTTGAGTTCATTATATTCAGTTATGTGCAAATACCTGTGGGAAAGGTATTAACTCATCACTTCACCCCCTAACTATGAGTTAAATAGCAGGACAGACAAGGTCCTATAGCCTTGGTTGACAACCAGCCTACCACAGAAAGTAACAGCAAGCTACTGTTGGAATTTTTCTGCAAAGTGAATCATGAATTGAAAAGAGACCAGATCACCTAAGTAACTCAGCACGACACTAAAGGAATAGCAGTTTGTAATGGTAACTATACCAAAATCAAAGATGGCATTATGTATGTGTTCAAATATCAAAGTTAGAAATCAATTTGCTAATAAATTTAATTTTATTTACGTACACCAAGCATTGTTTTCTACAAGTAGCAGTGGATTATTCAGAAATCTAATTTTCTTTAGGATAATAAAGCATAAGTATAGCAGTTTTTAAATGTTAATCTTTTGGAAACATGGATGTTATTATGTAAAAGTTAAAATATCCAAAGTAGAAGGGAACATAGCCATCGACAACCTCTCAAAGGAAGCCGCCTACCCAATTTCACTTTTCACTCTCAAGACTTGAGTCAACCCATGGTAGGGTTTTCAGTCACTTTCCAAAGGTGCCAAATGCTGAGATTGCCTCCTTCAGACTGATAATATCAAGAAGTCATTTTCCTGACAAATCAACCATGGTGAGATTTGAACTGGGGTTTCATGATCAGAAAGTGAACATTTTAACCACTTGGCTATGCATCTACACACACACACACCGAGTGCAATGGATAAATTATCACCATTTTATACTTTTAGTTTTATGCATATGTATTGCTTGTTTTTTTTCCAACTGCCCAGTATAGTAGTGTCAGTGTGAAAAAAGAGCACCTTGGCACAATTCACTCTGCCAGAAATTTGGAAACAGCATGCTGTACTGCTTGGCATTTGTGCTTCAAACTCAACATAGAGGCCAACATCAAGTACCTCAATGAGACAGTGCTGTTCTTATTCAAGAGGGTTGCTGCTGGAAGACCCTATGTCTGACAACACGATGCTGCACCATGCCACACAAGCAGAAGAATCCAGTCATGGCTGTCAGACAATTCTGTGACGACATCACTCCTTATATCTGACCACCTAACTGCTCAGGCTACAACTCCTTGATTATTATGTGTGGAGCACTGTTAAGTGAGTGACCAACAAAATTGCTTCTAATACCAAAAATGAACTGAAGGCAAGGATTATGACAGCATTCACCAATTTAAACAAGGAGACCACCCAGAAGAGTAGCAGGAGATTCTGGAGTCTGCTGGAGGCTATGGTTGGAGCCAATGGCAATTTTATTGAATAAATTTACTCTTCAGGATGTTTTCGTGTAATTTTGGTAAATATTTCTGTTAAAATGAGGTATTATTTTTATTTTTGCATAATTTAGACAACAATTTAGCCATCACATCCTTCTTTGTTAGCCAAAACCTTTACATCACCTCTGTGTATGTCTCTCTCTCTCTCTCTCTATATATATATATATATATATATATATATATATTGTCATCCGCAGACAGATCTGTTTCGCCGTATATATATATATATATATATATATATATATAATTTCAATATTTCGAATGTTTAACCATTTCGTTAATCTTCAGGATTTTCTGTAACCTTGTCTGTTTGCATTTGTTGACATTACGATACATTTCAGAGCAGAGATGGTTATTTGCATAGAATTGAAACTTGTGTTATATAGGCTTGATTTGACTTTGTTTAGACTGTGGTATCTATGGTGGTCGAGTGGTCTAAAAGGCACCAGATCAATTGGTGGCTTCTCCTATGTTGATAGGGGTCTCAGGTTCAAATCCTGTCGAATGACACACATTTTCATAACAAAAATTTCTCATAAATAATCATGCTGGTAGAAAGAAATATACTGTTTGATTAAAAACATTATCTACTCAAATATGAGTATCAATTTAAAATAATGTTCAAACAAATAATTTCATATATAGATAGATATATATTGTAATGGTTGTTACAATGGTTTATAAAAGCATAGTATCACTACACAAAAATCTTTGCGTTTCGGAGCTACATTTGCTCCTCATCTGGTGATGAGTTGAAATGAAAAACTAAACCTTTAATTTTTCATTTCAATTTATCACCAGATGAGGAGCAAATGTAGCTCCGAAACGTGAAGATTTTTTTATTATGCTTTTATAAACCATTGTAACAGCCATTACAATATAAAGCTCTATGTTGTATCGAGCACTCTTTATAAAAGTAAATGCATGAACAGTGTGTTTAAAACCTATGTGTTCAATAACTTTCTTACACTATATATATATATATATATATATATACACACTTTTCTAAGTTGCTGATTTAAAAAAAACTGACAGGCAAAGCTATTTTCAGAATCTTCTCATTGCAATACATCTTGTCACATCATTTCTACAACTTGAGTCTTCCACTTTGTCTTCTTTTTTATTTTTCAGAACGATCTATTTGGCTGCTAATAACAATCCGTATATCTGCATATATATATTCTATCAATTTTAGGTAATATATAATATATGTAAACTAAAATTACATGTACTATTTAGTCCTTCTTTTTCAAATTGTCCTGTCAGTAGAGCCTATATTGACTGCAGATAAGAGGGATATAACCAAAGGAGACCCAGTTATCAAGTATATGATGTAAATTACAAGTAATTTATAGTTAAGAGAGAGATCATTTGTGTAAAAAAAAAAACATTAACATCTTAGGCATACAAGATTATGAACTTTAAAGTTAAATAAGTGGCTTTAACATATACAGAATTTTACACATATTTATATAAAAAACAACATAGATCACAGGAGAGGAGAAATTATACTCATTAGATGTGTTATAGTGTGCATGTGACTGTGATGCTCCACATGGTTTGGGTAAAATTAAGAGGTTGGTTTGCCAGCTACCTAGATAGAGAGACTAGAAATGTCTTGTACCTACTGCATCCTGTGACTGAGAAAACAAAAAAGAGAAAGAGTATGTGAAACCTTTCCTTTGATACTGCTTGCTAACATGCTACCTAAGTGGCATCAAGTAAAATCCCCAACAGAAAAATTTTGCTGCAATACCACAATTTACCTATCCCCAAACAAAGCAAATGTTTAAAGACTCAAATATAACCACTAATATTAACCTATCCCTGAACCAAGTAAATGTTTACACATTGAATTTTCTATATACAATTTGTGAAAGCATGTGCAATACCCTATCCACATCAGCCACCAACCAACCAAGCGGGGTAACACAGTTTAAGTAGCGAAGGTGATACTGCCACCCTGGTTCCACCAGTAGCTTTTGTCTCCTGACAGGATATTGTTTTCTGTGTAGACATGTCCGTCTCTGCAATCTTTTATGAAACAAGTCAAATTTTCAATATTTTGTTTGCTTTTGATCATTAACCAATACACTGTATGTTTGTAGTTGCCATTATCAATGATGTAGAATGGAAGGTAAGCAGATGTGTTTCCCATTGGAATTAGCATCAATCCCTGAAAGTAGGGACTAATATACTCAGATATAATTTAAAAAAAACTGATTTCAGCATAAAATAACCCAATAAAGTTTAATATATTGTTAAATCAACCAACTAAACCTTGTCTCTAAATGTTGCTAATCCAGGCAATGGAGAATATTTGAACCAGTTTAATGTTTGACTTGGCAGTTATGGACATATTTTAAATGCACATTTTATTTTTTTTTAAAAGGGGCATAACTCATATCATACTTCACTTGATTATTTTATTGGTTTCTTTTCAAAATAATGATTTCATTGTATCCCTTATTTTTTACTTTTTGTTGTTATAGTTGGCATAATTCTAAAAAGTAATGAAGCTCCTAAATAGAATTCTTGGGTGTCTTTATTTTGTTTGACGTAATCTGTTATTCTTAATGTTTCTTACTCACTGATGAGGCCAACTTGTCTCTTCATTCCTTTGACTGCCTGTATAGCCATGATGTTCATACATCATATGTGTATGTATGATATCTGTAACATCTGTCTCACTTGCCTTGATTGTATTTTAGATAACTGTATTTCATAGCTTGTACACTTTTTAAAATTAAATTTAGCAATTAAAAACCTACCAGTATGTTACTCTAACAAAAAAATCCCTTGAAATAGTGTGGGGATATTAGGTGCCTTATCAGTCAATCAGTTAAGTGCCATACATGATACACACTTTGGGTGATCATGTCTTAAAAGAGACATGACTGACTGGGCAGAAGATTATCTTGCAGTAGGTTGCCATTGCTTTCTATGGTAGACTGGTTGCCAGCCAAGGCTATAGAACCCACTTATTCTATTATTTAACCCATAACTGGAGAGAAGAGATGGATTAATACCTTTCCCATGGGTATTTGTGTATAAGTGAATGCAAGGAATTCAACTGGAATTTGAACTCGGCTACCTGATTTGTTGGTTCAAGTCAACATCCACTGCACCACAATGCCCATCCAGGTTTCTTGTAGATATTCAGAAAAATGTATCGGTAATGATATTAGAGGATATAGTCAAGAGATTAAGATCTAGTCTTTCCAGAAGTGTGTATTAAATAATTTATTATTTGTCTACATTTCTGAGATGAGGTAGTATTTACAGTATTTACATTACTCTATTGTCCTCATCTTTGTTGCCATTTGTACGACATTTTGGCCATTGTACGCTCTGGCCTTCTTCAGGTGCTAGTAATTTTGAACTGAACACTTCATTTCAATCACTGGGGTATATCATCCTCATTCTTTGCGTAAAGCCTCGATTTGAAGTTATGAGTTATCTCCCTGCAAGTTATTTGTTCACCACTACTGTAGCCTGGTATTGGACTCACAACTCTAAGAGTCAAGTCAGGAACTAACCAACATCTTAATCCACTGGCCATGTCTCCTTAAGGACAATTCCTAGCACCTGAAGAAATGTTGTACAAAAGAGCAACAAAGATGAGGAAAACAGTCTGAATAATGTAAATACTGTAAGTAATTTATGTTTATCATTTCACTCCAAGCAAGGTAATGAAACCACTAAAATGCAGGGAGTTACTGAGAGTGAAAAAACCAAGGAAAAAGGACAATAGAGGTACAAGGTTCAAAGAGACAGGAGAAGATTGATGATGCAGTTGAATTTTTAAGGATTGTAGTTTACAGTAGAGCAAGAATCTGGAAGAGAGTTTTGCAGGAAAGATGTTCAAGAGAAGAAACTGTTAGAATAGAATTTACATTGACATCTTACAATTTCAACAGTAAAACAATGAGACCTAGCTGCCAATTTAACATTAGGCTTAAATCCATGTAGATGAGATATCAAAGAATAGAGCTCATTAGAACCATTGCTTTGAAAATATCTATAGAAAAGGAACAAGGAAACTATGTTATTGTTGTGGGAAAGTTTTTTTGTTTCCTTATGAAATTCTTTTAACTTTCTCCTTTAACCACCATAGAGAATTATTCCTGCCTACCATTAAAATAGATGATGCTAGTCTCTTAGAGAGCAACGCACTATTCCTCCTTGGCTTCACTTTTTCAAATGACCTCAAATGGAATGACTACACTGAATTCATAGCTGCATCTACTGTTAGGAAGGTTGGTTCACTGTGTCAGGCCAGGAAGTTTTTCTTGACAGAATCCATATTAATAAATATATTCAGTTAGATAGGTGTGAGTTTGTGACCCTTGGTTTCGTGCTCTTGCAATAGAGCGTGAAACCCAGGGTCAAAAACTCACACCTATCTAACTAAATATGTTAGCTCTATCACTGATATTGAGCACTTTCAAATAAGTACCACGCATATATAATATATAAATAATATAATATGTATAACAAATTTCATGTGTATATATATATATATATATATCCGTGAAATGTATATGTATATAAATATATTCATATACATTTCACATATTTATAAATATATATTTTTTGATTTATGAATATTGCATATTTACATCAACTATTCATCTTGAGGCTCTCAACAAAATCAAAAGAAAGATTTGCAATATAATTGATTCTGGCTTGGCAACCTGCCTTCAGTTAATTTTTCACAAGTGTGATGTGGCTTCCCTCTGTCTTTTCTACAAGTATTTTCGTGAAAATTGCTCTGACAAGCTTTTTACCATGGTACCCCAACCATGTGTATTTACTCATGCTACAAGATTAGCATCCAGGTGCCACACTTTTTACCATTGAAATAGTTAAATGTAACTTTCTCTTTTACTCCAACAGTTTCTTTACTCCCACTTTCCATTTGTGGAATTCGTTTCCATTCTTCTTTGATAGCTACAATCTCTAAAATTTTAAATTGTCATTTTTTATCACCTTGATTCCAAGCTATCTTTTATCTATTCTTCAATATCTCCTGTAACTTTTTTGTTCTCTCATTGTGACCTTTTGTGCACCAGTGGCATTCCTGCCTTGATTGGGGTTAAATGATTATAAAAAAAATAATACTAATTTTGTATGTGATTTTAGTGGCAAAAAAAATCATCTTTCATGTGTAGAAATGTTTAATAACACTTGAAGGCTTAGGAAGCCTGAATACTTGTATGCATTGATGTCCTCATCTTTATTGTCATACTAGCAGTATAGCCCAGTGTTGCTCGGGTGTAATGAAAGCTTTAAAACTAATCTGTGGTCCTGGAGCTCAGACTCAGTCTAAAGAATATTTGTGTGAAGTTTGGTGAGAATCAGATAAAAATTGTGGATTTGTATAAAGGACATACAGACAGACAGATAAACAGACACACACACAAACATCTTGCCTTACATACATACATACATATATATATATATATATATATATATATATATATATATATATAATCGATTTTCTGCACTATTGTAAGAACTGCAACCTTGAAACTTCTGAATATCGTTTCTTATGTCTTTGTCTATGAGTGTATCAAATTTGATTCATATCGGATCATTCCTTTTATAAATTGATTTTTTTGATTATTGATTTTTCGATATTTATCGGTAGTACCTCGACACAAAACCTAGTTAAGAACACTTGCAGATGCTCATAGTACAACTGTGTAAATTTTCACGAAAATCAGTTCAGCCGTTTCGGAGTCTATAGGTAACGGACACACACACAGACAAAGTTCCATTTATAAATAAGTTTAGATTTACAGTGTTTCGGCTGTTGTATGCTCTGACCTTCTTCAGGTGATTGTAATTTTGAACGGAACCCATTATTTTGATCACTGGAATTGATTGTTCTCATTCCACTAGTCATGCCACTCCTGGATGTCTTAGTTATCTGCATTTAATTCAACTCTAATTTTTTGTTCACCACTAGTGTTGCCAGGTATTGAACTCACAATACTTTGGGCCAAATTACAGGATCTAACCAATGATTTTATCCACTGGCTATCACATGACCCAGTGGATAAAAGCAATAATATAAATACTTCATCTCAGAAGTATAAATAAAGATTCATTTCAATATTTTTCATTTTTAAACGAGTTATTTTGCTGCCTTGGTTTCTACCATGAGTGGTGTCTTCAGGCGATTTTTAATAAGTTATTAAAAATTGCCTGAAGACACCACTCATGGTAGAAACCAAGGTAGCAAAATAACTTGTTTAAAAATGAAAAATCTTCAAAAGTTCTGCAATATATTTGTATTAAACACTTTTTAATACATATATGCACTGGTCTAACCCTATTAGGACCAAAAACTAACTATTAAACAAAGATTCATTTATATATATAAAAAAAAAAAAAGGTGCTTATATAGAAAAAAAAACTGCTAGGGAAAATGTCTATGAATAATGAAAATACTTTTGGTATACCCTAATATATAATAATAATATAGTAGAGTAAAAGATAATCTTTTTTATTAGTTAGATTAGTATTCTGTAGAAAGATGACTAACATTTTCTAGACTAATTGTTGAACATAGACTCATCCAATGAGTATAAGTAGAACATCAGCTCATTGGAATAGTTGTCACAAAGCATGTCAGTTGAGTCATATGCATTGCCACACTGAACTACAGTATACTCTATTACTGTATTATTAATCATTGTCTCTCATGGGATTAAAATTGTTTATCACTCAACTTGTGTTTCTAGTGTTTTTCTTAGAGTATTATTAACCAGAACTATGCATGATACAAACTTTATGACAGTTGGTTAATTTGGCCATATATAAAATCTTGTTGGATCATTTAATGGTGAATGTACATCTTATTTGATAAAAATTGTATTGAATTATTAGATAGGTAAAGATAGTTTCGGTTTACATGAGACAGAAAGAGAGTAATTACTGGAGTTTAAAAGCTAGAAATTTGTCCATTTCAAAATGGAGCCGAAAAGTCAGGGATTGGCCGGCTTTGCACCAGAGATGAAAAGGTAAATGTTGGTCAGGTTTACACTCAAGTTTGCAAATATCCACCTTGTAACTAGTTTTTTTTGTTTTTTTTTTTTGCAAGTTTAACCCTCTACAGTAGATGCAGTTAGCATTCTTTAAGCCCTGCCAGTAAAGCAGTTCAGATGTATTAAGTAAGCTTTGAAGTAATGGCTTGTGAAAAAAAAAGCACAAATTCTTTTGATAGACTCTTATACAATTCCCATCCTGCCAGCATATGCTAAAATTAGTAAATCATTTTTGTTCTCTGATGTATGTATATGCATGTTACATTATCTGTACGAAGTACCCTGTCTTGCTTTTATTCTTTTATTTGTTTCATGAATTGTACCTAAAAGAAATTTGGGTGTGTGTCATACAGTATAGGATATAGTAAGCTTCTTAATTTTACTTGGCTTATTGAATATTAAGCTAGTATGGCTTTACTAATAGAGACTATGTTTGTTTGTTGGTATCTCTCTTCTCAAGTATCCATCAATCCAATTATATTTAGAAAAGCATTTGCTTGTCTAATTATAATCAGTGGATACATGTACATACTAGATGAGGATCCATTTGTAAAATATTATTTATAACATTAGCTTTCACTGGTATCATAGTCATTTCTGTATCAGTTTAAAATAGGGTTGAATTAGCAATCTGTTCACTGTATATATTTAATCTTTTAGTACTCATAATATCAGTTTTAAAAATTTTATAAAGGAAAATCTGACATATTTGTTGGGGTAGACGTTAATATTTTTTGTGTGCCATGTCTTTTGCCAGGTATTACAAGAATTCATGTCATGACAGAAACAAACTGAAATAATGTTTCACTATAGCTATAGAGAAAATGTCAATCAGGGGCATGACTAAGAGACAGTACTGAAAATCCAAATTCAAACATCAAAACTGAGCTGTGGTCCTTGGCATGACGGTAAACTGCATCCGGCAGCAAGGCGTCTGATTGGGAGGTTGTGAAGAGCATGGAACCACTTCTTAATTGCTGTTGTTCTCCAGTCCACTCTGACCCAGAGTGGTAGCACCTGTTAGGGTCCCAGCTAAAGGCAAATAGTTAACCCCCCAGACTGGGGTCAAAATGCTTTTTTATAGAAATATATGCATAAAAATATGGAAAAATATACATTTTTGAATGAAAAATATTACCAACAATAAATTTTTTAAGAAAAAAATTATTAGCATTGCACATTTTTGAAGTTGAAAAAAAAATTCTCAGCAAAACATTTTTTAATACAAAACTAGAAGACATTTTCAGTTTTCTAAAATAAAAGAGAATAAAAGAAAAAGAATTCTCATTAAAATCTGACTAAATCAACCTTCTCACTATAACTGAACATTAAAAAAATAGCTTAAAACCCCATCTTTTTGGCATTAAATAACCCACAGAGGTTGATATGGCATTAAACAAAAATCAAAACTGAGCTGTGTTGGAGAAAGTCTGTGATACATTTTCTTTAATACTGTTATTCATCTAATAGAAGGCCAACAAAACACTCAAGGTAGAGTTAGATTGCTGTAAGGGTCCAAAAAGGAAGAAGTAGGAAATGTATATCATGAGGATATGTCAGATGAATAATGGTTGAACTTAGACTTGAAGAAAATAAGATCATAATGTTCAGGGAAATCCTCTCCACAAAGTAAAAGTTCTGGAGAAGATGCTTAGTGAAATTTCCTCCTTACCAATACAATTCAAAGTGAATGTGTGTGAGTTGACGCTGTGAATGTGGCATAGCAGGTCCTAGCTTCAAAGTCCGACTGGAACAGCTAGAGATATGCTGATGCTAACATGGATGAAATGTCATGCCTGAGGTTTGGGGGCACATTCTTGGGTAAGCATGAATTTCTTTTCCTGAAACACTGACTATTTATCCAGATTTAACATGACAAATGATTTTTTTTGAGACACAAGAGTATTTTGAAAATGTTCTTGACTGCTGAGGTTGGCCTATTCATTTGGTTAGATGGTAAGGTCTATAAGAATATTTTAAAATTTCATGTTTTTCCATCTCACCTCTATATGGGTGCATTTTTATGCAAAATAATTTCCCCTTGTCATATTGTGGGAGCTGAAAACGAATTAGATTATGACATGGTCCATCCAAATTTTCGCTCTCAGTCCAATTGTGTATCTTTGAAAGATCATCAATGATGATTAGGGCAAAGAAACTGATGACAGTGTCTGGTAGAAACAGCAGGAGGAATGGGTTAAAATCAGAACCGCTGCATTGTGGAACAGACTCCTGAAAGGATGCTTCTCTGATCAATATGATTTTAAAATCTTCACATCTAAGGACTACTATTATCTATCCTGCATATCGTTATAACATGTACCTCTTTCTCCCTCCCTGTTCAACATTACAACAGCCTTGTTTAATAACCTTGAGTGGCTCTTCAGTCTTGTATCAAGTGAAAAAGTAGTAAAAAATAAAAGGTTTTGGCTCATTGCCAAAAAATGTTAAACACCTTCAAACAACCTTGTTTAAATATCTTATATAATTTATTATAAGTTTTTATATTCGGAAAACTTAAAATGACTACTGGGTTACTTTACTGCATCATTAATTGACATAATGAAAACACACAGCATGTGCGTTTGTGGTGCAGTGGATATCGGCTTAGAATGAGAAATCAGAAAGCCAAGTTCAAATTACATTTGAATTTGTTGCATTCACCTACATGCAAATACCCTTGAAAAAGGGTATTAATCCATATTCTCCCACCCGCTATGGGTTGAATAACAGGACATATTGAGTTCTTTAACCTTGGTTGGCAACCAGTCTACTGCAGAAAGTAATGGCAACCTACTGCGGGATAATCTCCTGCCCAATCAGTCATGTCTCTTTCAAGACATGATCACCCAAGCGTGTATCACATATGGCACTTGACTGACTGAATGAAAAATATGGTTAGTACATTATTTAAACAAAATAAATGCTGCATAACTGTTTTTGACTATATTTCTGAGATGAGGTATTGTAATTATTTACATTGTTTGGACTATTGTCTTCATTGTCATTGTTTTTCTATAGCGCTTCATGTTACTGGTTTCCATATTGTATTCATGTCCATGCTTGGATGGCTTAGAAAATTTTTGTGGCCTAGCATATGCACTGGTTCCTTAAGTTTTTGTATTTTCTAACCTATTATATCAACCTCATCTCATGTGGGAGAAAAGTGTTGGTTAAATTCAGTGACTTAACTAAAAGAGTTGTGAGTTCAATACCTTGTTACAGCAGAGGTGAACAAAACATTGGAGATTTCAGTTAAAGAGAGATAATTGATTCTGAGATATCCAGAGGAGGCATTGCTCATGGAACTAAATCAATCTACCCCATTGTGGATGAAATAAAGGATTTAGTCCAAAATTCAAATCACCTGAAGAAGGTTGGATTGTACAACAGATGAAACATCATGTTTTTGTATTTTACTATGTATTTTATTCCTTTGTTATTTTTTTTTTAAATGGTAAAAGTTGCTGAGAATACCTTGGATAGGACATGTGAGCAACAAGTAAGTTTTAAGGAAAATAGAATCAAAATGGACACTTAGACTTAGTCAGAAGGAGTTGAAATTTCTTCTGGAAATGGGATTGGAGAATTTAATACACACAGGATGTACTGAATGTTAGAGAAGTAGATGAAAGCAGCAAATAACCTAACTAATGAGCTTGTGGCAGAAAATGAACTGAGAGGGATGGGGGGAAAAACAAGCATTAATAAGCGCTGCAAAAAATAGAGAACTGTGGAGAGCCCATGGTTGTACATATCAATGAGATATACTATATCAACAGAGGAGAAATTGTCATCAGAAGTTATATGAAGATTTAATAGGCTTTTGGCAGGGTTAGTTACTTATTTCTCATTCAATAAATTGGGTATTTATTACATGTGAATTTTGACTTTTTCCTAAATTGTAGAAATGCAACATGAATTTCTGTGTTTTCTGTGAGATGACAGTGAAATCTGAAAGTGCATTGGGATAGCAAAAGACACCTTTCAAAAGCTCAGCAAATTATTAAGAAACTAGAAAATTTCATAAGAAACAAAGAAAATAGTATTGAACTTTTATGTAATACCAGTTTTTTTATATGGCAGTGAATTGCTGAACAATCTCATCAGAGATGAAGAATGGTCCTGGGTATGACTGTAAACTGCATCCTGCAGCATGCTCTCTGATTGGGAGGTTGTGAGGAGCATGGAACCACCTCTTAATTGCTGTTGTTCCCAGGTCCACCCTAACCTGGAGTGGTAGCACATGTTAGGGTCCCAGCTATGGGGAAATAGTTGACCCCTAAACTGGGGTCAAAATGCTATAAAAGTATTCAACAAAACATTTTTGAATGAAAAATATTACCAACATAACTTTTTTGAATTAAAAACGTTACCAACATAACTTTTTTGAATTAAAAACGTTACCAATAAAAACAAACAAAAACACTAAAACAAATAAACTAAATAAAAATGATCTTCAGCATTAAATGACCTAATGAAGATTGATATGCTGGTTAAAAGAATCAACCAACCAACAACAGATGAAGAAGAGACTTCAAACAGCAGTAATGCGTCTCTATAGAAGGTTGTTGACAGTAATTATAGTTTTAGAGAAAATGAAAACAAAATATACACTTAAAATTAACATGAGAAATTTGCAGGGAACATAATGAGAAAAGAGGGCTTGAAAAATCTGATACTCAGAGGACATTGTAAGTAAAAGGGACAAGAAAACACTATATAACCTACATAACAAGCTTGTTGAATGGATAGCAGAACAAGGTTTCAGAAAGATAACAAAAACAATTTATTAAGAGCTACAAAGGATAGGAAATTGTGGAGAACCATGATTGCCAACATCCTGAAGAGACTCAGTACATAGAAAACAATGACTAGTAATGATCTTTTTGTTTTTTTTGTTTTTTTTGCACTAAAGAAAATAAACAGAAAAGCAAAAGAATAACTGACTCATCAGTTTCAGCTTTTGGGATGAGGAGTAAGAGAAAAATGAACGAGAAATATAAAAATACAATATAAAGTCATAGAGAGTCTGACTCAATTCCTATTGGTTCTGTGTCACAAGCTTACCAGTGTGGTCATCTCGAATCCGACCATGGATTTTTATCTTTGGATATCCTTCTGTATCAGCCCCACTCCCTTATCTTTCCCACTCCTGCTTGTTTTTCTTTCTCTATCCCCTACCAGTCTCTTTGTTGTTGTTCTTTGATGATTGTATGTTTGTGCCATGTTCTCTCCAACTCTATTGATGAGCAGATGACTTATCCAATATTTTAATCACTTTCCTTTTAGTCATGTCCATATTTTTCGAGATTCTCTCTCTCTTTGTTACTCAGGAAAGATGACGTGTCAGCATTAGCATTACTTTTTCGCTATCTTTATCCTTAATTCACAATGCAACTCACTTTACATCACAAGTGTTAGCTTCATCATCATAATCATTACCTAATCTATTACAATAGTCTCAATGATACTATATTTGAAGTAGGATTTTAAAAAGACAGGTCTTCTTCAGATTTTAGAAAATTGGTGCTGAAGAATCACGCATTTACCAAATAACAAAATCCACATGGGTTGAAGACTTCCAATAGCAGTAGCAACAACAAAAATGGGTTGCAGAGGTATCTAGTAGAAAAAATAATGATATAATTAAACTGTTAACTTTCCACATTACCAAAAACAAATGATTAAGAAGAAAACTCCCATGAGTATTATAAATAGGTTAGTGAAGGTGAGAATTCTGATTTTCTGGAAACTGTTCTAACAAGCAATAACTGTTCCATTCTCAATTTCAGTTTATAGAATACTATTGTTTGATGGTGTGTGTGTGTATATATATATATAGAGAGAGAGAGAGAGTGAGAGTGATGGATAAATTTTCATCTAAATTATGCAAAAAAGAAAATAGAACTGACATCTTATTTTAACAGATATATTTACCAAAATTACACAAAAATATCTTGAAATACTAAATAGTAAATTTATTTACTAAAATTGTCAATTGTCTCCAGATGACTTCAGAATCTCCTGAAACTCTTCTGGACAGTCTACTGGTTTAAGTTGGTGAATGCTGCCATAATCCTTGCCTTCAGTTCATCTTTGGCTTTAGGAGTTTTGTTAGTCTCTCTCACTCAACTGTGCCACACACAATAATCAAGGGGATGGCATCCTGGGGAGTTTTTTTTTTTTTAAATCACATCACCCCAAGCAAGGCGGTAAGGCCACTAGTGAGGTAGCCAGATCTAAGGGATGATGTAGTTGTAGAAATTGTCTGACAGCCATGACTAGGTTCTCCTGCTTGTGTTGCATGGTACGGAGTCCTGTTGCCAGACATAGGGTCTTCCAGCTTCCACTGTCTTGACCCAGAGTTTCACTATCTCCCCAAGGTACTTGATGTATGTCTTTGTGTTTAGTCTAAGGCTCTGTGGGAAGATGAATGAATAACTTGTAGTCAATATTGATGTTAAAATGAAAGACAGAAAGAAAGATATGGTAACATTTTATGACAATATATATACCATTTATAACAAAATGAATTTAGACAGAGTGTGATGGATAAATTGTTGTCCAAATGACGAAAAAAAAAATGAAAATAACACTGACATCTCATCTAAACAGATATATTTACCAAAATTACACAAAAATATCTTGAAATACTAAAGAGTAAATTTATTCAATAAAATCACCATTAGCTTCAACCTCCAGACTACATGGGAATCTCCTTTGCCAGATGGTCTCCATGTTTAAGTTGGTTAATGTTGCTATATCTTTGCCTTCAGTTTGTCTTTGATGTTACAAGGAGTTTTTGGTCACTTGCTTAACTGTGCCCTCCACATAATAAAGGGGATTGCAATCTGGGGAGTTGGGTGGCCAGATATAAGGGGTGATGTGGTTGCAGAAATTGTCTGACAGCCCTGACTGGGTTCTGCTTGTGTCATATGGTCCAGAGTCATGTTGTCCAAAACAGGTTCTTTTAGCAGCCACTCTCTTGAGCTAGGGTAGCACTAATTTCTCAAGGCACTTGATGTGGGCCTCTGTGTTGAGTCTGATATCCTACGTGAAGATAAATGGAGGTGTAAAATTGCCATCACTATTCGTCATACTAAACACCAAGTTGTTGTCTGGATATTAGGTTTTCAACATTTTCGGTACATCTTTTGAGGACACTTGATATATACTCCAAGTGGAGTCTGAAGTCCTCACCAACAAATTCGAGCGTCCTTATCTTTCAACTCCAGTATTAATTATGACTTCTGTTTCTCTTTCTGTCTCATGTAAACTGAAACTATCTTTACCTATCTAATAATTCAATATGATTTTTATTAAATAAGACATTATTCAACATTAAATGACCCAACAAGATTTGATATACGGCCAAATTAATCAACTCGTATAAAGTTTAACGCCTATAGTTTTGGTTAATAATACTTTAATAAACAAGTTGAGTGATAAACAATTTTAATCCCATGAGAGACAATGATTAATAATACAGTAATAGAGTATACTGTAGTTCAGTGTGGCAATGCATATGACTCAACTGACATGCTTTGTGACAACTATTCCAATGCGCTGATGTTCTACTCATACTCATTGGATGAGTCCATGTTCAACAATTAGTCTAGAGAATGTTAGTCATCTTTCTACAGAATACTAATCTAACTAATCAAAAGCTTATCTTTTACTCTACTATATTATTATTATATATTAGGGTGTACCAAAAGTATTTTCATTATTCATAGACATTTTCCCTAGCAGTTATTTGCCAGGCTATTTTGTTAACCGTTTTTTGTCTATATAAATGTAACTTTATCTATATTTCTGTGATAAGGTAGCGTGAGTTTTTTGAGCTACCAAACATTTATAATCACTATTAGATTCATGCAACTTCTTTCTGTCTTTCGATTTACATCCAAGTACTCTGAAATGTTTGTATTAGAGCTTCCGACACAAATACCAAACATTACAGTATGTCGTTTCTAAATTTCTGGTGGAGTAAATTGCATCATGTTGCTTTTTTTTTTCACAGTCGGTGCCCAACTGATCCTACTCTAATTATGCAGTCAACAAAATCAAAGACAACGTGCATGCATTAAATTAAAAAATTTAAATGGCGGTAATTTACTCATTGCACTATATATGTGTGTGTGTGTCTATATATATATATATATCAACTGTGATAGTGAGAAGACACACACCTGTGATACAGTGAAACAGATCTGTCTGCGGATGACAATATTTACGCTCTCACACCCTGATTGAGCACTCTGGAAGAAAGGTAGACTTTGAAAAACAGTAGCCACTCTAGCATGTACACATCGCTCATTAGGTAAAAGGAATTGAAGCACTCTAGCTATTGGGTGCATAATACGATATGCGCTAAAAAGACTGCCTTCTTCCACCGAATGTCCTGTGGTCCAGGGGTAGAGTCGCCAACTGACACCAATTTGGTCGGGTTTCGAGCCTGGGTTATGTAGCAATCAGAGTCTAACCATACTGATGAGCTGTGATACAGCGAAACAGATCTGTCTGCGGGTGACATATATATGTATATATACACAACTGTAAATTTATCTTTGAACTCGTCTCGAAAAACCCATTATCATCTCCAAAGACATTCTTAAAGTCTAAAAATATTTTCTGCTTTGAAGTACCGTGTAAAATGTTGATAAACCATAAAAAAGAAAATCAACTAAAAAACCTAAATCCATAATACAACATTGTTAAACACAAATAGGGGCAGGTTTGAGATGCTATCAATTGTGATATTGAGGAGATTTTCTTAAAATATGTATTTGTTTTCCTTTTCCCATTTTGTTGGAGTGACATATTTTAACCTTCTTGTTCCATTTAACCACAATAACAAAAACCCTTGCAAATCAAATGTTAACATCATTCAACCCTTTATTTAAAACAGATTCTTAGTCATATTAAATGAGTGTTGACTAACAAAGTGGAAAAGTTTTATGTCATCACATAAAAAACTTTTATTCCCTACTAAATTTAAAACCTTGTGCCAAACAAAAAAAGCTAGTTAGTAGGAATAGAAAGGGTAAAGAACGTGCTTCTCTTTGCATTGAGGTTAAAATAGGTGCAAATAAAATAAAACAAGACTCAGCTGCTACATAAAATTTTAAAGAAAATCATTTATTACACAAGTAAAGAAAAAAACAAGTAAATGAATGTTTATCATGGTGTAATGGTTATTTGATTTAAAGGAGAGTCAAGTTTGAATTCTATTTGAAATTGTTGCATTCATTAACGTGCAAATCCATCCCTTTTTTCTCCAGTTTTGAATTGAATAGCAGGACAGATTGGGTTCTATAACCATGTTTGGCAACCAAGAAATAGCATCCTTCTGCAGGAAAATCTTCTGCCAAGTCAGTCATGGATCAAGAGACATGATTGTCCAAGCATTTATCACGTATGGCATTTAACTGATTGAAAGAAAATAAATGTACAAATATAAAATTTGCACAAAAATGTCCTTTTGTGCATCTGTTAAGGCAGGATAACATTTTTTTATTTTTTGCGAAGTAAAGTTTTTTTTAATTGGGAACTTAATTTACCTCCTCTTGATGTAGCTTGCAATCACCTGATTGTACCTGATGCTATAGTAGGTTCCTGAATTAACAATATTCATCACCATTTTAGTTGCTTCTTGGGGGGAAGAAGATTTCTTGTGTTGAATACACCTGGGGAATGCTGAAGAATCAATTGGTTGAAATGTACTATCAACAACTACAGAAAGAGGAGATTTAAGCATCCAAATAATTTTGAATGCATTTTACCTAACTGTGATAATAAAGTATAAGATTTACGTCAAAATAATATAGTCTTAGATATCTTAAAGGTGTTCATCAAGATTTGGCATGTTGATCTTTTACACAAGTTGAAGGATTACGGCATTTCTAGATGAGTTTAAATTTGATTCAATCTTAATTAAATTGCAAAATGAAAGTTGTCTTTAGTGCCCACTTTTCTAGATCTTTTTACATTAATGGAGGTTCCTACTTTGTTTCTAGTATTCTCTAACAACTTTCCTGATGTCATCAGCTCTCAAGTCAGTATCTATGCTGATGATACAAGTATTTACTCCTGTTTTATGTTGGAAGATTCAAGGAATTCACATTGGCAACTTATCTCAAAATTATCTTCAGTCTGTTGTGAACTAGAGCAGGAAATAACTTGATAATGCCTCCAAAATAACTTGATAATGCCTCCAAAATAAGTGCTCTTTATTTAATCGTATGTGAAATTTTTTTGACTTAATCAACTGAACTCCAGGAGAGTAATTCATTGCATTTTCTCAGTCTCATATTTACAACTGCCATAAAGTAGAATGATTGTACTGAATCAATTGCGGGGATGGCTTCTAGAATCTATTTTATAGCTTTAAATCAACTATTTATCCAGACATCAAACATTGCTGCCACTTCTGGTCTGGTGCTTCTGCTATGTATAGAGAGATTCTTGATAAAATCAAGAGAAAAATTTGCAATATTATCAGTTCCGATCTAGCATCTCATCTTCAGTTACTTTTCCACCACAACAGCATAGATTCCCTATGCCTTCTGTAAATATTTTCATGGTAATTATTCCGATGCAACCACCTGGGTGAACTCTTTGGTGCCATGACTTTACAAATTTAAATGCAGTACTAGATTGTTAGCTAGGTCTGACCATTTTAAAGTTGATATTGCCAGATGTAACCATAAGCTCTATGCTAATATTTTCTTCTCTTACACTTGTTGCTTGTGGAACGCTCTTTTGGCTTTTTGCTTTCTTGTCAACTTGTGTGTGTGGCATCTGTTGGTCTCAAGAGACTATGAATCTGTGCCCAAAAAGTTATGTGCTCTCGAGGGTGGCGACATTGGCAGAGTTTTATGAGAGATTGGTGTTTCCTCTCTCCATGCTATTGATGTTGTCTAAGAGTAATAAAGCTTGGCAGCGGCATCATCACAGGAATTACTAGAACAAAGATAAATAAAATTTCAGACTGTCTTTGAGACACTCGCTCTGGATTATTCCTCAAAGTTAGCTCGCAAAGTCCTTGACATGATCTGGAATGGCTGCAATGCAACGGAAATTTAAATTCAGAAATTTCAATCTATTAAATGGACTACTTTTTTGGTTGGACAAGTTAGATCTATTCAAGCTACCTGTTACTTACGATCTTCAAATATATAAACACATCATCAGTTGGCATTTTTTGTCTTCTTGTTTCCTATTATTGTCTTCTCTCCTCAACAACATTTTTTCAGTTTCTTTTATTCTCTTTTACTTTTCTTTGGAGTCAAATGAGTAAAAAAAAAAAAAGAATGTGGTTGATTATGACCTTCCATAGTTTCATAGCTACTACCAGTATGTATCGTTTTACTGGCCATGACCTACCATCCATTTACACAAACTCATTAGTTAGGTTACCTACTGTTTTACTTTTGCCTTCAGTATTTTCAAATTTTGAAAGCCTTCCTTCTTCATTGTGTGTTTCAACTGTCTCTTTTTGATTTTTAGTAGTAGTGCTTTTTTGTTTCAGTTTTCCTCAAAACTTCATTACTTACATACTCTGTCTATGGTATTCTCAGTATCCCTCTGTAGAACCACGTTTTTGTTGGCACATATTTTCTTCTCATCTATGAGGAAATTGTCCAGTATTCACTGCCAGTGAGGAGGACTGATATTGCATAGTAGTTCAGCAAATCATTTTTTTTTTCTTAATACTTTTAGTTTTTGGAATTGATCTTTTGCTATTCTAATGTGTCTTTTGGTTTCAGTGTCATGCATTTTTGCTTCCTGGTAAAACACTTTCTCGATATTGAAACTTCTGTACTTATTTAACATCACCTTCTTGTAGCATGGACTTTGAGCTCTTTTCTTGCTGACAACAAGACTTTCTGTCCTTCTTACAGTTAATAGTTAGTCTCTCCTTCTGAGACTCCTTGACTATCTTGTCTAGGATATCCTGTAGTTTTTTTTTGTATCTGCCATCAACACAGTGTAATCTTCAGGTCCTATATTAAATTTGTGCCCACTGGTAATAAATCCTGGTAGAGTTCCTAGTTCTCTTACGGTAGCCTTGCTGTCAATCAGTTTAAATGCTATACATGATACACGCTTGGGCAATCACGTCTCAAAAGAGACATGACTGACTGGGCAGAATATTTTCCTTCAGTAGGTTGCCATTACTTTCTGTGGTAGACTGGTTGCCGACCAAGGCTATAGAACCCAATCTATCCTGCTATTTAATCCATAGCTGGAGGAAAAATTGACGGATTCATACCTTTTCCAAGGTTATTTGTACATATATGAATGCAACAAATTCAAATGGAATTTGAACTCAGCTCTCCGATTTCTTGTTCCAAGTCAATCTCCACTGCAACACAAATGCACATCCATGTAATAAATCTGATTAGAAGATGCATTCTTGCCTTATAACTTTTTATATTTCAAGTACTTATTCAGTTTATTTTTTATACTTATGTAGGTGGTATTCACCTAATATAATTTCTATCTTATTTTAATAGTGATCTCAAATCGAATTTACAGCAGTTAAAACAGGTCTTTGTATCATATCTTATCAAATGCTTTTGTATAGTGTATGAAATATACACATTTCTGCATTTAATTGTCTATTGTTTGGTTTACACTCCACCCTGTTCTTTTGAATAGGAGTTGAGGTTTATCTCTTGTTTCCGTTTTAGGATTAGGATTTTGGTTCCTTTGAATGTCTTCTCATCCTTTTTCACTCATACTAGTCCCTTGCATTTTAGTAAAATTATCATCTTGTTTGGCGTGAATTGATCACAAAATTTAAAAAAATAAATGTTGCATTTCTTGTTTCGGTTTTGGGCATGATGATAAACTGCATCTGGCAGTAAGGCTTCTGATTTGGAGGTTGTGAGGTGCATGGTACTACCTCTTAATTGCTGTTGTTCTCAGGCCCACCCTGACTCGGAGTGGTAGCACCTGTTAGGGTTCCATCTATGGACAAATAGTTAACCCCCAAACTGGGGTCAAAACACTATGAAAGTATAAAAATACACTTTTATATATGTATACATAAAAATAGACTTTTATAGAAAAACATACATTTTTGAAGGAAAAATGCTACCAACAATACATTTTTGAAGGAAAAAATTATTCTCAGCAAAACATTTTTGAAAACTAAACTAGAAAACATTTTCAGTTTTCTAAAATAAAAAAGAATAATAACAAACAAGTTTCATTAAAATCTGACTAAATCAACCTCACTATAACTGAACATTAAAAAAATACCTTATAACCCCACCTTTTTGGCATTAAATAACACACAGGTTGATATGTCATTAAACAAAAGTGAAACTCATTTCTTGTTCCAGTGTTTTTAATGAAACTACAATATTCTTGTCCTGTTTCTAACTATGCTCACTATTCATCTGAATTCAAATGACAAGCTGAGTTTTGTGGCTCATGAGGCTGATTGTCCTATGGAGCTTCCATTCATTTGCACCTGGTTTCTTAAATAGCACTATGAAAATGAATCTACTATGGTCTTCAGGTAAACTCTGTCATATATTTTCTTTATTATTTTTATAATCTTGTCAATTCCATAATCATCTAAGGCTGATAACATTTTCTACTAGTCTTTGCTAGATCAGGAGATGACTAACTCTGGTTTTGAAATTTTTTGCTTGAATTTCTCATGCTATGTTCATCAATCTATTCTTCTATGCTGGTTTTGGGCAAGTTGGAAGAGTGGGTTTCATACTGACACCATTGTTGGAAAGATTTGTACACAATCATGTTTAAAGGAGGCGTGCTTCCTCTGTAAAGTGTTTATCTTTCTTCAGTGGCGTAACGGACGAAGGAAGTAACTAAGAAAGGAACAAGCAGAATTATTATATGATGATAGCTGATCATTTCCAAGTACACCCAACTGTTAGCTAATCCATATTGCAGATGCCTGCTTAGGCACATATGTGTTACTTCAATATCAACAGAGCCAATGTCGTTTATACTGCAACCGAGATGAGCAAACATTGGTTTCTGGAAGAGAACACATAATCTGGCATGAACAGATTTGAACAAAGCTAGTATATTCAAACCCTTGGTCACAATGGCTTGTGACTTTGTGCTGCATGCTTAACCATCAATGTCTTCCAAACAGTTTCTTATGTCCAACTTCACCCAAAAAACCTGGGTCAATCTGCAGGGTGATTTTCAGGAATTTAATGCTTAGATTGTATTCCCCGGCTGATATTAGTAAGAAGTCTTGACAAATCAATCATGTGAAATTTGAACCAGGTCTTATTATTGAATGCTAACATTCTAACCACTATGCTGTGTGTAGCAATAAACTGTTATTAACTTCAAATTTGTTCAGCTTAGTTATTGTTTTAATAAGATAATCGGAAGTTAATGAAGATTCTGATTTTAAACCAAACTCTGTCGAAATTTATTTTTGAGGAAATAAATTAGTCAGATAACTACTGTTTGTTTTTTTGTTTTTTTTTTTCTTTTTTTTTTTTTTGTCATTTAACTCTGTCCATTTCAACTGATGGACTATGGGGATTTTATCAGGTGTATGCCCATCTCTGTTCCTCTTTTCTATTAGCTTTTGTTTACTTTTTCAATCTTCCCCTCCAGAATATTTTCTGGTGAAATAAAGACAGATTAGAAAAAGAAAAGTTAGATAGATATATTCAACTGATGAAGATCAAGAAAAGCTTTTCAATCGAAACAATAATAAAATAACCATGCAGAAAAGACAAGCTCTAAATAATGGAACTATGGTTGACATTGGTTATTCAAGTATTTAGATTCACTGAAAGACATAAAAAAAAGAGAATTGTTTTCAGCTGTTGCTTAGTTTATTGTTTGGTTGTTGTTTTTACAATAAGAATCAGCTTGTTTGTTCAATCATCATCTTAAATAACAGAATTCTGGTTCCATGGTCAGTGGTCAGCTGATCCTCAAGTTCTTTGATTTTATTCTTTTCCGTCTCTATTATCAGATAACTGGTGAGTCATACACAGTGTGTTACTTATAGTTTGTTTGTTATAAAAGGATAAACTTGACGACCACTGAGATTATCAGTTGTCAAAAGACTAAAATAGTATTTGCAGCTAATCAAACGGTGACTCATTCACAAACACATGATAGCATATATACATGTGCATGTTGGTTTCTTTCTATATATATATATATATATATATATTACAGAAATTAATGAAGATTAATGAAATGGTCTTTAAACAATAGACAATTTGAAATGATTTGTTTCAACATTATTTTTGATCTATACTCATATTTAAGTAGAAATTATGTTTATAATCAAACAGTATTATATTTTTTTTCTACCGGCCTAATTATTTATGATGAATTTTTGTTACGAATGACAAAATATAATCCGACTGGTAGGAATAAATATATGATACTGTTTGATTATAAACAGAATATCTACTTAAATATGAGTGTCAATCAAAAATAAAGTTAAAAAAAATAATGTCATATATATATATATATATATATATATATATATATATATATATATATAATCTCAGAGATCGCTACACTATATCTGTGAAAGGAAAACTTATCTTAACCAATGCATTTTGTCATCTGACAGATGTATTAATAAAAATGTGAAGATCCTCTATAATTTACCTACACTCTTCAGTTAACTTGATAGATATTTATGAAACTTAAATTTAACAATATTGAAAAACTAACAACATTTTTTCCAATTTGAGTAGACACTTCATTTATTAAACATGAATATCCACTAGAAATAATGTTTAAGTAATAAAATTATAATCATTGGCAGAAAAGTCTGTTTCACTTCATCACTGCTTCTCAGTGGAGCTAGATTATCTGTATTGCTTCAAATCAGGATTGAAATCCAACTGATTTGTTACCAGGTGAATGTCTTTCCACAGTGCTATTGGCTTGGCGTAATGGTAGAGACAGGCAGCTTTTGTAGCAGGTTATTCACAGGATGTAAACAAATACCTGTAAACATATGTAAATATTTAAGTGCCTATATATATATATATATATATATATCCATGAAAATACATCCATATATTATAGTATAACACTGGTAACTTCATATTTGAAATAGACACCCCATATTCAAATACAAAGCGTCCATTATAATAAGCTTGAAGTAATATAAATGTAAATTTAACTTTTAATGAAAGTGAAACATGTTAGATTGATATACATTTCCTATTTGTTCTTTATTTTATCATATAATATATATATATATAAATAAGTGTATTTGAGTAGCAATATCTCTCTCATGCTGGTCCTGGGTATGACGGTAAACTGCATCCAGCAGCAAGGTCTTTGATTGGGAGGTTGTGAGAAGCATGGAACCACCTCTTAATTGCTGTTGTTCCCAGCTAAAGGCAAATAGGTAACCGCCAAACTGGGGTCAAAACACTATGAAAGTATAAAAATAGACCTTTATAGAAATATATATGTTTTTGAAGGAAAAATATTACCAACAATACTTATTTGAAGAAAAAAAAATTATTACCATAACACGTTTTTGATAGAAAAAAAAATACTTCTAGCAATACATTGTTAAATATAACACTAGAAGACATCTTCAGTTTTCTAAAAATAAAAATAAAAATTTTTTTAACAAAATGGGACTAAATCAACTTTCTTGCTATAACCTAACATTAAAAAATATACCTTAAAATCCTATCTTTTTGGCATTAAATATTCCACAGAGGTTGGTAAGCCATTAAACAAAACTCAGTCTTTTTCATGCAGGTTTCATTGAAAGTGACAGACAAGCTATTATTATTAAGTTTTTTTTTATATAATTTTTCTTTTCAAAACTCAACTTATATAGGCATTGTCCAAATGTTTTGGGTTTCCAATCACTTTCAGCTATACTTTCAGGCATTATTAATATCATTGTATATCATGGATCGAGCATGTGAGCAATGATGAAGTCTTGGAAATGATGGTAACAAAAAGGAAATTAATACTGAGCATCAGGAAGAGACATCTGAAGTTCCTGGGACACACACTGAGGAAGGAGGGCTTGGAGAATCTGATACTAACAGGCCAGATAGAAGGAAAAAGAGACAGGGGAAAGCAACGGATAACATATTTGAAGGACCTAATCAGGTGGGTGACTGAACGAGGATTGCATGGCATAACAGGAGAAGGCGTGCTCAGAGCCACAAAGGATAGGGAAACATGGAAAGCCATGATCGCCTATGTCCTGAAGAGATAGGGCACATAGAAGAAGAAGGTGAATTTAATTTACTTGTAACCAAATATGTGTAGAGTTTTATGTATCTAGTTATGTGTGTGTTATATTTCAAACACAGTAAGGACATTGTTGCCGTGCTCATAATTATTATTATTATTATTAAGTGTAGGATTGTTCTTTTCTGTTAATGTTTCCATTATTTTTAATCTTTTTTGCATATGGATGATGCTATTGTATATGTATTGTCAACAAGTATGTTACAGATAGGGCCTGGTAGATCTCCGTATGTATTTAAATGAGATTGGATTGAACTGAAGAGCACAATGTTAATCTTCTCATTAATCATATGGTAGAGTGGATAATGCAATTGTTTATGGATTTGGATTTTTCAAGAACACAGTTCTTCAATAGATATGTTGTGTTGCTTCATTTTGGTATAATTAGAAGATAACGCAAACTGGAATTAATGATGTTTATTTTTGGTATAAAACTTTAGGTTTTTCCATCAAGTTACAACCTTTAAATTTAGTGTGGATATAGGAGCAGACTAGCTAGATTCTCTTCACTGTGGGATGCTAGTAGTAAACGAGCCTATCCCTTCTGGACTCTAGTGGTCAACTGACTAGCGTCTTCCTCTTTTCAAATCTCCTACACAAAACTACTGTCCTTAACTCCTACTTCTTACTCCTACCAAAAGAAACAGTTCCTTATTTTGCCACCCAATTTTGAATTTTTGGCATCAGTGTGTCTATCTTTTTCCATTTTTAGAACACTCGCCATTTAATAAACCATAACAGATACATAAATTCATAATTCGTATTGGTTCTCTGCAGTTTAGATCTTGCAGGTGAATTGTTATTATTTACATGTGAGTTATTTGAGAACAAATTTTAATTTGAGGTATGTATTATTTACCAGAGAATACAATATATTTTTACAGAATATGGTACACATGTTCTTACAATGCAGAAAGCATAAGTTTATTAGAATAAACTTATGCTTTCTGCATAATTGTCATCAGCTTCATAATTGTCATCAGCTTCAATTACAGCCCTGATGTAGCTTGTAGAAGGTTTATATGTATTAATGAAGTGTTCTTTATTTATAATGGCCATGACATCCCTGAATGCAGTGTTCAGTGAGTTCTTGTTATTGTGGGCATGCCTGTTGGTCTCCCTCTCAACAACAATGCAGATATAATTGCGTTTTGGTTTTACATGAGGAGAGTTAGGAGGCCAAATGGTAGGGGTAACATGATGAACTATTCATTGCTGGGTTTGTCAACTGTGTGAGAATAAGTAGATTTTTTTCCTCTTAGGCACTGACATGTCTAGGACCAAAAATTTAAATAAACTTACTTACTGTTGTAAATCATATATCATTGTAGTAGTCATATCACATTGAAACTACAGTTCATATTCAGTCACATCAAACAACATTAAGCTTGTCTTAAGTCACATAGGTGATCACTTGGGAATAACAGGCTCATCCCTTGTTCCCTGTTTAGGATACGGTTTACGGCTTTCTCTCTTCCAATATTTTCACTCCTTTTTCTTTCTTTCTTTTTTTTTTTAATTGGATTAGATAGACTAAACTATCTCCCGGTTCACACTCCACTCACGTCTATTGAACAGGTGAAGAGGCTCATCCCTTGTTCCCTGTTTAAGATGTGGTTTCCGGCTTTTTCTTTTTCTTTTTTCAATTGGAGTAGATAGACTAAACTATCACCCAGTTCACACTCCAACCACATCTATTGAACAGGTGAAGAGGCTCATCCCTTGTTCACTGTTTAGAATGTGGTTTCCGGCTTTCTCTTTTCCAATCTCTTCACTCTTACATAGCTCCCTGCACTTCAGTGGTGTTACTGCCTTGCTCGGGGTGATATGATTAAAAAAAAAACCCAAAAACCCGCTGTTCTGAGCTTTGATGTATGGTTGGCATAATGAATATAAGTGGAAATCAGAGAGCAAAGTTCTAATTCCAGTTAGATTCATTATTGTTGTGGGGTAGTGTTCGCACTGAAGGTTATAATTGTGCTATGTTGGTTGCTAATCGACTCAACATACCCAAAATGTTAGGAACTTAGTAATCTTCCACTGAAAACTGACTCCTTAGTATTCGCCTAACTGCCTAGTAGTTCTACTGAACTTCAATAAAAGTCTAAAGAACTCCTATGAACTTCCCATGAACTCTTATTAATATAGGAGGGAGAGTCCATTATCTGAGGAATAGGTGTGTTTCCCCATAACAATTATATTAGTTTCCATGCAAATATCATTGAAGACACCTCTTCTTCTACAAACCTCTTGGTTAATTAGTAGAGGCTGTAAATAAAAAAAAAACTTTTACAATCCAAAAATATTTTCTAGCATTAAATAACATGTGAAAGGTTGATAAGCCATAAAAACAAATCAATAAATCAATCAATGAAATCAAATAGTCACACAAATTGAATATGAACAACTTTCTAAGGGAGACAATTTATAATCTCCACTATTAGAATAACGTTGCCATTATAGTAATTCAAAACCCTTTGTACTGTATAGCAGGTATGCACAGGTAATATGATAGTTATTGGTGTGGAGTAAGGGAAATGAACAAGCTCCATTCAAATTCCATCTGAATTGCTTGCATTTACTTTCACACTGACTTGTTTGGGAAAGGCAGGTATCCATCTCTTTTCTCTTTATTAATAGATAAAGTAGCAGAGTAGAATAATTTTGTTAGCTTGGCATGGTCACTTGTCTAAGATGAGAAGGATTTTGGAGAAAGCAATGGAAATTCCCCCTTCCCCCACAGCAATATATTCTCCAATTCATAGCAATTCCGATATTAAAAAGAAAAAGTTAAATAGAAAACATTGATGTTCTGAAAGGACATAGTAGTTAAAAGAAAATGTATTGTAAACATAAAAACAAAACAAAAAAAAAAACCTTTAGAAAAGTGAAAAGAATTTCTTGCAATTTGAGATTTTTATTTTCTGGAGAAATAATTGTTCAGTGATGATTGCATTATTCTCTTTTCTTTTATCTTGGGAGTATCAAATGGCATCTCCAAAGTTTTACTGAACTTTGTTGCGCTGTTCAATAATAGGATTTGTATTCATGAAAAATGTCTTCTGTTTTTTAAAATGAACATTGAGAGTTTGTCAAATGAAAATTCTCTTGTATGCATGTCATCATCTTTGACATTTTCATCTCCTTTGTTGTCACTCTAACACACTGAATATCATTCATGTCATTTGAACCTGATTCAATGAATTGACATGTTTGGTAGAACCTAAGCTTCCAAACTGTCACCGCAGGTTTTTAAAGGATGAGCCCAAAGTGAGAATTGCAAATCAAAGATACGAGAATCCAACAAGTGCAGAAATTTAACTATCTAGAGAGGGTTTTAACAGAGGATGGAAAGAGTGGCTCGGAAATCCAAAGGTGTACTGGGATAGCCAAATATGCATTGCAAATGCTAAGCAGAGTATAAAGAAAAAGACAAACTTAACTAGAAACAAGGAAAAGAGTGGTGAACATGATCTGTCCTCCTCTATCACAGTGAGTGCAGGACAATCTCCTCAACAATGAAGAAAAAACTTGAAGCAATGAAAATGTGGGTTGACAGAAGGATGCTGAGGATACCATGGACTGAACATATGAACAACAATTTAGTTTTATTTATACTTGACATCAAAAAGAGACATTTGAGGTCTTTGGTTTGGTTTATTTTGTTTTACTGCGTATCAACAATTTAATGGTTTATTTAATGCCAAGATTTTAAAGTTAGGTTTGTATAAATACAATATGTATTAATACTTGTTTTTTTCCAAAAACTCTGTGCAGGTAATTTTTTTTTTCAAAATAATGTACTACTGTTTTTTATGTATATATATATATATATATATATTTTTTTTTTTTTTTTTCAAAAATGTATTGCTGGTATCTTTACTATAAAAATGTATTTTTATACTTTCATATTGCTTTGATCCCAGTTTGGGGGTGAAAGCAAGGACCCTAACAGGTGCTACCATCTCAGGTCGAGATGGACCTGGGAACAACAGCTCTTAAAAGGCAGTTCCATTCTCTTCAAAAGGTCCTGATCAGAGGCCTTACTGCTGGATGTAGTTTGTCATACTCAAGATGTGTTCTCGTTTCTGGGTCACATGATGAGGAAGCAAGGCTTAGAAAATATTGATACTCATAGAACAGAGACAAGAAAACAATGCATAATATACTTAGTGTGCTTGAGTAAATGCATAACAAAAGAGTTTCGGAGAAATAACAAAGACAAAAAAATTATTAAGAGCTACAAGGGACAGGAAGTTGTGGAGAGCCATGATTTCCTATGTTCAGAGGGGACATTGCACATAAAGAAGTACCATCACCATACTAAAACTAGCACAATTCAAAAATGTACTTCACTTAGTCTTGCTGTATATTCATTTTTGCTTCGCACTATTTACAATGTTTGGGCTTTTGTCCCCATCTTTATTGCTGTATTTACGATGCTTTGGCTGTTGTAGGTTCCAGCCTTCTTGGGTGCTAGGAATTTTAAACCAAACTTTTTATTACAATCACTTGGGTATATCATTCTCATTCCATGTGTGATGCGACTTCTGGTAGCCATGTAGTTATCTCCCTTTAACTCAACTCTCTAAGTTATTTGTTCACCACTGCTGTAGCCTGGTAATCAACTCACAACTCTCTGGGTCAAATCACTGGAACTAACTAATGTCTATATCTACTGGGCCATGTGTCCTTGATACACCCCAGTGATTGTAATAAAGGTTTAAAATTCTTAGCACCTGAAGAAGGCCAGAGCATACAATGGTTGAAATGTTGTAAATATGGCAGCAAAGATGAGAACAATAGACCAAACAATGTAAATAATGTAAATACTTCTTCTTTTTCTTCTATATGCCCTGTCTTTTCAAGACAAAGGCGGTCATAGCTTTCCACATCTCCCTGTCCCTGGTGGCTCTTAGTACATTTTCTCCTGTTACACCATGCAACCCTCATTCTGTCATCCACCTGCTCAGGCTCTTCAAATATGTTATCCACTGCCTCCCTCTGTTTCTTTTCCCTTCTATCTGGCCTGTCAGTACCCCATCTTAAAAGTGTAGACAAATACTCATTTCTGGTGGTTTTTGTCGTTTTTATTAACTTTTCTTTCACTGAAAACAAATATTTTTGTAAATAAATATCTTGTCATTGAGTGATTGATGTTTTAGCTATTGAAACACTAAGCAACATGAAGCCTGGTCAGTACTTAGATGTGTGACTTCTTAGGGATAGCAGGTATTGTAAGCTAGCATGTGTGTTGAGGTGTAATGGATAATATTTAGTAATTCTATATTGGAAAGCCAAGTTCCAATTCCAGTCTGGTTCG
The DNA here is from genome assembly GCA_037127315.1 of Ascarosepion bandense. Lineage (NCBI taxonomy): Eukaryota > Metazoa > Mollusca > Cephalopoda > Sepiida > Sepiidae > Ascarosepion > Ascarosepion bandense. The sequence continues at coordinate 3,044,744 of JBBBDQ010000262.1, forward strand.
TTATTTTCACTTATGTACAAATACTCTTAGGGAAGGTATGAATCTACCTCTTCTTCCCCTTAACTATGGGTTAAGTAGGAGTTGTATCAGTGAATCATGGTTCTTCCAAAATTCATATAATGCAAGAATATTTTCTGTATATTTTCTATAAGCTGTAAAAAAAACTTCACTTTGTTTTAACAGCGTTAATAGAAGCAAATAAGTTTGCCTGCATCACATTCCTCTCTGGTCTTTTGAAGAGAATTAGATTTATGCCTTGTTTCTTTTAGAGTCTTGTCATTCTCTTTCATTCTCATTAGCCCCTTAATTCTTGGTGATGTTATCACCTTGCTTGAAATGAATAAATTAAGAAAAAAAATTATCAACTCTGAATTTAACCTCAAAAAAAAAAAATGCTTTCTTTAAATATTTGGCTCATAAAGAATCCTTTCGGTTGTTGGTTTCATCACTCTTCAGTTCTTCTTCCTCTTTATGTGCTGTGTCCCTTCCAGATGTAGCCGATCATAGACATCCACTTGACTCTTTCTTTTGTCACTCAATATTTTTCCTCTTGGTATCACTCCGAAATCTTGCTTTGCCATCCATTTACTCAGGCCTATCGAGTATGTCTCAGACTGTTTTCCGCTGTCTCTCTTTCCTTCTATCCATCCTGTGAGTATTAAATTCTCCAGGCCATCTTTCCTCATAACATGTCACAGGAACCTCAATTGTCTCTTCCTGATGTTAAATACCAGTTTTCTTCTCATTTGCATCCTCTTCAACACCTGATCATTGCTCAAGTGATTAGTACATGGTATCCTCAGCGTCCTTCTGTAAAACCACATTTCTGCTGCCTCAAGCCTCTTCTTCATGCTTGATGAGATCATCTAATATTCCCTTCCATACAGAAAGACAGATATCACATAACAATCCAGCACTCTTTTCATTGTTTCCAATCAGATTTTCCTGTCTCTCAGTCCTCTGGTTAACTTTGAAATGCGTCCTTGGCCATGCTGATGTGTCTTTGGATCTCAATGTCGCATTTTCCATTCACTGTCAGAATATTTCCCAGGTATTTAAATTTCTTTCCTTGTTTTATTGTAGTTTCTCTGACCCATGGTTGACATTTTGTTTTCTGTTTTTTTTTTTTTTTGCTGATGGCCATACATTCAGTTTTCTTGAAGTTTATGCTTTGTCCTTTCTTCTTGCTTTCTTTTACTACCAGGTCCTGCATTTTCCTTTTGATGTCTGCTATCAGCACTGAATCATCTGCCTATTTTACATTGTTGAGACTGTGGCTGCCAATGATGAATCTTGACAAGGATTTTATTTCTCTCATAATTTTTATCGCTGTATAAGTTGAATAGATCCTGTGTGAAAACACTTCCTTGTCTTATGCCCCTTTCTATTTTTGTATGCCTACTGAATTCATTTCCTATTCGTGCACAAACAGTTTGCTGCCAATATAAATTCTTGATTGTCCTAATGTCTTTTCCTAAAATGCCGAGGTTGTCGAACATCTCTATGAAGTTTTTGTGGTGTATTTTGTTGAATGCCTTTGTGTAGTCTATAAAGCACAGATAAAGGTCCTTCTGCATTTGTATTACTCTTTCAGATAGCATTCTGAGCATGAATATTGCATTCCTCGTTTCAGTATCTTTAAAGAAGCCCCACTGTTCTTGTCCTGTCTCGGGGCTGATTCTGCTGTGAGCTCTGTTCATCAGAATCCGGATGATGTGTTTTGCCATGTGGCTCACTAGGCTGATTGTTTGGTGGAGTTTACATTTGCTCGCATCTGGCTTCTTAGGTAGTGTTATGAAAATTGATCTGCTTAGGTCCTCCAGTATTTTGCCGCTGTTGTAGATTTCGTCTATAATTTCTGTGATTCTGTCTACGCCAAAGCTGTCTAAGAACGTCAGCATCCCTATTAAAATCTTATCAGGTCATACTGCTTTGTTTCTGCTCAATTTGGCCATTGTCGATTCCACTTCGGTTTTTAATATTTCTGGTCCATTCATATTTTTTGTGTATTGCTGGTTGCTCTCACTTCTTGTGAAAGAGATCACCAATATATTCATTCCATCATTTAAGTATTTTTTTTCTTTTTCTATTATGAGTGTACCGCTCTTTGCTTTTATACATCCTGTTGCTGAGCAGATGTTTTGTCCTGTTAGTTCTCTTTCTTTTTAATTTTTTTTTTTATATCAATTATTTGTCATGCTCAGTCTCTCTACTTTGGCACATTTGTTGTTGAGCCATCTTTCTTTAGCCTGTCTGTCTTTGCTCCTTATTTCCTTGTGTAGTTTCTTGTATTTCGTTCCATATCTTGACATTGTTTTCTGTGTCTTTTGAATCTTGTCAAGAATCTCTTCAGTGATCCACTTGTTTTTCTTCCGATATGCTTTTTCCTTTTTGGATGATATTGTTTGCTGATGCCACTAGAGCCACTCTTAGTGGGTCCCATTTTTAGCTTCTGTTTCCAATTTGTCCTTCATATTTTGTTTTCATGCTCTCCATATAACTTTCCTGCAGGTTCAGGTCATTCATGAATCTATTATACTGCAGTCTTCGGGCGGTGTTAGGTTTATTTCATCTCCCTAGTTTTATCCTTAGTTTGTATCCAGCTAGTAGGTGGTCACTTCTGCAGTCATCACTTGGGTAGGCTTTGCAGTGAAGGACTGCATTTCCGAATCTCTTGTTGATAGTAATTTCATAAATTTGGTTCTTAATTTCTCCTCCTGGACTTCTCCAGATTTATAGTTTTCTTTGGTGCTCTTGGAACCAAGTGTTAGTTATTATCTGGTCATTTGCTGTGCACCATTGGATCCATTTCTCGCCCCAGCCACTGCGATGTCCCCGTCTGAAATTGCCAGTTGTTTCACCTTCTTTCCCTTGGCTAACTCAGGCATTCAAATCTTCCAGGATAATTCTGATTTCTTGTTATTTTCACTGTGCCTTGGCATAATCAAACATGGAGATTTTATTTCTTCTGTGCTTTTTGTTGTTGGTGCATATACCATTATTACCAATATATTGAGAGGCATCCCTTTCAGTTTAACTATTAGAATTCTTTTAGATATCTGGCAGTATCCCATATTGCGTTTTTATTCAATATATATAACACTGACTCTTTTGTTTACTATTTTCATGTCCTGCAAGTATTATTCTGTGGTAATTACTGATGAAGTCTCCATAGTTTGGCCAACTTAGTTCACATATGCCTAATATGTACATGTTTATTATAGTCATCTCCTGCTTCAAATCTTCCAGCTGTTCACAGTTGTTCATGGTTCTATCATTCCACATCCCAAGAGTTATTCTTTTGTTTGTTGCAAACAGTCACAGGATAATGGTCCGGTGACACCTGTCGCTCATGTCCTTCCATTCCGGGTGAGGGATAAATTCTGAGGAAATTTGTCTGTCCTTTTCACGTCGTTAATGCTAACAATCGCAGGATGATGGTCCAGTGACACCTGGAGCACATGTTGATTCTTACCTGGTGAGGAGTCAGTGTCTTGAGGCTTAATCCTCTTCATGGCATTAGGGTTTATCATATTTTTGTGCAAATATAGTGGAGTGGTTTCCCGTTGCCTTCTCTATGATATTTTATTGAGACACCACCTCTAGTTAGCTGACCATTGATTCCTCAACAATTCATCTGCCCTTTTTAAGCTTAATCTTTTGTTCTACCGGGTTGCTAATATCCCGTGAGATTGAAAAAAAAAATACACACACAAACACAATACCTGTATTCTATTAATGGGTAGATTATAAATCCAAATGACCATTCTTATAGAGGATGGTATTGACGATTCCCAGGCTTACCTGGGAAGAAGTCTGCTGCCATCAGAATATTAATGAAGTTGAGTGAAACTTAAAATTCGTCATAGGGATTTTTATTTCACTTAAGTGAAATAAAAATCCCTATCCCAGTTGTTATAATTCTATCAGCAAGAAGCTTTTTATTTTTTTTTTAAATGCACACGGACTTTCTGAACACCCCATGTGTGTGTGTGTGTGTATATATATATATATATATATATATATATATATATAGTGTAACAAAGTTATAGAACTCGTAGGTTTTTTTTTTTACCTGTTATTCATGCGTTTACTTTTATAAAGAGTGCTTGATACAACGTAGAGCATTATATTGTAATGGTTGTTAGAATGGTTTATAAATTCATAGTATCACTGCATAAAAACTTTTGTGTTTCGAAGCAAACTCCCACCCCACATTCTCTTAAACCTCATATCACCATAAATAAATAGTTTTCACCATTTAATTTTCATTTCAACTTATCACCCAATGAGAAGCACATGTAGCAGCTTTGAAACACAAAAATTTTTGTGTAGTGATATGATGAATTTATAAACCATTGTTAACAACTATTACTAATATATATATATATGTATACTTTTATACAAATAAACAAGATAGAGAAGAGTAGGGGAAAACAAGGCAAAAAGTCTATCCTGAACTGCAATCAGTACATAGAAATAAAAAGGAAAAATAAACTGGGCTAACCACGATCAGGATGTCAACAATCAAAACAACATGGGCTGTGTGTGAAATATTAAATTTCAAAATGTATGCAAACACTTTACAGAATTTAAAACTTTACGCTCAAGAAAACAAAAACAAAGCATAACTCACCAGTTATACCTCTAGAATTTGTGGTATAGTTCAACCACCTCCCAGTAGGCTAGGATAGTCTCTACATCTTTCTTCTTGACAAGGTCCTCTAGACTAGTCATGTCATAAAATATTATCATTGATAAATTAAAAATAAAAAAGTGAATGTTATTTTATAGAATTTTGATATTTTTTCAAGATAAACGGCCAATTCTATTTAAGATGAGTAAATGAAAATATGAGTAGGATGTGTGTTGTGGTGCAACCAATATTGGCTCAGAACAGGAAATCGGAGAGCTGTGTTCAAATTCCAGTTGAATTTGTTGCATTGGCATATGTGCAAATACCCTTGGAAAAGATAGGAATCACTTCAACTATGGGTTAAATAGCAGAACAGATTGGGTTCTATAGACTTGGTTGGCAACCAGTCTACTGCAAAAAGTAATGGCAACCTACTGCAGGGAAATTTTCTGCCAGGTCAATCATGTTTTTTTTTGATACATGATCGCCCAACAAGTATCATTTATAGCACTTAACTGAAAGCAAAAATAAACTGCTAATAATTAAGACACTGCCATTATCTCGTAATAATTGTTATATTTGTATACACATTTCATACATTAAATATAACAAGTATTATGGGACACATACTGTATTTGTAGCATGTAGTTTTCTGTATGGATTAACATTGAAAAAATTCTAATTTGTAACTTTGTAGATTTCTGTTTGAGTAAATGATTCACATAGGCTTTTTAAAAATGATTTCAAAGGTGAATGACATTCTTTTATCAGTTTTTATGAACTTTCGTTTTCAATTGTCATTGTAATTTCTTTTTTTTTTTACTGTTTTATTAATTACATCTGTCTTATTTTGATTGGTTGCATTTTGATTCTGTCTGTGTTTGTGTCAGTCTTTAATTTGTTTCTGAAATTCATGATTTTTTTAAAGACTGCAAGCAACTTCAACAGGGATTAAAAAGAAAAACATTCTGCAAAAAAAAAAAGAATGACAATTGTTCGAATGAAAGAGATGAACTTCCCCCTAAACATCTTTTATTCCTGAGAAATTGCATTGTACATAAAAAAAAGCCATGAAATTCAGTCAATCCTTTTTTCTAATGAGATTCTTATAGCAATTATTAAAGATAAGAATAAGAAAAAACACAGAATTTATTTTAATGAAAGGAAGAAAGAGACAAAGAACAAAACAGAAACATCAAAAAGATAACTACAATTTTTTTTATTTAATTTTCTCAGGGTATGTTTCTTTTATAACATCCCTAAACTGGAAATTGTGTATTTCTTGTTAAAAAAAAGAATAAAAATCAATGTATTCATCACTTCAAAATTAATTTGGTAGAGCTTCTTTTTCCTACTGTGAACCAGTCTTTCATTTTGTTTAGTACAGAGCGAGGGTAAATTAGAAATTTCTGGGTTGTAAATATCCACTTTACCTGCCCTTTTGCCTACAAAAAAAAAAAATATTGATTAACATAGTCTTCATATAATGTTAGCATTGAATAAAAGACAAAAAACATTATGTATTAAAAGCCAGGATATGAATGAAAATTAATGAAAGTAGAGGAGTATGTTATAGCTACTACTCTTTTACTGTTACTAATAAACTCTCTTTAATCATATCACTCATAACAAAGCAATAAAGTGCAAGGAGTTACTAAGAGGAAAAGAAACAGAGAGCACAATACAGAATAGAATTCATGGTTTTTGTTTTTTTGGTTTTTTTTTTGTTTAACGGTGTATCAACCTATTTTGGGTCATTTAACATCGAATCGAATTATTAAAAATCGAACAAAAAGTTAAGAATAATTTCAAGAAGTTTGTATAATTAACAAATTAATATATATAACAGACTTATATATTTAGACAAATTCATACATTTAACACATTTTAAATTAATAAAATATTTTATAAAAATGTATATATTTAATTTGGCTGTTTAGATTTTATGGCATACCAACCACCACGGGTTATCTGAAGCCAAATCCAGCTTACATACATTATATGTATTACAAATACAAGATTTGCCAATGCACATTCAGTCGAACCAAGTTTTGGAATATATAGCAAGTTGGTAGAAATACATATATCTATGTGTATGAGACAATATTCAACCAGTCATATTTTTGAGTACATTCCGATTTCTTTTAAGAATTCAAGTGCCCTGCTTGGTCTCGTTTCCATAAATAGTTTTTTCAAACTATTTTTTTGGTAATACTTCTTTCACACTCTATTTAAGTTTGTACACTCTAAAAGTATATGTTTGACACTTAATCTTTTTTGACAGCTGGTACATATTGGGGATTCTGTACCCTCCAGTAAATAATGGTGTGTGATGTAGGTATGGCCTATGTAAAGAATTCATGGACAATTGACATTGCATATAAATAATTAAAGATCATAGATGACAGGAAAGTAGGTACTGTAAGAAAGTTCCATAAGTGAGAAGTTTAAGTGAAGAAACTATTATTGTAAAACTTATGGCTACAACTTGCAGTTTCAAGAGAGAAATTATGAGACGGAGTTGTCAATTTAGTCAGTCAGTTAATTACTATACATGATAGATAATCATGTCGCAAAAGAGACATGACTAAGCAGAAGATACATGATCATGTCTCAAAGGAGACTTCTTTTTTTTTTTTTTTTTTTAATTGTATCACCCCGAGCAAGGCGGTAACGCCACTGATGTGCAGGGGGCTACATAAGTATAAAAAGATTAGATAGGAGGAGAGAAAAGAGAAAGACAAACTAGTTGGAAAGGAGCAAGAGAATGATGGGCGTACAGGTGTGATGACAGTTGCAAAAGTGGAGAGAAAGAAAAGGATATACAGGGTGGTGAAGAAAGAACTAGAGTCAAGTGGTTAAGAGATGAGTACTGACATTGCATTTAAATTCCTGGAGGTTGTAGCCATCAGGAAAGCAAGACTATGTCGGAAGTGCGAGAAAAGAAGCTGAAGGAGTAGAATTGTCATCTGCATTTGGTTAATCTAACTGTGAATGGGTGAGACCCAGTTGCCAGTCTGGTTGCATGAGTAAACACCTGTTGCAGGGGCACCAGTGACTTAAGTTTGTTGAAGCAGAAGCCATGAAAGTATTTATAGAATGGACAGAAGGAAGCCACATCTCGGCAGTGGGGAGGTGGCTGGAGTTAAGCCGCCAAGTTGGTACCTATCACATTACTGATTCTCCTTTGCAGCCTGTCAAGAACACTGAGATGAACAACAGGGGTGCCTGATTATATATGACAGCAGTACTCCATGCATGGATTAATGGTTGATTTGTATATATGCAGGATAGATTCAGGTGGAAAAAACATCCTAGCCTGACACAGTGACCCAACCTTTTTAGCAGTGGATTTACTCAATGTAATGGTTCCACTTGAGATTGGAAGAGAGGGAAAGGCCGAGGAGGCACAGTGGAAAAAACATCCTAGCCTGACACAGTGACCCAACCTTTTTAGCAGTGGATTTACTCAATGTAATGGTTCCACTTGAGATTGGAAGAGAGGGAAAGGCCGAGGAGGCACAGTGTATTGCTCTTAGGTAGACTCGCTAGGTCCATGCTTATAGGAGGCAAGAGAGGTTGACTGTGATAATTGACAGACAGCAGCTATGTCATTGAAATTTACAATGACTAAGCAGAATTTTTTCCACAGTAGGTTGCCATTACTTTTTGTGGTAGATTGGTTGCCAACCAAGGCTATAGAACTCAATCGATCCTGCTATTCAACCCATAGCTGGAGGGAGAAGAGACGGATTAATACCTTTCCCAAGGGTATTTGTATGTTAGTGAATGAAACGAGTTTGTCTGGAATTCAAATTCAGATCTCTGATTTCTTATTCCAAGCCGATATCCATTACACCCCAATGCAAATCCAGTTTACATTTGCTTAAATTTGTGAAGTTGAGGTACCATTGAGGAAAGTTCGTCAGAAGAATTGGTAGAAATATTAGAAAATAAGAGACAAAAAAATAATTGTTAATGAATGCCAACTCAGTCTCATCACGTTATAGTTGAAATTGCTCAATAGTTTCTTCTGTTGCCATTCTCACTTGTGGAATTCTTTTAATTTCTTGCTTTCTTATTAAATACAATCTTCAAAAATTTAGAAGCAAACTGTCATCTTCTCTTTCAATATTTTCTCAGTTTCATTCAATCTCCATAATCACTTTTGTCTTAGTGGCTTTATTGCTTTATTTGAGGTGAAATGATTAATATAAGAAAGATATAACTTCAAAAGAGAAAAAGATATATATTTATATATTATTCTTAAGTGAGAGGTAAATCATTGTCATATTTATTTAGAGACTGCAGAATAATAAAAAATCAAAATTGAATGCATTACCAAGATAAGAGAAATGAGCTTTTAAAATGTTACAAATATAGATTTGATAAACAGTAATAAGCCAAAAAGTTAGGTTGATCAGTAAGAAAATATTTGAAGAAACTAGTATTCTTCTATGTGCCCTGTCCTTTCAGGATGTTGGCAATCATGGCTTTCCAAGTCTCCCTATCCCTGGTGGCTCTATCCACTGCTTTCCCCTGTCTCTTCTTCCCTCTATCTGGCCTGTTAGTATCAGGTTCTCCAAGCCCTCTTTCCTCATTGCATGTCCCAGGAACTTCAGCTGTCTCTTCCTGATGCTCAGTATTAATTTCCTTTTCATTTCTATCATTTCCAAAACCTCGTCATTGCTCACATACTCGGTCCATGATATCCGCAGCATTCTTCTGTAGAATCACATTTCAGTTGCTTCAAGTTTTTCCTTCATCTTCAATCAATAGCCCAACATTCACTGCCATATTGAAGAACTGACATCACATAGCAATCCAGTACTCTCTTCTTTGTTTCTAGCGAATTTGTCCTGTTTCTTAATAAACATAAAAAAATAGAAGATTGGCTTAAAAACTGAACAGCTCCAAAACTATTACATTTATGGAAATATTACAAAGAGAAACGTGTCAGTTGGGTGATGAAGTACATGAAAATTGATTGCTGAACAGTGATTTTTCTTTTTTTTTATGATGGATAATGGATGGACCAGATGGCTGGACTCAACATTAATTTCTCTGTGGTTGATTAATTCCAATTTCATCATGAAAATATTCATTTGCTGCATCATATGTAAAAAAAATGTCTGTGCTTTCACTATAAAATATCTTTAGACAAGTGTTTAGATAAGGTTTGACTTTATTTCATATAAAAATACTATAAATGGAGATTGTCAAGAATTCCTCATATTTTATATCAATTGGTTAAAAATCAAGCCTGAAAATCTTTAATTGGTTCAGAAATTTTGATTCTATCAGAATTGTTGCACCTAAGTCATTCAGAAAATATACTTATGTTTATAAAATCTGTCAAAATATAAATAACTTTTAAAAAGGTCCTAGATATGACCATAAACTGCATCCGGCAGCAAAGCCTCTGATTGGATAGTTTTAAGGAGCATGGAACCACCTCTTAATTGCTGTTGTTCCCAGGTTCACCCTCACCCAGGGTAGTAGCACCTATGGGCAAATAGTTAACTCTTCAAACAGGGGTCAAAACACTATGAAAGTATAAAACAAACTTTGATGGCATATGTACATGAAAAATTTTTGAAGGAAAAATATTACCAACAAAACGTTTTTGAAGGAAAAATGTTACCAACAAGAATATATTTTTTGAAGGAAAAATGTTACCAACAAAAATACATTTTTGAAGAAACTAGTGCTTCAGCATTAAATGACTCCAAGCAGTTGATATGCCATGAAACAAACCAAACCAAATTTTAAAAATTTAATATTGAAATAAAAAATATAAAATAAAAATTTACTTGTACAGGGTGTGACATAAAGTGTTGTCTAAATTAGGCAAAAATGAAAATCACACGGACATCTCATTTTAACAGATATATTTATAAAATTTCCACAAAAATATCATGAAATACTTAAGAACAAATTTATTCAATAAAATTGCCATTAGCTTCAACGACAGCCTCAACATGACTTCAAAATCCCATGCATCTCTTCTGGAGAGTCTCCTTGTTTAAGTTGGAGAATGCTATCATAACCCTTGCCTTCTGTTCATCTTTAGTATTACTAGGCATTTTGTTCGTCTCTTGCTCAACTATGCCGCCCACTTTACCCACATAATCAAGGATATTGCAGTCTGGGGAGCTAGGTAGCCAGATGTAAGAGATGATCACAGAAATTGTTTGATAGCCATGACCATGTTCTTCTGCTTGTATAGCATGGTAAAGAGTCCTGTTGCCAGACATAGGATTGTCCAGCAGCCACTCTCTTGGTCCAGGGAAACACTACCTCCTTAATCCTCTGTTTTCAGATATTCAAGCACACTGAAATGCTCATATTAGAGCTTCTGCTGTGAATGTCAAGAAGTTTGGCATGCCATTTCCAAATTTCTAGCAGAATGAATTGCTTCATGGTAATCTTTTTTTCTCAGATGGTGCCCAACTGACCTTACTACACTGAGCAGTCAACAAAAACAAAGCACATTTGTGAAATTAAGAATATAAAATGGTGACAACTTATGCATTGCACACTGTACATAAAGTGGGTATCATTATTATGGTCATTAGCATTTATTAAAATTTAAATACATGATCCCAGTAGATGAGGAGGTATAATCAAATATGGGATAATTTTGCTATACACTGAGAAAGATAGTATAGCAAACATGGATAAATGTGACCACAATAAGATATAATGTCAAAAGGACAGTTTTCCCATGATATCACTTTTTTAACTACCTTCATTCTTCAGCAGTGAGGGTACTTCAACGAGCATAAAGGTCCATGTTTATTGATAGTTTAACTTTTTTTACAGTAATTTTCACACTGTACAAGGCCCAAAAGCCACTTGAGGTAGTGGGTTAGTAAGTGGCACAGTTTATGGGGATGTATTACGAAGATAAATTTTGACCTTAGACATGAACAGGTTAATATTGTAGTGATCATGGAAGCATCCTCTTAGTAGTTGTTGGTTCCACAAAGCAGCAGTTTGAAGGAAGAAACTTATGTGAAACTTACTTCTCACTACTGGAGTATGAAGATGGTTCACTACATGCATGGTATGACGGGTTTCAACAACGAAAGTTAGAACCAGCAGAACTGAGGAATATAATTCATCTGTTCGAACACTTTCCATAGAAACAGCGATACAGATGGAAGAGGCTTATGACATTTGATCAATGAGAAAAGGGTTGTAGAGTGGAAAATAATTTGTTACTGCAAAGATCTAAGAGTTGCTTTTGAATTGTACTGATACTGGAGAGTAGTACTCCATTTTAGCCAGGTCCTGGGTATGGCGGTAAACTGCATCCAGCAGCAAGGCTTTTGATTGGGAGGTTGTGAGGAGCATGGAACCACTTCTTAATTGCTATTGTTCCCAGGTCCACCCTGACCTGGAGTGGTAGCACCTGTTAGGGTCCCAGTTATGGGCAAATAGTTAACCCCCAAATTGGGGTCAAAACAATTTGAAAGTATAAAAAAAGACTTTTATAGAAATATATACATAAAAATAGATTTTTATAAAAAAATATACATTTTTTAAGGAAAAATATTACCGTCAATACATTTTTGAAGGAAAAAATTATTACCAGCAATACATTATGAATACAAAACTAAAAGACATCTTCAGTTTTATAAAGTAAAAAAAAAAATTTTTTTTTAAATTTCATCAAAATCTAACTAAATCAACATTTAATACATTTTTGAAGGAAAAAATTATTACCAGCAATACATTATGAATACAAAACTAAAAGACATCTTCAGTTTTATAAAGTAAAAAAAAAAATTTTTTTTTTAAATTTCATCAAAATCTAACTAAATCAACCTTCTAACTATAACTGAACCAAATAAAACCCAAAAATCCCTTAAAACCTTACCTTTTTGGCATTAAATAACCCACAAAGGTTGATATGCCATTAAACAAAACTCACTCAAACTCCATTTTAGTTCTAATCTGGCTCTTGTCAAAGTATAGGATAGCATGAGCAGACAGGGACTTACTGGAATGGTACAGGGAACTGACCATTTCTTTCAGCATCTTTAGTGATGGATCATATGTATGAGTTCCACTTGAGGTCTGTGTTTAGTAAGTCCCAAGAGGCAGTAAAAACCTGTTTTTGAAGGCATTGACTGTGACCAGCCAGTTCCTCGCTCCCTGAACTCTAACAGCTAGGACAGAGGAGAGATCAGCTGATTTCAACTCACCAGAATTTGTGTTATTTAATTTCTTAATGGCATTTGCACAAATCATTGAATGAAGCTGATTTGATCAGAATTAGAACTCTATTCATTAATTCCATTTCACTTTTCAATAACCATTATGTCACGCTGCATTCATCCCTTCTAGAAAATTAAATTGTGTTATTTGTGGCATGATATTTCTTGAAAAAAAAAAAAAAAGTTTTTTCGTCAGTTTAGTATTTTCTGATGCAACACAGATCTGTCAGAATATATTTTCTGTTCCTCAAATTTTTTTTTTATCTTTCCTCTCCATTTTTCATGCAGTAAAGCCCTAACTTTAACTATTTGAGACATGACAGCCACACTTGCCTGTATTTGTCTTTTCTTCTGAATAATTTCCTGATTTGAACATTCACTTGTAGCTTCTCTTTTATAATGGTAATATTAGTTGTTTCCCTATAAGAAAACATTTGATAACACTCTTATTTTCTGATAGTGTATGGACATTCATATTGACAAAAATCATCACATTTATACAAATACAAACAAAATTGAAAAATTCTTTTTAAGACACGGTTGCTGAATTGTAGCAAGCTTTCCCATTTACACTTAGTCAATATAATTTGTATCTAATAAACATCATCACTTGTGTGATACAAATTAATCCAGAATTTTAAAAGATTCAATTCTAATTAAAATTTAAAAAAAATGAAAAGAATTCATGTAAAAATTCATTATTCCTTGAAAAAAAAATTTAACAATAGTGTCCATAATATATCTTATTGATAAAAGAAAATTAAAAGCTTTTATAATTAAATCATGTATTCATGACACACATACATATTCACCTACACACACACACACACACACACACACACACATCTCTCTCTCTCTATATATATATATATATATACACACACACACTCATACAGGCACACAAACACACGTATTTATTTAACATTTTTCTTGAAAGTAGAAGTAGAAGTAAGCTATGGAGGATGCTTAGTGATATAATTTAATGCTTAATAAATGAAAGGGAAATTACATCACTAAGGACCTTTCATAATTTACCTTTATTTACACAACTTTAAGAATGTTTTACAGCGTTCTTAAATTTTGAAAATTGATATAAAAGGAAAACTTTTTTTACCAGTGTGTTTTGTCCCTTGAAAGTCTTTATTAGAGTGAATGCATAGTTATGGTTTCTCTGTTTTGCTGTTTATTAGTACTAAATACATTAAAACACACATCTCCATTGTGCTCAATGGTCACCTCTTTGTTCATTGGTTTCCCTAGTGTCTCTGGGGAATCAAAAGTTATCAATGACTGTTGAAATCTACCGCAGAAAGCAATGGCAACCTACTGCGGGATAATCTTCTGCCCAGTCAGTTATGTCTCTTTCGAGAAATGATTGCCCAAGCGTGTATCGCGTTTGCCACTTAACTAACTGACTGAATATCTATAAGCGATGTATAATGATTTTTTTATCACCTCTAGTTGGTGGCATTTGAATTTAGAGTTTTCATCCTCCTAAACTGCCAACCATGGTAACAGGGCCCAGTCTGCCTTGCTATTCAATCTATATCTGCAGAAGAAGGAATGAATTCATACTTTTTCCAAGGATATTTGTGTGAAAGTGAATGACTCAAACTCAACCTGAATTTGAACTCAAAATACTGTTTTCTCATTACACTAGTTGCACACAAACTATCACATCCACATTAAGTCAATTCCTTTACATGCATACACACACACACGCACGCACATATATATATATATATATAACCCCCTTCTTTTACATTTCAAATCTATGGGTTAGCAGTCTAACTGACTTGCTGAATGTATCTTTAGATTTAAGTTGACATCTGCTTTTATGCATGCTCTTTGATTATATGTTGCGTATATATATATATATATGCTTATGTATGAATATGTGTGTATTTGCCGAACTGATGTAAAGACGTATTTTTTCTTAAATTTTCTCTTTTAAGGGAGCAATCTTTATTTTTATTCCATTTTATTTTATTTTTTTTTTTTTTAGGCCTTTGTGTATTTCATTTGTGTAAAATCTTCTGTACAATAAAGACGGAAGCTGATGATGCTTTGCCTGAAATAGGCCTATACTTTTGATTTACCATGAAATAACGTGTCTGGCATAATTTTTTCTTACATTTGCTCTATATATGTTTATATACATATATATTTAGAGCTCTCTTAGAGAGTTATCCTACCACTGTATGTACAGGATACTTCTTTGGATTCTTTTATATCTACACCGCATGCTGATTATATATATATATATATATATATATAATTGAACAAAATAGGTGTGTATCTTTAGGCAGAATTTCCAAGTGTCATTTAATTATAAAAAGATTGACTATGATTCATTGTCTGTTATACTATATTAAGAACCAACATCCAACACCATTACCCCTTGGGAGCACTATCAGCTAATCAGCATTTCCAGCATCTGTACATACCAACTTTTTTGTATTGACCTTGTGTCAATCTATTGATCAAGTTCACTGATCAAATCATGTAAATTTTAATAACTGCTTCTTGCTGTTTGTTTGAATTAGCTATGTCCTATTAAGATTTTGTGCAGTGAACCTTTTCAAATTATTTTAAGATATAATTTCAATATCATTTTCAGAAAAATATTAATTTCAATGAAGACATTAAATTATGTTTGAGCCACAATCTGCTGACTGTATTTGGAAATTAAGAATATATCTGTTTTCAACAACTTTGATGTCATCTACCGTAGCACTTAACATTATAGTCATATAACAAAAATATTCTTTGAAAATGGCTAACAGTTTATCTAAAAGTGCTTGGAACCCCCAAATATTTGGAAGAATTTTGCATTCATTAAGTCCCAAGAACAAAACACTTGTATGCATGTCAGAAAAAGAAAAAAAAGCAGCAAAACTACCATGTCAATTTTTTTTTCAATGAAATATATATTAAAGAGAGGTTACTACTCAAGTATACACACACACACACACACACACACATTAATAAATATACATATTCTACATCTGTGGCATGACTCAGAGTTTCATGTGTTATGCAATCATCAGGTGCATATTTCAAACTGACAGTTAAATATTTTGAATTAAAGTTTACTCGATGTTCATGGGAAATAAAATTTAAAAAGTTACTGCTTTTTTAATTGCAGGATTAAAAATATAAGTATTCTATGGCTATATGTGAATAAAAATTAAAATGATAGAATGCAGAGAGAAGAAATCAAAAGGGTGTAAATTATGAATCTTAAATTAAATATTCAAATATTACATGTACATAAAAAATGGAGAGAAAATTAAAATGTTAAATTTTAAAATATTAAATAAAAATAAGATAAAATAAAAATGAAAAGAAAAATTAAGAGGTAAAATTTACAATTAAGAATTTTTGTGGGGGAAAGAAAGAAAGAAGCAAATGTCAAGAGGGATTTATATCATTCTGGGTCTAAGAATTTAAGTATTTTTATCTATGACAGCATGTGGTCATTAAATCACTTTTTTATTCAGCAAATTAAGATTATTGATATGGTTTAAGATGACAAGTTTTTCTAAAAGGCATAAATTACATTTATCTGCTTTTACATTGTAATGTTGGATTTAGCTATGCTGTTTCAGGTAAAAATCACATTCTTAATGTTTTTTAATTTCCAATATATGAATAAAGCAGTACTTTTGCTGGAGTAACTGTTGTTTAAAGACAACATGTGGTTATTAAATCTTATCTTCCACCTGTTAGAAGTACTTTCAAAGTAAAATTTAATATCATTATCATCTGAATGAATTTGAGCTCTGTGAACTATACTTTCAGGTATGCATTGGCCATTCAAGGGGCAGGTTTTATTTTTTCGGCAGTTCTAATTATTATGGGTGTCAAATATTTATATGATATCATAGCATTATATTGTAAAATATACTTATCTGTGTTTTTAATGCAACTATAACTAACTTTGACATTGTTTTGTTAAAGATTTTTTTTAGTGTTTGTGAATGGTATAAATGTTTATGAATTAATGAATAGTTTACCAGTGTTAGTTTGGATGTTACGTCTGAAAGGTATGTTAAACCAAATAATGTCGTTTTTATGTGATTTCTGCTTATTTCTGCCTGTTCAGTTTTTAAAAGAGTATTTTAAACTAGTGTTGAGTTTACTTTTTTCTAAAGCATTGATGTAGTTAATTTCATACATATGTTTATTAATTTATATCCATATATATATATACACACACACACACACACACACACAATTAATGTAGAGAAGTTTGTCACTTAGCTGAGCAGTGTTATTTCAGTTATGCCAACTTGGAAGTTTCATGAAAGCATGATTTTCATGTCTACGCTCTTCAGAAAGTTTTTTTGTTTTTCTGCTGCTGTTTCCCAATTTTTCTACTATTTATATGAAATTTCATGTAATTGGATATCTTTCTTTTTTTTTTTTTTGTTTGATAAATGTTGTTTCTTAAATGCTGTAGGATTTGGTGGTGGTTGTTTTTTTATTGTGATGACCTCTTTTTAGCTTGGTTAAGTTTATTTCTGCTAAATTGCTTAATATTGAGTTGAACTCTTTTTACCATTTTGGATTGACCTCTTTTTACTGTATTGGGTCAACTGTTTTAGCGTGTCAGTATATATGTACACCTAAATTTTTTTAGGCCATGATTAAGTGTTTGTGTTTATGTGTGTGGGCTTGGTGTGCAATTTTGTTGTTTTTCTGTTGTATTATCTGGTTGTTCCTTTCTTCCTACTATTTTTCTTTGTCTTTTGTTTTGGTCATAATTGAATGTTTATACATGTATATTTATAAAACGTATTTATATATATATATATATATAGAAATTAACCACCTAAAAATCCTACACCACTCAACAAACAACACTGATCAAACAAAAGGAATCACTCACATACATAGATATCAAATTATGCCAAGCTTCACATAAATATGAAGAGAATTGAAAAACAGCAGCAGAAAAAAATAAAATCCCTGAAGAGTGAAGACATCACTCCTTGTAATACCAAAGAGTGAGCTAAAGGCTAGTATTATGGCAGCATTCATCAACTCAAATAAGGAGATTGTCCAAAGTCATCTGAAGTTAAAGCCAATGGGGATTTTATTTAATAAAATAACTGTTTAGTATTTCAAGGTATTTTTAGTAAATATATCTGTTAAAATGAGTATTATTTTCATGATTAAATTATTAGTTTATTCTTCGCACCTTGTATGTTCATGTATGTATGTATATATATATATGTCTGTCTGTGTGTGCTTGTGTGTCTCCATTCTAATGGACCCTACTCCTATGAAACCCTTGGTCTGATTTTAAACAAAATTCATTCAATTGTCGATCATGATATGAAACTTAGATGTACACGAAAATTTTTCAAATCAATTTACAGGGTACAGCAGAAGTCACCAAAATGCTTAAAATTTGCAAACTCTTCTCCTCCAAGATGACTTATGGAAATTCAACTAAAACTGGGTAACTTGTGCATCAAGGTTTGAACCCTTGATGTGCACAAAAAGTTTTTGATTCAGTGTACAAGATTTGTCACAAATCAACAACAAACACAATTTGGGTGGTCTTTTACACACTTTTATGCATTTCTCCAAGATACACACAAAATAGAGACACTGGTAGATCAAAGTATGATGCCTTGATATGCAAACAAAAATTTCAATTAACATACAGTGTGGCAAAAAATGAAAAATATTGCTTTCTGTGATCGTTTATTTCCCCAAAACACTTAGTTGTAATCCAACAAAAATTGGGTCTTTTTTGTAACTTCTAACATGTCACTCAATAAGTCCCATTCCTGACATGTAAATAGTACCACTAATAAAACATCCGTATGATTTTTATGAAGTACTAACCTTCAAATGGCACGTGACAAAATCTGTCAATCAAATTATTAGTTTACAAATTACAGTTATTTAAGTGAATCTGCTGTTGCAAATTTTCAAAATAATGGAAAAATTTGAATTTTGTGTATTGATAAAGCATTGCTTTCTGATGGGGAAAAATACTGTTCAAGCAACACAATGGCTTGGTAAATGTTATTCGGACTCTGCTTCATCAGAAAACAATGGTTAAGTGGGGTAGGCTAACTTTAAACGGGGTCGTACAAAAAGAATGATGCTGAATGTTCAAGCTGCCCAAAAGAGGCAGGAAAACACCAAAAAAAATCCACAAACTCGTTTTGGCCAATCATAAATTGAAGTTGTGTGTGATAGCAGAGTAGTTGAACATAGAAGGCAGTGTATTCACCATTTTACATAAACATTTGTTAATGAGAAAGCTGTGTTCTAAGTGGGTGCTGCATTTGCTCACAGCCGATCAAAAACAACATGTTGACAATTCAGAGTGTTGTTTGCAACTGTTTCAAGGCAAGGAGGAGTTTTTGCCTAAATATATGACAATGGATGGATCTTGGATACATAACTTCCCTTTGGAGTCAAATTAGTCATCAGCTGATGGGACAGCAGCAGATAAAAGCCATCCAAAATGACCAAAGATGCAAACATCAGCAGGCAAGGTTTTGCCCTCTGTATTTTGCAATGCACCAGGTATTTTGCTCATCGGTTACCTTGAGAATGAAAGAACTATCAACAGCATGTAGGATATAGCATTATTGGTGCATTTAAAGAGAGAAATTGGCAAAAAATGGTCACAAATGAAGAAGTAAAAGTGATCTTTCCCAAAGACAACACATCATGTCAAAAGTTGATCACAACAATGGCAAAACTACATGAATTGCACTTCAAATTGCTTTGGCATCCATCCTATTCTCTAGATCTGGCCCTCAGAGACTACTAGCTATTTGTAGACCTCAAAAGAATACTCCAGGCTAAGAGATTTGGCTCTAATGAAGAAGTGATATCAGAAACTGAGGCGTACTTTGAGGACAAAGACCAATCATTCTACAAAAAGGCATTGAATTGTTAGAGAAGCATTGGAATTAGTGTATCACCCTCAAAGGAGACTATGTTGATGAAGAAAGTTGAATTTTGCCTAAAAGTTGCTTTATTAGTTAGGCCCAGGTTTCTTGAGTAATGTGTTACCTTATCTTATATCATAACAATTTCATGTTTTCTACAAGGTGCCAACCCCTCTCACGTTGCAAAGACAATGCATCCACTTCTTCTGCGTCACAATGTCATTGCATCACATTACAGGCTCCCATAATGGCTGCCCCCATTCTTCCAGTAGTATATACATCATTCTGGTTTAGTAGCAAAATTGGCCAAGCATGCATCTTATTTTACAAATACAACAAAAACCAACACTTTCTTTGTATTTTTTAACTTACACGTCACAGCAACCTCATACTTTTTGAATAAAAACTTGACATTACCATTTCAACATAGCCACTAAAAGCTTGAGGTGTACATCTAGTATATATATATATATATATATATATATATATATAAAGGAGAAAATGGATATGGTAATTAAAACTGTTCGTTTGAAGATTTACGGAATGAAACTGACACTTACTATGCAATGTTGATTCTCTATCTACACTACATCTATAAACACTGGCTATAACATGAAGTACTCTTTCTGCTTAAATATAACAAATCTAGGCAGCAGTTGTTCATCTTGATAAGTTTCATTAAAATTAAAACAGAAGGAAGTTATGTTCATTATATTTTCAAATTACTTTTGCTCATTTTCAAATCAATTTCTGTCTCTTCAGAATTAAAAATGTCAAGGAACTGGTGGCACTTCTATCAACTTATGTAACATTTCAAACTTTTGACTGGAATTTAGTCTTTATCAGGAATTAAAGGCCTTTTGATAATTACTACAATCTCTAAGATGACATTTCACTTCAGTTTGTATTTGTTAACCATGCTGTGATGCTGTGATGTTTTTAATTTTCAAAATGTTACATGAACATTATTTCTAAATTTGAAACGTGAAACAGAAATTTTAATTCTTTGATACATTTAAGGATACATTTATATGAGCAATATATTGAGTTTCTGTCCATAATTCTTTCTTCTATGTGCCCTATCTTTTCATAACATGGGAAATCATGGTTCTCCACCATTTCCTGTCCTTTGTAGCTCTGAATAAATAGTAAAAAAAATAAAATAAAAAAATATTAAGTGCAACATATAAAGAAATATAGAGAAATTATAAAGAAATCCAGAAACTCAAAAATAATAGAAATTTATTTTTGAGGATAACGCAGTATCTCATATTCTTCTTCTATGTGCCCTTCAGGACGTAGGCGATCATGGCCTTCCACTTTTCCCTATCCCTGGTGGCTCTGAGCACGCCTTCACCTGTTACACCATGCAATCCTCGTTCTGTCATCCACCTGATTAGGTCCCTCAAATATGTTATCCGCTGCTTTCCCCTGTCTCTTTTTCCCTTTATCTGGCCTGTTAGTATCAGATTCTCCAAGCCCTCCTTCCTCATTGTGTGTCCCAGGAACTTCAGCTGTCTTTTCCTGATACTCAATATTAATTTCCTTTTTGTTTCCATCATTTCCAAGACCTCATCATTACTCACATGCTCGATCCACAATATTCGCAGCATCCTTCTGTAGAACCACATTTCAGTTGCTTCAAGTTTTTCGTTCATTTTTTATGGTATTGTCCAGCATTCACTGCCATATTGAAGGATGGACAGCATGTACCAATCCAGTACTCTCTTCCTAGTTTCTAGCAAAATTGTCCTGTTTCTTAGGCCTTTAACATTATACAACCTTCATCAGTCTTTCAACATTGATTTTATTCTACTGTTTCAATTCAAACATTACTAACAACAATTTTCATTGCTTCATTATTGTTTTCTATTCTGATATACGCTTTTTAATAATGGATTAAAATTTTTCTATTGGATAACTATCTAGAGAGGGTGGGAACCATTCCATTGTTTTTTTTTTTTTTAACTTTTTAGGCAAGATGAGCGAGATTGAAGGGGCATTATTCTGCTTGAATATGCTCTTTACCTGAAAGCATTGCTATTATGAACAATGTGACTCAAAAGATTATCTTGTTCAAGAACTTTGAAATAATCTTTTGCATTTTTCTTGTTACCATCATCAACTTTGAAGGAATCTTTTATTTTACTGCTTACTATATTAACCCAAGACATTACTTCACCTCCTCACTGTTGTTTTCTTTGATCATTTTTATTGAAGGACAGGTACCAGATCTATCTAATGTAGCACTACATTAATCACTTTTTTCTAATTGGCTTTACTTGAAGCTAGGCACTAAAGCCACTAACGTGAAAAAGGTTACTGGGTGGGAAATAATTAGGACCAGAAACATTAATAGTGAGCAGAAAGAGAAAACAGTAATCAGGAGGACAGTAGATAGAAACTGACATTGCATTTAAATTTTTGCAGATTAAAGTTGGCTTGAAATCTTGGAACTGGAATGTAGTACCACAGGTGATAAGTACAAGAAAAGAAACTGCTAGTGTAGAACTTATGGATTCATCTAGCCAGCTCAACTGTAAATTGATGAGATCTTAACACCTGTCTAGTATTCTGCCTAAATTCATAAAGCTTAGGTGCCGAAATGAAGAGCTTATCTGAACAATTACCATAAAAATATTTATAGGAAAGACATAAAGACAATTATGGCAATGAGTAAATGACTGAAGCCAAGCTGCAAGATTAAGAACCAATATTATTTTATATTGTTCTTTAAAACTATTGCTGAAAATTCAAGTTTTATGTATTCCTCTGCCAAACGTTTTGCATTTACTTAAAAACTATCATCAAATTTGAGGGTTTGAAATGCTGGTTTTCTTCACAGGTTGAAAGATTATGGAATTTTTTGACAAATTTTTGAACCCAGTTCTTTCTTATCAAATTGTGAAATGAGAATTATCATGAATGGCCACTCCGCATGGTTTTTCTGCAGTAATGTAGGTGTTCACCAGGACTTTATCCTTGAAGCTGCGTTGTTCTTAATTTTTGATGATGACCTTCCTGATGACATCAGTTTTCAACTCGGTATCATGATAAAAATTATTTACTCCTGTGTTAATAGTAAGTCTGCTCAGACTAATTAGCTTAAATTCACAACTGATCTCAAAAAATGACCTACAATCTGGTGTTAACTGGGTAAGAAATGACTTGTTAATTTTAACACTTCAAAAATGCAATTATGCTCTCTCTATCAATCATCTGAAAGACTTCTTTCTGCTTTCCATCAGCAGAGCTGATGCCAACATTTTGGAAAGTGACTCACTGTACCTTCTTGGGCTAACATTTCTTACTGACATGCAGTAAAAAGATTATATTGAATCAATTGGTAGGTCTGCTGCTATATAAGTTTGCTCTCTGTGTTGTGGTAGAGATTTTTTTCTCTCCAGAATCTATCTTAGAAATTTATAAGTGTATCATTTTTGTCCAAACATAAAATATTGCTACCATATCTAGTCTATTGCACTTCTCACTTGTGGAACTATCTTCTGGCTTCTAGATTTCCAGTCAACTTTGATCTTCAAAAATTTAAAATTAATGTCACTTCTTATTTTTTGATTTCTTTTTTTTTCTTTTATTATTCTCTGTATAATAGTATTGTTTTTTGTTAACATACTCTCTAACAATCAGTAATCTCTTGTATGTTAGTGACTTTATTGCCTTACTTGTGATGAAATGATTATTAAAAAAGAAGAGTAAAAATGAAGTGTTCAGGCAATTCAAGGAAAAATCTGTCTTAGAGAAAAATTCTTAAATTTGGAACATGGATGAAATGAGGATGTTTTAACTGGAAGTAGTGGGGCATGTTATAACTGTAAAATTTTGAACTGGTGGAACTAAAGTGTGTATATATCGTGTCCCTTCATGATGTTGGTGATGATAGCTCTCCACAACCTTCTATCTCTTGTAGCTCTTAGCAACATTTGTCCTTTTATCCCCCCTTGTTTCAGCCATTTACATAAGCACATCAGCTGAATGGTTTGCTGCCTGTTTCTGTCAACTGTAATATGTCATGTGAGTGTCAAATTCTCCAATCTCAACTTCCTGATTATCCTGATTCTGAGTATAAGTGTCCTTTTTGTTTTCATTTTCATTAAGACGACTTTGTTGCTTACTGTGGTAAAATAAGGCAAGGGTGTGTTGAGATTGGGAGAACAGGCAGAGATTAGGAAAAGATGAGAAGAAATAAAAATTAAGTTGTGTAATTAGTGAGAACACTGTCTCAGAAATTACAGCATGCTGAGTATTATACAACTTCTGGAACAAAATGCACCAAGGAGACATCATCACAAGACACCCACTCTCTGACAATAGCAAAGCAAGTCTTGCCAACTTCTGGTTTTCCCATCACTTTTGTTGATATGGGACAGTTGACAAAGACCCAAATCTGGCGAAGCTGGACAGAGATGCCTGTATCAGAACTTGCCAAGCTCTGATGTTGCTAATGGGGGAAAACCTGGATGTGACATGCTTCAGAAAACATCTCCACATATGACTCAAGGTCTTTTTTTTGTATCTGTACTGAGATGCATCACACTTATACGCGCCATCTGTGGTATTCTCATTTTCCTTTGATATAACCACATTTCTCTTACGTCCAGTTTTCTTTTCATTTTTGAGAAAATTGTCCAGTATTCACTATATAAGAAGGCACATATTACATAGCAGTTCTGCAATCTTTCTTTCTAATTAAATTTTCTTTTTTCTTAGTACTTTCGTTAGCTTCTTAAATGCATCTTTTGCTTGTCTAATGTACATTTGAATTTTTACATCACACTTAATATCCTCTGTATGACATGATTGATATTTCACAAAGAATTCTATTATCATGACTGAACATTCAAATAGCTTATTAAACAAACTGAACTGAAATAAATCTTTTGAGATTGTAAATTTTATTCCAGGGAAATTTGTTCTACCCATGTTCTGTCTGACGGTGTTTGCATATATTTTGGGAAGAATACAGATAACGAACAATAATTATGTAGTATTTTTTGTAATTTAATGTTATACTTTTAATAAAATGGATTAGCTAAGTTCTCACTACTAAGCATAGTTTTAGAGAAACGCACACCTGCATATTATCATGCATATTTTCCAACCAATTAAAATGCACTGCTGAAAACCCAGTTTTTGAATCCTTTCTCTGGAGCCAATCCAAGTCTTTATAAATAGGTACAAGTAAGTAAAATGACTCGTTCTGCTGAGATATCACAAAAGCTACTCCCACCATCATACCTATAAGAAACTAATACCATTAATCTAAAATAACTTAATCAAATCAACAATATAATTATTTATCTCAGAGTTACTTAGTAACTGAAAAAAAACCAACAAACTTTTAGTGATTTCCAGCTTCATATTGATGTGAATATCTTCATTCCTTTGTCCAATTATAAGAAAAAGATACAATAAGATGGAATTGCATTTTATCCCAACGCTCGGGGTCAGTACACACTTCTTCAATATTATTATACTAATCCATAATTCATTGCTTTTTGTCACAGCACCCTGGTTTGATAGGCCCTGGGCATGATGGGAAGCTGCATTCGGCAGTAAGGTCTCTGATTAGGAGGTTGTGAGGAGCATGGAACAACCTCTTAAATGCTGTTGTTCTCAGGTCCACCCTGACCCGGAGTGGTCACACCTGTTAGATTCCCAGCTATGGGCAAATAGTTAGCCCCCAAACTGGGGTCGAAACACTATGAAATATAAAAATACACTTTTATAGAAATAGATACATACCAATAGACTTTTATAGAAAAATAAACATTTTTGAAGAAAAAATTCCCATAACACATTTTTTTAAGGAAGAAAATTCTCAGCAAAACATTCTTGAAGACATTTTCAGTTTTTTAAAATAAAGAAAGAAAAAAAACAAAAGTTGCATTAAAATCTGACTAAATCAACCTTTTCATTATAACCAAACATTAAAAAAAAAATTGACATGGAATAACCCACAGAGGTTGATATGCTGTTAAACAAAACTCAAACTCTGGTTTGATACACTCTTAAGTAATACTATTATTTCAGTCCTAATTTTATTCGATCTTATTGTTTCTATTTATCAAAACACTCTGAGTCAATACACTAAAAATCAAAGAGCCAAACATGTGAATTAGTGATTAGAGATCCAGCAAGTCCAAAAATTTAAATATCGAGGAAGTGTTTTAACGGAGGACAGAAAATGCGACACTGAACTCCAAAGACACAGTGGGATGATGAAGATTGCTTTCCAAAAGCTAAGCAAGATATTAAGAAACAGGAAAATTGCATTAGAGACAAAGAAATGAGTACGTAACTGCAATGTAATATCGATCCAAATATGTGGCAATGAATGCTGGACAATCTCTTTATAGAGCAAGAAGAGATTTGTGGTAACAGAAATGTGGTTTTACAGAAGTAAGCTAAAAATACCATGGACTGACTGGGAAAATGAAAACAAAAGGACATGTATTAATATCATAAAGAGTTGAAATTTCTTGGGCACTTAATGAGGAAAGAGGGCTTAGAGAATTTGACTCTCACAGAACATATTGAAGTCAAGTAATAGAAAAGCAGCGAATAACCTACCTAATGAATTTGTGTAAACGGTTGACAGAAGAGGGATTAGGAGAGATGGCAAAAAGATAAAATTTACTAGGAGCTACAAATGACAGGAAATTGTGGGTAGTCGTGTTTGCCTATGTCCTGAAGAGACATGGCATATAAAAGAAAAGTAATAATCATTAAGTGTGTATTGATTTATAGTTTTGTAAAGAAATCATAAGATCAAGTAAAAGTAGAAATATTGAAGAGTATACTAGGCCATAATATTTTGTAATAAAAAATAAAAAGATAGAGTAAAACTTGTAATAAAATAGTAATAATAACGTCATTTATCCATCACACACTAGTAATAATAGATAATAATAAATAGTAATAATAATCATATCATTTATCCATCACACACTAGAGTACCATCTGTGAGAAAAAAAGAGTACCATGACATGATTCAGTCTGCCACAAATTTAGAAACAGAATGCTGCACTTACCCTTGGCATGAATGCTGGAAGCTCTGATACAAACACTTCAAAATGTTTAGGTGTCAATCAAGGAAGTGCCTTGTGGTGCAGTGGATATCTACTCGGAATGAGAAATTGGAGAGCTGAGTTTGAATTTTGGTTGAATTCTTTATATTCACTAATGCACGAGTACTCTTTGAAAAGGTATAAATTTGTCTCTTCTCCCTCCAGCTATGGATTAAATAGCAGGACAGATTGGGTTCTATAGCCTTGATTGGCAACCAGTCTAACACAAAGTAATGGAAACTTACTGTAAGAAAATATTCTGCCCAGTCAGTCATGAGACATGATCACCTAAACATGTATCTTGTATGGCACTTAACTGACTGAGATGTCAATCTAAGGACAGTTGAAAGGATTTGGAAAGTGTTGGATGTGTCTAATGGTGATTAGGAAAGTACAGCAGCTCAGAAAACTCACTCTGGTTATTCTGATAAGAAAAGAATTCCTAAATTGGTTGGTGAGGGCCTCAGACTCAACATAGATACCTACAGCAACTGCCTTGAGGAGGTAGTGCTACCCTGGGACAAGAGTCTGGCAACAGGACTCTGAACCATGCCACACAAGCAGGTCATGGCTGTCAGACAATTTCTATGATCATGTCACTCCTTAGATTTGGCTACCTAACTCCCCAGATTGTAACCCCCCCTGATTATGTGTGAGACATGGAGAAAACTCTTTGTAATACGAAAGATGTACTGAAGGCAAGGATTATGACAGCATTTACCAACTTAAACAAGGAGACCATCCAAAAGAGTTCAAGGGGATCCTGAAATCTTCTGTGGGCTGTGGTTGATGACAATGCCATTTTTATTGAATAAATTTACTCTTTAGTATTTTAAGATATTCTTGCATAATTTCGGTAAATATGTCTGTTAAAACGGGATATCAGTGTTATTTTCATTTTTGTGTAAATTAGACGACAATTTATCTGTCGCATCCTGTATTGTGATAAAATTAATAAAATGTAGTAAGAATTGTATCATTTTTTTTTAAAATTGGTATCACTCTCTGCAAGGCAGTAAAGCTATTAAGAGACAAGTGATCACAGGGTGTGGAAGAATAAGGAACACAATCATTAATAATGATTGGGAAGAGAAGAGGGTTATTAGAAGGACAGTAGATAGCGATTGACATTGCATTTAATCTTTTGCAGACTAGAGTTGGCTAGAAAGCATGGATCTGGAAGAGAGTCCCTAAAGCAAGAAATGTGAAAAAAGAAATGGCGAGCATAGAAATTAAAGCTATATTTAGCCAGCTTAACTGTAAATTGTTGAGATCTTGATCTTCTGCACTTAAATTCAAAAAGTCTGGGTACCATAGTGAAGAGCTTCTCTGAACAATTGCCATGAAAGTATTTGTAGAAAAGGTAAAATTATGGCAGTGGTAAAGTGAGTGAATCTGAGCTGCCAGATCAGGACCAATAATACAGCTGATTTTTCTATGGATTCCTTCAAGGAGTTCAAGGTAAATAGCAGGGTACCAGACCATATGTAGCAGCAATATTCTAAGCATGAGTAAATGGTAAACTTAGGGATATGTAAGATTCTGGAGAGAAAAAATATTTCGCATGATACAGGGAACCATCTTTTTTAGCAGCTGACCTCGCAATGGATTCAATATAGTCTTTCCACTTCATGTCAGCTGAGAACATTAGCCTGAAAAAATGAGTCACTTTTCTGGAGGTTAGAATCAGCCATGATGATGGAAGGCAGAAAGGGTCTTTCAGATGATTAATGGAAAGCAGTTTAGTTCTGGAAGTGTTAAAATTAAGAAACAATCTTTTGTCCCAGTTAATGATGAACATGAGATTGTTTTGGACATCAGCTGCCATTTTGACCTTGTTGGACTGATCAGCTTTACTATCAAGGAAGGAGTAAATGGTTGTGTTATCAGCATAGATACCAAGTTTAGAACTGATGTCATCAGGAAGGTCATTAATGAAAATGAAAAACAGAGTAGGACCAAATTCACAGTAATTATACTATTTATTTCTTTCAGTTTCTTCTCAGTGAAATAAAATGTCTGTTTTAATGGCCAGAAAGAAAAGGACGACATATAAACTCTAAGAAAACTGAATACATGGTTATCAGTAAAAAGAGGATCCCAAAATGCCAATTACAAGTTGAGGATACTAAAATCAAGCAAGTGCAGAAATTTAAATACGTGGGAAAGGTTCTAACAGAGGATAGAAAGTACGACATGGAGATCTGAAAGTGAATTGGCATGACCAAGGGCGCATTCCAGAAGCTGAGTAGAGTATTAAGAAAAATTTCACTGAAAACGAAGAGAATATTGGATTGTTATGTGTTGTTGGTCCTTCAATATGGCAGCGAATCCTGATCAATCTCATCAATGAAGGAAAGACTTAAAGCAACTAAAATGTGGTTCTACAAAAGGACACTAAGGATACCATGGACACGTGAGCAATGACAAGGTTTTGATGATGATAGACATGAGAAGGAAACTGATACTTAACATCAGGAAAAAATAGTTGAAGTTTTTAGGACGTGTAATGAGGAAGGAGGGCTTGGAGATCCTGATGCTCACAGAATGGATAAAGGAGAAAAATAAAGAGAAGGAAAAGCAAGATATAACATACTTGATGGACTTGTGCAGATTGATAGTAGAATGGAGATTGAGTGGGATAATAAGTGATGAGGTATTAGGCACAGCAAGAAATAGGAAGATGTAGAGGGCCATGATCACGTACGTACTGAAGGGACATGGCACAGAGAAAAAGAAAAAATTTTCTAAATTTTTATAAAACTGTTTAGATATTTAAAATACATTTTTTTTTAATTATTTATTTTTTGAATTGAAGTTTGAATTGGTTTTTCTCTAGTTTTATTTATATCATACTTTAAAAACCATTTCTCCTAGGTGCATTCATCTTTGCTGGCTGCCATTTGATACCCTTCTCCCAGCCCCTGTTTAGCCTGTCATGGACACAGTAAACTTCCAGTTGGCTTGACTGATATTGGATTTCTATAAATTTGACAGGTAATAATAAATGCTTTCCTTAAGTGTTTATACTTTGTTTTAATTACAATACACAGGTACTCATCTAGAGAGTTCCATTCTGACCATTTTATGGTCAGTCAAATCCCTCCTGCAGGGAGCTGTAGTCATAATGTCATTTAACATTGGTGTCTTTTCTTTGTTTTTGAGATGCAAGGAACATAAATGGTAATAAAAAACTTTTATTAACACATATTGCCTTGCCAAAAGTGCAATAGAATTGCTTACTGGTGTTCATTATGTTTTAAAAGCTGCCAGATATACAAATATAGAAGTTTACTCAAGGCTAATTTTCAGGATGTTGCTATTTTGCAGCTGTTGCATAAAACAAGCTGAAATAAGGTCAGGAATCCCCAGCAGTTTTTTTAATCATATCGCCCCAAGCAAGGCATTTTATTGCCACTGTTTTGCAAGGGGTTACATTGAAGGAAAGTTATGAGAAAGAGTGACAAGTTATAGGGGGTGTCAGAAAGTGGGTGTAGAAGTCAAATAACTTACCTTTCAACATGGTGGTCTTCTTTTGTTTCCATGTAGGAAGGTGAACATTCAAGAGTGTAAGACTCACCTTCCTGATGTGTCCAACTAGCGTCCAGTTGGCAGACAAAAATAAACAGGGTTGTAACTGAATACATTTCCCTATGTGGCCGAAAGACAAATGGTGGATATTGTGCTCAATATTTATGGAGCTCAGTGTACACACTGAAATTATCAGCCAATCAATGCTTACAGAATAGACTTGCCTGGAACAGAATGGAATCTCCCAGGTTATTATTTAAACCACCTACCAATTTGCCCTGGTGGTTTTTTTGGTCAGTTGGACTCAACTTCTATTCTAGTTGATTACTGGCTGGTTGTTCCGTAAGATCTTTACAGTGGGTAAAAGAAGGATGAGAATACTGATGAGAGGGGAGTGGACGGAGAAAAGAGCATGAGAGAGAGGATGCAGGTTAATGAGATAGAAGATGATTATTGACTTTACATTTAAATTCTTGGAGATTATAGCTGTCAGGAAAGCAAGTAAATGGAAGGGAATTGCACAGACGTGAAGTGCGAGAAAAGAAGCTGATGGAGTAGAATTTGTGTTTACAATTTATTGGTTTCACAGTAGAAGGATGAAATACAGCATACATTTGAAGCAACTCTACCTTTATTATCCTTCTGTCTTACACCAATATATGGTCCTGGGTATGACAGTAAACTGCATACAGCAGCAAAGCCTCTGATTGGGAGGTTGTGAGGGGTGCATGGAACAACATCTCAATTGCTCTTGTTTCCAGTTCCCCCCCCTTTGACCCAGCATGGTAGTACCTGTTAGAGTCCCAACTATGGGCAAATAGTTAACCCCCAAACTGGGGTCAAAACACTATGAAAGTATAAAAATACTTTCATAGAAATATAAGCATAAAAACAGACTTTTATTGAAGGAAAACTATTATCAACCGTATATTTTTGAACTTTAAAAAAATTTATTGCCATAATACATTTTTGAAGGAAAAAAAATTATTACCAGTAATACATCTCCAAATACAAAACTAGAAGACATCTTCAGTTTTTAAAAATAAAAACAATATTTCATCACAATCTGACTAAATCAACCTTCTCACTTTAAACGAACATTTAAAAAAATACCTTAAAATCCTACCTTTTTGGCATTAAATAATCCACAGAGGTTGATATGCCATTCAACAAAAATCAAATACAAAATACAGCAATATAATTCTTAGCAAACATAAACTGAGTCATCTTAAAATGGTATGGTAATATTAGCTGTTTCCTTATAAGTAAACATTTGATATTCATTGACCAAACAACCAGTACTAATTTTGGGTGAAATTTATAAAATCTTTCTCTAAAGATAAATTTTCATAAAAATAGATTTCTCAAGTCCAGTAGCTGTTATTGTTCTTTCTAGTATTGATTGGGGTTTCCTTCCTAACCTTTTATTTGAGGTAGTGTGGAATGTCAACATCTTGATTATGTCATTATTTTCTCCTTTGGTTAAAATTATAAAATCTTTTTCTTAAAATGAATTTTCAGGAAAATAGGTTTCTCAAGTCCAGTAGCTCTTATTGCTATTTTCAGTATTGATGGAGGTGGTGTGGTGTGTCAATATCTTGATTAAATCATAATTTTCTAGTTGAATAAGATATGCAATCCATTTTATTTGTTGCTGTTGTTGATAGACGTCAAATGGTGTGGTTTCTGTTATTTGGTACAGTTCTTGGTTTGTATTACCAATCCACAATGTTCAAAAAAGGATGATCTTTGCTAAGATCCTCATGCTTCACTTGCTCAAAGCCTTTTTTCACCATTGATCTTAGAAAGAGGTTGTACAGGGGTGTGCACTACAATCCGGAAAAACATATCCTGAAAAAAAGATTATGTTTATTCAGAATGACAAGTACTTACATGAGCATGTAAATTGCTTTATAACATTGTTGTCTGATCTCTCCTCTGCTATATTATTCAATCAAACCTTTTCCAGTTTCAATCACAGCCTCCACACGAGGCCAAAACCTCCAAAAACCAAAACCTACAGACATTGGTCTCTTACTCCCTGGACAAGTTGGCCATGGTCTCAATGATGTCAGTCCTCAGGGAGTTGACAGTATTGTGTGCATGTTTGTTGGACTGTCTCTCAAGTATACCTTATAGGTAATAGTTGTAAAGATTCAGGTCTGGGCTACTAGGGGGCCAGAACTCATTTGACCAGAACGTGTCCAGATTATCGTCAGACCAAGCTTGGACTAAATTAGAAACATGAACAGGAGCTCGGTCATGTTGGAAGAGTCATGGCTTCCCTGCAGCTACCTGAACAATCCATGGCTTCACAACATTCTTCATGACATCCAGGTTGACCTCCTTTGTTACAGTCTGACCTTTGCCAAAAAAATGGGGAGGCATGACGTCTCCTTCATTGGTGATCACCTCAAGAACATGAAGTCTGGCAGGAAACCTGGTTTTACTAATCACAGGAACATCATCTGGGTCCTTGCAAATCCATCTATCATTCTGACAATTGATTTTTGCATCAGAAGATCTCCTCATCAAAAAAGAAGTGGATCCATCTAGCAGCTCTGTGCTTCAAAGAAGCAATGAGCAGTTCACATCTCTCAAGTCTCTTAATCTTCATGGCCTCTGAGAACATCTGACTTAACTTTATAACATAGCTCTTGTAAGTCAGCAAAAAGAGGACCCCGAAATGCCAACTACAGGGCAGAGAAATTAAAATAAAACAAGTAAAGAAATTTAAATACCTGGGAAGCATGCTGCCAGAGAATGCAAAGTGCACCGTTGAGATTCAAAGATGCATTGGCATAGCCAAGGACACATTTCAAACAAAGAAAAAAGTGCTGGATTGCTATGTAATATCTGTTCTTCTGTATGGCAGTGAATGTTGGACAATCTCCTCAAGGATGAAAGAGAAGCTTGAAGCAACAGAAATGTGGTTCTACAGAAGGATGTTCAGAATACCATGAACTGAGTACATGAGCAACGACAAAGTCTTGGAGAGGATGCAAATGAAAAGAAAACTTACACTTAGCATCAGCAAGAGACAGCTGAGGTTTCTCGAAGGAAAGAGGGTTTGGAGAATTTAATACTCACAGGACAGATAGCAAGAGAGACAGGGAAAAGTAGTGTCATATTTGATGGGCTTGAGCAAATGGATGATTGAGTGAAAGTGAGGTTTGAGGTAACAGAAATGTGGTTCTACAGAAGGATGTTCAGGATACCATGAACTGAGTACATGGGCAACGACAAAGTCTTGGAGAGGATGCAAATGAAAAGAAAACTTACACTTAGCATCAGTAAGAGACAGCTGAGGTTTCTGGAAGGTGTAATTAGGAAAGAGGATTTGGAGAATTTCATACTCACAGGACAGATAGAGAGACAGGCAAAAGTAGTGTGAGTCATATTTGATGGGCTTGAGCAAATGGATGGTAGAGGGGGGTGCTTGAGAGAGATATCAACAGGAAAAATATTAAGAGCGATAATTGGAGTAGATAGACTAAACTATCGCCCGGTTCACACTCCACCCGCGTCTATTGAACAGGTGAAGAGGCTCATTCCTTGTTTCCTGTTTAGGATGTGGTTTCCGGTTTTCTCTTTTCCAATCATTTCACTTTTTTTTTCTCTCTCAATTGGAGTACATAGACTAAACTATAGCCTGGTTCACACTCCACCCACGTATGTTGAACAGGTGAAGAGGCTCATCCCTTGTTCCCTGTTTAGGATCTGGTTTCCAGTTTTCTCTTTTCCAATCTTTTCACTTTTACATAGCCCCATGCACATCAGTGGCGTTACCGCCTTGCTCGGGATGATATGATTAAAAAAAAAAAAGTAATGGGCAAGTGGAAGTTCATGATCAGCTACGTTCTAAAGGGACATGTTACATGAAGAAGTCCCTGCACACTAGTGGTGGTCTTGCTTTGCTTGGGGTGAAATTATTAAAAAAAAGAAACTGAAAAATAGTTAATATATTTCAAATACTTATATTGACTTATGTCTTAAGTGCCATACGTGATACATGCTTGGGCGATCATGTCTTTAAGAGACATGACTGACTGGGCAGATTATCCTGCAGTAGGTTGCCATTGCTTTCTGTGGTAGACTGGTTGCCAGCCAAGGCTATAGATCAAAATCTGTCGTGTTAATTTATAACTGAAAGCAATAGACAGATTAATACCTTTCCCAAGAGTATTTACGTGTAAGTGGAATGCAGCAAATTTGAGCTCACCTCCCTGATATTTTGTTCCGAGCCAATATCTTTTACACCACATAGCACATAAGTAGTGTAACAGCAAGCTTGTCTTGTTAGAATCATTGCAACTGAGTAGTGAGTTCAGTTCTCACTGGGTGCCTCATACTTTTGTTCTTGTTCAACAAAGATCAGGAGAATATGGTGTGGTAAACAGCGTTTTTGTTATGTCATTTTTGCAACATGTGGACCTGCATTATCATGGAGCCGAATTGAAGCACGTTGATTCACTAGTGCAAATCTCATTTTGTGCAGGTATGTATGCATTTCAGCAAGTTTATTGCAGTAAAGCTCTGCATTAATGCTCTGATTAGATAACACCAATTGTAGACACCAGAGAGTCACCATAATCTTTTGCTGATGCAGTTTTGGCTTTGGGAAACGTTTGGAGGACTCATCATGCTCAAGCCATTTACCTGATCAAGCCATTTACCTGATCATTTTGTCACAAGTGATTATTCAGTCAAGAAAGGAAACATAGATGTTATGCAGAAAGAGCATCGAGCACACTTCAAAACACCTAAGATTTTGATTTTCGTTGAGATCATGCGGAATTTATTTATCAAGTTTTTTCACCTTGCCAATACTTTGCAAATGATATGAGATTGTTGCAGTGCTGACACCAAGTGTTTGAAACATTTCTCTGACACTTTTTGTTTTTTTTTCCCAGCAACTGCTTGCAATTGTTCATTGTCAAAACTGTATGACTGTCCTCTTCATCTTCAAGGCTC
Organism: Ascarosepion bandense; assembly: GCA_037127315.1. Taxonomy (NCBI): domain Eukaryota; kingdom Metazoa; phylum Mollusca; class Cephalopoda; order Sepiida; family Sepiidae; genus Ascarosepion; species Ascarosepion bandense. Next base: position 3,080,124 of record JBBBDQ010000262.1, read on the forward strand.
TCATCACCAGTGCAGAATATCTGGAATATTTCAGATATTCTGCACTTGTGGACCCATCTCCCCATGCTTTGTTGATATTGGTAGAAGTTTGGGTGGCACTGTGCGCAAATTTGAAATGTAGATGAAAAACGTTTTGTCACGTTCATAATTAAGTGTGTCTGTTCTTCTGAAAATAAGTTAAAAATTATTAAGGAGCACACATTAATTATTATGTATACCAAAATTTACCTAATATAAGCTGTAAGTACTATGCTAAAATGGCTTTTTCAAAATACAACACACTGAGGGGCCATTATTTTTATAACAACCTAATATATAAAATACAATAGAATATATAAAACACAATCCTACTAATTTAACTATCTATGATAACTGCTCCTCACCAACTAATGTATTATGTAAAACCAACATTATTTATCAATTCAAATATCCCTTGGAAGAATGTATCTCTGACAAAAAATAAATATATATTTTGGATTTACAGCAACTACATTAACAGGACATCTTACATTACACGTCTGACCCTTCATTCATTTTTAGACATCTACAACAACATTCCTGTCTACATTCAGAATATTAAAAAATAATGATCAATAACACAACTATCCTACACCAAGAAAACAGATCCTCGAGGCAATATTCATTAAAAAACTTAAGCTGTCAATTAACAGAATCAGCTGTAGTAATATTCTAAAATGTTGATAAAAAGAACAGTTTTTTCATGCTTTAATATGTGCATGACCATGATATCACAACATAAAAAATGTCCATTGTGGATAATTTTCACATTCTAATGAATGCTAAGCAATTTGTCAACTGTTATATTTGAAGCAAGAAAATTTACAGTAATTTTTAGCAATAAGTTTTAAGGTTATTTTTTGTTACCACAATTTATACTCCTGAAGATGATCTCAGAAAGAGATTGAAAGTACTTGGGAACATTGAGAAATAAATAAATAAAATATATATGGCAAAGTTACAGCTCATTCTTTCAATTATAATGCACGAAAGATTATCCATGAGTATGAATGGATTTTATTAAAAATAAGTAGACACAATGTTTGCAATTTAATTAATCTGACATGCTTGAATTAAAATATATGTAGATTGAAATTAGATTTTTTAAAGATTTTTCCTTTTTTTATTTGAAAATAAGAAATCAGTTATATATTGTTCAGATTTATACTTTAATGAGTAGCCTGTGTCATCAAAAATGGTGGCAAAATATTTATATTGATACGCTATCTAAAATGATGGCAACATATATATTGATGTATCCACTATTGAGTATCTTACATTAAGACATGAGAAAAATAATAAAATTACCCCTTCACACACACACACACACACACACACACACACACACACTTCAGCATGACAGGAGGAAAATACACACACACACAAAATGTTTTTCTAAGAAGAGAGTGCATATATATATATATATATATATATATAAATAATAATCATCATACTAATATTAACTATAGCAACAAGTTTGATATTACTGACAGAATTCTATCTTTATCTCAACTTAATTCTAACCATCATCCCCTCTAAACATGGCCGTATCTGACTACCGGGCACAGGCCCGGGCCGATCCGTGCAATCATAGTGAAAATCCAGACAAGGAAAAATTCTTTGTCAGAAATCAAACTAAACAATTCACAAAGAAAGAAAAAAAAATGAAGAAAACATCCGAGTGAACGTAGTAAAAATCTGTTTATTTATTAATTTTGGGAGAAAAGACTGGTTATACTCAAAATGTCCAAAACTGATTTCCTGCTTTCGTTCACGTTCTGTGCCTAATTTCCATTGGAATAGCTGAAAAAAATCTGCAAAAATCATAGTTTCTGGAAACGGATGACACTGATGACGTCATCCCATTGTCAACTAATAAAGCCGGGCAATTTTCTCTGTGCCCGGTGTTTTTTTTTAGCATCAACTACGGCCCTGCTGCTAAATGCATTGTTTCTGCCATAAGAAATGATATTCAGCCTGAGGTAAAATATATGGAAATTTACAATCTTCACGCTACTTCAAAGGAATAATGATTGCTTTTTTAATAATTGTACATACATTTCAAAATCAGAGCCAAGTTCAAATTCCAGGTGAATTTGTTGCATTCACTTACATGCAAATACCCTTGGGAAAGATATTAATCCCTTCAGCTATGGGTTAAATAGCAGAACAGATTTGATTTATGGCAAATAGTAATGACAACCTACTGCAAGAAAATCTTATGCCCAGTCAGTCATATTTCTTTTGAGACATGATCTCCCAAGCATGTATCACATACGGCACTTAACTGACTGACTGATATACATTTTAATTTTTTTTGTGTACTGCTTTGATAAGGTATCTATAGATAAAGAAGTGCTCAGAAGAAACATTGATCTTCTTATCATTACGTATCAGTGACTGTCTTTGTTGGAAATGTTTATTCCCCAGCCCTATCCACAAAAAAAAAAAAAAAAAAAAAAAGAAAAATAGGCAGATGGTCATTCCAAAAACTTGTGCTCAAAACATTTGTAGTTCATGTTTTGTTTTTTCAGTGGGGTGGTGTACTCTATCTCAACTAGCTCTGATTGTTTCCACCATCTTTCTCTCATCATCTGGCTGCCAATTGACAGCTGAGATGCGGAGGAAAGATAAAGAAGGAAGAGAAAGAAAGTGGGTGTGCCTTCACCCTAACTCAAACCCACCTGGTTCTCTTCATCCCTAGTTCTGTACCGTATGAGCAGCCCAGATAAAGCAATCAAATTACCTTTTGTTTTGTGAACATGCCAGAACATGTCCTCACCCCAGGTTATTGGATCAATACTTTATACAAGAGAGGAGGATTTTTTTTTTGTTTTTTACTCATTTTTTTTGTTCTGTTTCTCTTTCTTCTTAACCCTGTCTCCTTCGACTATTTTGGATATTTTTTCCTTAAATCTCATTTCTTGTATCCACTTCATTGCTTCTATTTGTTTCTCTGTCGTTTTTTTTCTTTTCAGTTTTGCCCTGCAGATTCTGAAAACTCCATTTTCAACATTTTCATGCTTTTTCTTCTTGATGTTGTCATATTAAAAAATTTTTTTTATGAGCATCCACACTTTCCTCATCTTGGGTATGACTGTAAACTGCATCCAGCAGCAAGGCCTCTGTTTGGGAGGTTGTGAGGAACATGGAACCACCTCTTAATTGCTGTTGTTCCCATGTCCTCCCTGACCCGGAGTGGTAGCACCTGTTAGGGTCTCAACTATGGGCAAATAGTTAACCCCCAAACTAGGGTCAAAACACTATGAAAGTATAAAAATAAACTTTTACAGAAAAATATTACCAACAATACTTTTTTGAAGGAAAAAATTATTACCAGCAATACATTTCTGAATATCGCCCGGTTCTCACTGCACCCATGTCTATTGAACAGGTTAAGAGGCTCATCCCTTGTTCCCTATTTAGAATGTGGTTTCTGGTTTTCTCTTTTCCAATCTTTTCACTATTATGTAGCCCCCTGCACATCAGTGGCTTTACCACCTTGCTCAGGATGATATGATTAAAAAAACAAAAACAAAACAAAACTAGAAAACTTCAGTTTTTTAAAATAAAAGATTTTTCATCAAAATCTGACTAAATCAACCTTCCAACTATAATTGAACATTAAAAAAAATAGCTTGAAACTTTACCTTTTTGGCATTAAATAACCCACAGAGGTTGATATGCCATTAAACAAAACAAAACTCAAATTCACTCTTTTCCATGACACTCATCCCACCTACTTTTATCTCTAACTTTTCTCATTGTTTCTCATTTGTACAGGCCTGCTACATTAGAAAAACCAGCAGAACTAAATTTTGAATTGCACTACTCGTCGTCTTTTGGGCTACTTTGGAAATACTAGTTATACTTGTCATATTTGGGGCTAGTTTTGAAAGCCCAGTGATAGTAAATTTTGAATTTTGCTGATAGCAACTTCATGGACTACTTTTAAAATCCCACCAATATTATTTTTCCAGTGCAACTTCACACCTTACTTTTGAAATTCCAACGATATAAAAAGTTTAAGTATTCTTTTTAAAACTATTAAAACAATTTGTTAAATATTATCTATGAAATAATGAAAAGAATTTATACCAGACCTTTAGAAAATAAAAAATATGAAGAGAATTGGTTATATATTGTTTATAAAATAATGAAAAGGATTCTTATCAGACCATTAAAAAATATTGAATATGAAAATAATTGGTTAAGTATTATTTATAAAATAATGAAAAGGATTCTTATCAGACCATTAAAAAATAAATATGAAAATAATTGGTTAAACATTATCTATGAAATAATGAAAAGGATTTATACCAGACCTTTAGAAAATAATAAATATGAAGAGAATTGGTTATATATTATTTATAAAATAATGACAAGGATTCTTATCAGACCATTAAAAAATAATGAATATGTAAACAATTGGTTAAATATTATCTATGGAATAATGAAAAAAATTATGTTGGAACATTAGCAAATAAATGTGAAAAACACAGGTTAAATATAATTTATGGAATAATGACAAGAATTCATATCAGACCATTATAAAATATTATCGATGGAATAATGAAATTGTTTCATTATTGGAACTTTATCATATAACTAATATGACGGCAATTATTTAAATGTTACATGGATAATGAAAACAATTCTTGTCGGAACTTCAGAAAACAACAAATATGAAAACAATTATTTCTATATTGTCTATAGAATAATGAAAAAGATTTATGTCTGAACTTTATAAAATAAAAAATATGAAAATAATTGGTTTCTATCCAAACTTTGAAAAATAAGAAATATGAAGACAATTCATTAAATATTATCTATGGCATGAGGAAAATGTCGGAACTTTCACAAAAATAAAAAATAAAAATTGGTTAAAGACTATTTATTAGAATAATTAAAGGGATTCATGTTGAAAATTTATCAAGTATGAGAGCTATTATTGAAATATTATCTATAGAATAATGAAAACAATTCTTGTTAAATCTTGGGAAAATAACAAATATGAAGACACTTATTTAGATGTTATCTATGGAATAATGAAAAGGATTTATGTCTGAACTTTGGAAAATAATAAATATGATGACAATTGGTTAAATATTGTCTATGGCATAAGAAAAGTGATTTGTCGAAGCTGATTACATATTAGTTATAAGAAAAAAGGTTCATGTCAGAAATCTGGAAAAATTATAAGTATAGTGAGAATTGGTTAATTATTATCTGAGTAAGAATGAAAAGTATACAAAAAAGAGTCTTAGTTAATAATAAATATGAAAGCAATTTTTTAAATATTATGAAATAATGGTATCATGAGAAGGTTATATCCAGTGGTGATTCTATAGGGGGTGGTCAGGAAGGGCTAAGGTTCACACGGAATTTTGGCTGTCCCCACTTTTAATTTTATAAGCTTCAAAAAGCTTTATGAAACTGATCAGTTATCAGAACATATTGACGTTAGTATTAACCCTTTGATTTTGTTCTGAAATTAACCTCTCTTGTGTTCCAACAGATTGAAGAGTAGAAATGAGGGTAAGAATAGATTAGAACTCCACTACTATGAATGAAAAGTTATTCTGTTTAATTTTGTGAAGTAACATACTTATACTCAAACTCATTTCAAAGTTGTGTATTCAATAGTGGTGTAGTATGAAAATGAAGACACTGCTTGAGTCCCCCACCTCCTTCTCAGAAAAATCTTGGCCCTAAGTGGCCCCAATTTCAAAGTTTCACAATCACCACTGGTTATATCAGAAGTTTAGTAAATAAATATAATGAAATAAATGGAATAATGAAACGGATTCATGTCAGAAATTCAGCAAATAACAAATTTGAATACTATTTTTTCAATAGTATCTTTGAAATAATGAAAAGGATTTTTTGTTGGAACTTTAGAAAACAAAAATATGAAGATACTTATTTATACATTATCTATGGAATAATGAAAAAGATTTCTTTCTGAATTTTAGTAAATAATAAACATGAAGACAATTACTTAAATATCATTCATTGAATAATGAAAACGATTTTGTTAGAACTAACAAATAGCAAATATGAAAACAATTGGTTAAATATTATGGAATAATTAAAAGGACTTTCGATCTGAATTTTCGCAAGTAAAAAAAAATAAGATTATTGCTTAAATATTATCTATAGAATAATGAAAAGGATTGATGTCAAAAAATTAACAAATATGAAAACAAATGGTTAAATATAACTACGGAATAATGAAAAGGATTCATGTTGTAACTTTATCAAATAACAAATATGAAGACAATTTGTTAAATAATCTATTGAATGATGAAAATGCTTTATCTAAGGATATCAAACAATGATAAGTACAGCTACACTCAGATTCATTGTTTTGCCCTTCTGAGTGGATGCATGTAACCTGTTTCTGAGACTGGCTGTGTTAATTCATTAATGGCTGTTGCAGAACATAAACATAAAATGATTTTTTATTCATAACTGAGTCAGGGGTAGGGAAGTCCGTCACTATTGATGTTCAGGTTGCTGCTTAGCCGTGATGAGTCATCCCTCAAGCTCTGCAACACTGACCAGCTTTAGGGAAAGGGTCATTGCTTATCTGGTAAAGAAGTTGTTTGATTGCCTTTCAGCACAAATGAAGCAGAAAAAAAAATGTCTGATCTTTTTTTTTTTTTTTCCATTGGCAACAGTTGTGAATTGAATTATCTTCTTTTCATTTCATTTGTCTTGTTAGGTGTGTGCAAAAGTTCACAGCACTCTTTTTCTTTTTTAAACTAACGACTGAATGTTTGTTTTTAAAGCTATTTCCCTGCTTGACATAAGTGAGCATAACTCTCCACAGAGAGCTTTGATGAGTATCTTGAACTTTTAATATATTTTTGATTCACTGTTTTCAGGTATACAGAAATTACCATGGGTCATAAGAAATCTATAGCCTCAAAAGAGAAACAAGGTATCATAAAGTTATTGATTGGAAATTGTAAAGATGTTGAAAAGAGATAAAAAAAACAAAATAATAAAATAATATTGCAAACATTTTTTTTTTTTTTTTTACTGTTTGTTCAACTAGTAAAAAGCCTACTCAATGTAGAGGAATACTGATTAAGATTGTTGTTGGGAGGGTGGAAAATTAAGAAGCATATATTATGGATATAGATATGACTATAGATAGTTGACCAAGATTGTTGTAAGAGAAGCATTCTCTTGAGCCTTTGTTCCAAACAAGAATAGTTCTGGAAAAAAAAAAAACTTGTTTTTCATGAAAGGAACACAAGGAGAAAAAAATGCATGTTTGTGGAGGTCAGAACTGGTGGTACTAAGAAATGTATCTCTACTGCACATTTGCTACAAACATAGCAAGAGGCTCACAACTTTCTGTCTGTAGAGAATGGATGAGAGAATGAAAAATAATTAATTATTCACAAAGTAGCATAAACTCTATCAAGGCTGGAAAGAGAGGATTGTGCAGCTCCAGCCCAGATGTAAAAAAAATTATGTAATTTTGGTCTGATCTGACTCTTGTGAAAAAAAATGGGATATTGTAGGAAGAGTGAGGTACTTCTTTTTAAGTCATTTCACTTCAAGCAATAAAGTCACTAAGATGCAAGGGGTTACTGAGTGTGAAAGAATATGAGAAAATGTAAACATTATTAAGGAGAGTGAGCAATAACAAAAAAACAGGAATTAAGAAGTCAGAAGATAACAATTGACATTGCATTTAAGGGTTACTGAGTGTGAAAGAATGAGAAAATTGTAAACATTATTAAGGGAAGGGAACAATAATAGAACAGGAATTAGGAAAACAGAAGATAGTGATTGACATTGAATGTAAAGTTTCAAAGTTGGTTGGAAAGTGAGAAGTATGAGAGAAGAAACTGTTAGAATAGAACTTACAGTTTACATCCAGTCATTTCAATAGTAAAATAATGTTACTTTACTGCCAATTAAATACTGTGTTTAAATTTGTGACGGCAATTTACTAAAGAGGAAAGCTAATTAGAACAATAACTATTTAGAGAAATGGCACAAGGAAGCTGCATTATAGTGGTAGGAAAATAACTGAAGCTGAGATATCAAGTTAGGACAGATAACATTGCAGATTCTCATTAGTATTTTATCAAGAATCTTTAAATATATAAGCAGAAGCACCAAACCAAATGTGGCTGCAATATTCAATGCATGGATGAATGATAGACTTATAATGTATAAGATAGATTAAGCAAGAAAAACTTACAGAACACTGGGAACCAACTTTTGGAGCAGTAAACTGCAACTGGCAGCAAGGCCTCTGATTGGGAGTTCTGAGGATCATGGAACCACTTCTTAATTGCTGTTGTACCCAGGTTCACACTAACTCGGAGTGGTAGTATGTGTCAGGATCCCAGCTATGGGCAAATAGTTACCCCTCCCCTAAAAAAACTGGGGTCAAAACACTATGAAAGTATGCAAATACACTTGTATAGATATATACACCTAAAAATAGACATTTATAAAAAAAATATACATTTTTGAAGGAAAAATATTACCAACAATAAATTTTTGAAAAAAAAATTATTACCATAAAACATTTTTGAAAGAAAAATACTATTCTCAGCAAAACATTTTTTAATACAAAACTAGAAGACATTTTAAGTTTTCTAAAATAAAAAAGAATAAAAACAAAATATTTTCAATAAAATCTAACTAAATCATTCTCACTATAACTGAACATTAGAAAAATACCTTCAGAGGTTGATATGCCATTAAACCAAACTTTAAACTGAAGCTTGAGCTTGTTAGGTAAATTACTATGTTTCTCTCTGTGCTTTCGATACACAAGAGCAAATATGGCAAACTATATTTCTCTTTTAACTCTGAGATGTACACACTACTGATGAATTTCTAACATTTGATTAGAGTTCTGTTCTTTCAACATAGAAACATAAACAAGTGTTATGAGCATGAATTTGTTCTTTATTACACTTAACCATCTTTATGGTGCCTAAGTTTTCTTATCAGCTAAGTACTGCTCGGATTTTCCACATAAGGCAGTATCAAGATTAAATATTTTCATTCGGTCATTAAGGAGATGTATGGGTTATGGTATAAACATTAGAGAGGAAATTTGAATCAACAACTTGAGTTTAAATTCTGGTCTACTCTGCTGCATTCCCTTTCACACAAATGCACTAAGAAAAAAGCATGTATCTGTCGTGCTATAAGCTAAATGGCTTAAGGTAGACTGGGTTATGTAGTCTTGAGTGGCAACCACTCTAATATATATATATATATATATATATATATATATATATATATATATAGTAAGAGAGTGGAGGTGGAGTGGTTTCCTGTTACCTACTGCATGGTTTTGAATTATAAATTTTCATTTACTTAGAGTGGTTGCCACTCAAGACTACATAACCCAGTCTACTTTGCCATTTAGTTTATAGCATGACAGATTCATGCTTTTCTCTTAGTGCATTTATGTGAAAGGGAATGTGTATACATATATGTATACTTATTTACATACATACCTACCTATATATATATATATATATATATATATATATATAGTCATCCGCAGACAGATCTGTCTCACTGTATCACAGCTCATCAGTACAGTTAAACTCCGATTGCTTTTTAACCCAGGATTGAAACCTGACCGAATTGGTGTCAGTCAGCGATTCTACCTCTGGGCTATGGGCGTTCGATGGAAGAAGGCAGACTTTTTAGCGCATATATTATCATTAAACACGCCCAATAGCTAGAATGCTCTAATTCATTTTACTGAATGAGCAATGCATACACGCCAGAGTAGCTACTGTTTTTCAAAGTCTACCATTCTTCCAGAGTGCTCAATCAGGGTGTGAGAGCATATATATATATATATATATATATATATATATATATAATGCAAATAATTTGTCACTTTAACAGAGCAGGTTCATGCTGACTTGGAAGTTTTGTGTGGGCACTGTTATTATGCTGTCACTCATAGAGGCTTCTGCAATAGGCTAGCCAACAATGGGAACCTGTCAATGGTTGTGCAAGCACAAAATCATAAGTCATTATGACCAAATGTTTGAGCATACTGGCCTTGTTCAGACTGTTGATCACACCAGATAATTTGCTCTCTACCAGAAACTGTAACAGTGTGATGTGTGGTTATTCAAAAACCACAAATGTGCCTGAGTAGGTTTCTGCAATAGGGATTGGCTAGCCAACAATAGACAGACATACTCAGATATGAGCAGCCAGCCACCAACCGACATTTTCTCTCTTCTCTGACTTGTTTAACTGTTGATATATATAGAAAAAGCTGGATGCCATCAATCTAGAATGACTCCGTCAAACTTCTTTATATTGAATAGATTCTTTTTCAATGTGCCATGTGCATTTAAAACATTGGCGATCATTCTTCTGTACAATTTCCTGTCGTTTGTAGCTCGTAGTTAATTTTGTCTTTTTGCTTTCATAATCCCAAGCTAATTAGGTAGATTATTTGTTGCCTTCCACTGACCCTCTTGCCTTCAATATTTCCTGTAAGTGTCAAATTTTTCAAGTCCTCTTTCTTCATTAAGGGACCTACAAATTTCAACTATAAGTGTTCTTTTCTTTTTCATTTTCTCTAAAACATTGTCATTACTCATATGATTGAATAGATTACATGTTGGTAATTAAACAACAAAATGGTAAAAGTTTTGCAGTATCTCTGTTACTATCCGAAAGAAATGTATCCTTTAACTGGCTCCTGTTCTTTGCAAACTTTACAATAAATGTCTTGCGACTTCTTTCTTTCCAAATTGTTGAAAGTCCTGTTATTTAATTCCTGTCATTAAGAACTCAGGGGAGCCATCTGACCTCCCAATTTATTGCTCGATTAGCCTCTTATCTCTTTTTGGCAAAGTATTAGAAACTCTAATTAATGTCAAATTGATTAAGCATATTAATTTGCATGGCCTCCTTTTGGATAAGCAATATGGCTTCCATTTCTCCAGGTCTACTACCGATGTGTTAACAGCGATCACTGAATTTGTCTATCAAGCTTTAGATAAAAAATGGTGACGCTTAAGCTATGGCTCTAGATATCTCAAAGGCATTCAGCAAGGCTTGACATAATGGTCTTATCAACATGCTAAAGGGTTAGGGTGTCTCTTATGAAACATTTGACCTAATGCAATAATTCCTAACAAATTGTGTAATGATGGTCATCTTGAATTGACATACTTTTAGTTCATTTTATATTAATGCTGTTATCTCTCCTGTGCTCTATACTTGGACTTACATTCTTTCTGATCTTCAACAACATGGAGTACTACTGCCATTTATGGTCAGGCGCCCCTGCCGTTTCCCTCAGTGTCCTTGACAGAATCAAAGGAGAATCAGTAATGTGATAGTTACTGACTTGGCGGATCAACTACAGCCACTCCCCCACCGATGAAATGTGGCCTCCCTTTGTCTGTTCTATAAATACTTTCATGGATTCTGCTCGGATGAACTTAAGTCACTGGTGCCTCCTCAACAGGTGTTTACTCGTGCAACCAGATTGGCAACTGGGTCCCACCCATTCACAGTTAGGTTAGCCAATTCTTCAGACAACAATTCTACTCCTGCAGCTCCTTTTCTTGCACTTCCCGCCTGTGGAACTCGCTCCCATATTCTTGATTTCCTGACGGCTACAACCTCCAGAAATTTAAATGCAATGTCAATACTCATCTATTAACCACTGGACTCTAGCTCTCTCCCCACCCCCGTATATCCTTCCCTTTTTCTCCACCTATGTATCTGTCATCGCACCTGCTTTCTCAGCTTGTGTCATGCAGTTTGGCCTCAGTTCTAATAGGGAAGTCAGGTGAATGTACTCCAGATGAGTCAAATGTGGAGTTGGATGAGAATCTGTGAGCAAAGCACTCAGCCTTGTCTGCAGATGACATGAGAACCTCAAATTCATTGATTAAAGGTGGTATTGAGGATTTGCTATTGTTCAGCACCCGTTTGCATCACCTCCAATAGTTTTTGGAGCCGAACTTGCAGTCAGCTATGCGTTGTCGCATTCTCTCAGCAAACAACCATTTGGTGTCATTCAGGATTCTCTTGCACTCATTACGAGCGGATGTGAATAGGCGCCTATTGTGATCAGATGACTGTCTCGGGAATAGTCGGAAGTAATGGCTCCTGTGGGCAATGGCGGCCAAAGAGGCAGGAGAGAAACATGGAGAGTAATGAGGTTTTAGACAATACTTCCTGGTAGGTATGAAGGCATCAATGCCAACTTTCACCCATGATGAAACCTCAGATGCACAGTTATCAACTGGGAGATCAAACACTTTTCCCCAAGGGACGTCGCAGAGGAAATTGCAAAAGGTGTCCCAGTCAGCTTTTTGGTAGCAGTAGGGGGAGTGAGAGTGGAAAGAAATGTTGAGAGACAACAGTATGGTCAAAATGAAAATAGAATGTTTTTTTTTATTTTTTATTATTACTTTACAAAATTTTGCAAGGCAAGGAAGTAAAGATGAACTCATCTGAATCACTCTAAATTTTCTTCATTCTTTCATTGATGAAACTGCAATATAGGTAATTATTAAATATTTATAAATTCATTTGATGCACATGTTATTGTGCAATATTAGCAAAAGAACCATTCTATTTTCATTTACTTCATTCTCTTGGCAATAAATACTAAAAAAATGTATGAAATACATCATTTTTTTTAAAACACTGGGGTGGCCTATTAATTATGCCCGGTAGTGTATATTTATATATGTGTTGGAGAATATACTTCATAAACTTGATGTATCAAATTAATGTTGGGTAATTGAAAGACAAAATGGAAAAAATGATGTTACATGTTTTGCCTTTAAAAGGGCTTTTTATGATGAAAAAAAAAAAGGGAAAAGAAAAAGAGACATTTATATTGATACATACATATATTTAAATGTTTTTTCAGACATACATGTGTGTATGCTTTCACACAGATAATAATGCCCACATTATATGCATTTACTACTCAAAAAGTCCCATATATAGTTTGCTACAGAAATACTTCTCACATAATGGTAAGACATTAGCTTGATAAAAATACCATTGCCACTAATGTTCTACCATTTGTGGGAGGTATTTCTCTTGCCCCCTGTATAATTAGAAAAATTAATATCGTGTGTGTAAAACTGTGGTGTGGTCCTTTTAAATTGCCCCCAAATTACAAATATCATTTTTTTTTTTCTTCGGAAATATGTCTTGATATTTTAGTTTATTTTCTTTAATTCTATCCCATAACAAGTGAGTTTCAGTAACAAGGGAACCTTTAAGAAAATAAAGAAAGAAAACGAATGAAGTATAATAAAATAAGAAAAATTTGTCAAAGGAAACATATTATTACTCAGAAGTTTCAAATATTCATTTGCAATGTCTTTGGAAAAGCCTCAATATTCAAGAATTGGAAAGCAGGATCATCTTACATTGCTTGTGGATTTGATGTTTGTTTTTATTATTTAGCAACTGACGATTAAATATTTAAGTTCATTAGCATGGAACAGGCTTGCCTCCCAGAGAGTAAATCACTACGCCTGCTTGGCCTGACACTCTCAGCGGACCTCAAGTGGAATGACTACGTCGAATCCATTGCTAAATCCACAGCTATGAAAGTCGGCTCTCTGTGCAGGGCCCAGAAATTCTTTCTGCCTGAATCTATCCTGTAATTATATAAATCCACCATCCGCCCGTGTATTGAATACTGCTGCCACATCTGGTTGGGTGCCCCTTCTATTCTCCTCGGGGTTCTAGACAAAATACCATGAAGAATCTGTAATGTGATTGATACCGACTTGGCTGACCGCCTGCAGTATCTCTCTCACCGGCGTGACATGGCTTCCCTGTGCCTCTTCTATAAATACTTTCATGGCTTCTGCTCTGACAAACTTAAATCACTGGTGCCCCCTAGATGTGAATTTGCACGAGATACTAGATTGGCAACTAGGTCCCACCCTTTTACAGTGAAACCGATGAAATGTAACCGCAATTTCTACTCCAACAGCTTATTTCCTCGCACTTCCCGCCTGTGGAATTCCCTACTGCATGCTTGCTTCCCCGACGGCTACAACCTCCAGGAGTTTAAATGTAGGGTCAATAGACACCTCCGAACACACTCACTCCCACTCTCTCCAACTCTCTCCCTATGTGCATCCTAAGTCGTCTATCACTCTCCTTCTGACATTTTCCATACCCAATCCCTCTATGTAACCCTATGCACTATGGTGGCAGTGGAATGCCTTGCTTGGGGTGACACAATTTAAAAAAAAAAAAAAAATTATTTTCTGAATCTGGTCATTTCTTTCTGGTATTTTTCTTTTTCACTTATTTTCTTTTGCTCTTTCTCTAATTCTCTTTCTTTTTTTTTATTTTATTTATTTTCTTCTTTTATTTTTATTTTCACCATATTTTCTTCAAATTCTTTTTTCTTCTATTTCTTTATCGTTTTTAATTTTCCATTAACTTTTCTTTTCTTTAGCTTTATTTTCTCTCCTTTTTTTTTTTTTTTTTTTTTCTCAATCATATCACCCCAAGTAAGGTCATAATGCCACAGATGTGCAGGGGGCTACCTAAGAGTAAGAAGATTGGAAAAGAGAAAACCAGAAACAAGGGATGAGCCTCTTCACCTGTTCAGTAGACGTGGTTGGAGTGTGAACCGGGCAATAGTTTAGTCTATCTACTCCAATTGGAAAAGAAAAAGAGTAAAAAGATTGGAAAAGAGAAAACAGGAAACCACATCCTAACCAGGGAACAAGGGATGAGCCTCTTCACCTGTTCAATAGACGTGGGTAGAGTGTGAACTGAGCGATAGTTTAGTCTATCTACTCCAATGTTCAACTTTTTTGTTTGCATCTTTTAAATCTTTTTGGCTATGTCCATTTTTATTTAAATATTTTACAAGCATAGACTTACACCATTTTACATTTTTTCTTTTGTCGATTTCTGATTTCCCTAGACACATTTTTTCACAGGAGACAAAGCCAAACCAATAAAAATAATTACTTTTTTTATTATTTGTTATTCTGACTTAATATTATTGTTTCTACTGCATTTTTATTTCATACCAGTTCTTTTGTTTAGTTCTAGACAGTGCACAAGTTTCTGAACTTGTGATCATTTATATCTTAAGCAAACTAAACAAAAATTGTACACATTGACAGGGACGATGTACAGGGATTGTACAGGGATATGGCCTGATGGTTGATGATGATAACAACAAAAGGACTGATGATACAAGCAGAAAAAAATCTTTCCAAGATCTTCAAAGAATTGGGATTTAATATTACAGTTGAGGTGGGCCCGAAAATCTCCCGATATCTTGATGTTGAGTTCAACCTCACCGATGACACAATTTTGCCATATATTAAGATGACAGTTTTTAGGTATGTTAGCACAAAATCAAACAATCTCGGATATATAATTCAATAAATTTCAAAAGGAGTACAGTGTAGAATCCACAAAATTTTTGATTACAAAAAGTTTTTCTGAAAAAGCACTGAATGAGGAGGAGGTATAACACAAGCTTGGTATTCACTCCTTGTGCACAGCCCAGAATTGGACTCAGAAGCAGACAGATAATTTGGTTCAACCCACTATTTAACCTAAAATTAAAAATGGTAGATTGTTCTTTAAGATTTTAGATAAACATTTTCCACTGAATTTGGAATTGGCAAAACTATTTAAAAGAAATACTGTAAAACTGAGTTACAGCTGCACCAGCAGTTTGGAAATCTATTTTTTTTTAATCATATCACCCCGAGCACGGCGGTAACGCCACTGATGTGCCGAGGGCTACGTAAGAGTGAAAAGATTAGAAGAGAGAAAGCCGGAAACCACATCCTAAACAAGGAACAAGAGGTGAGCCTATACACTTGTTCAATAGACGTGAGTGGAGTGTGAACCGGGCAATAGTTTAGTCTATCTACTCCAATTGAAAAAGAAAAGTGGAAAGATTGGGAAAGAGAAAATCAGAAACTACATCCTAAACAGGGAACAAGGGATGAGCCTCTACACCTGTTCAATAGACGTGGTTGGAGTGTGAACCGGGTGATAGTTTAGTCCAGAATCTTAACTATGGAAGGAGGTGATAGAAATAACAGAAAAACCTGCAATTGAAGGAACAATGATAAAAGTATGGAAAGCATTATCTTCATAGCTGAGGTCAGTGAAGAATTTAGGAAAGTGTACATCGGATGTACTGAAGTGCTATTTAAGAAATGATATTATAATCATACCTCCTCATTTAGATTAAAGATCCCCAGGAGTGACAGCAAGCTGGTGGACTTTGTGTGGAAATTTAAGGAGCTTTATGGAAAAAATAAAAAAACCTATGCGTAAAGTGGAGGATATTGGGAAGGTTTAAAGCTGAAAAAAAAAAACATAGTAATATTTGTTGTCGATTGTGCCAGGAAGAGAAATTGGCCTTCAGAACATATAAGAACAGAGGTGCCTTGTTAAATGAATGAAAGAAAATCATGGCTAAGTGTCAGTTAAGTGCCATATGTGGTAAACGCTTGGGCGATCATGTCTCAAAAGAGACATAACTGACTAAGCAGAAGATTATCCCGCAGTAGGTTGCTTTCTGCGGTAGATTGGTTGCCAGCAAAGGCTATAGAACCCAATCTGTCCTGTTATTTAACCCATAACTGGAAGGAAGAGACGGATTAATACCTTTCCCAAGGGTATTTGCACGTAAGTGAATGCAGTGAATTCAACTGGAGTGTATGCATCTTAAAAATTATCTCTTGGGTATCTATGAACCCAGATGAACTATTTTTTTTATTTATTCATCCTTCTCCCACTCTTTGGAGTAAGAATTGAGTTCTATTTTCATCTCATGTTTTTTCCCCCTCATACCTCCCACTCTTTCAGAGTTGCTGTATATTTGGAGTTGTTTTGGATTTTTTCACCTTGTGCCTGATGATACCTCTGGGTTGATACCTAGGTAGCTTGGTGTTAAAACCTTAATTAACAAGTGTGTATATATATATATCCTATATATATCTTTCACTACTCAATGACATAATTATAGCAAAAAAAATAATAGAATAATAAGGCACTGTTAAAGAGAATGAACTGAGCCAATACAGCCTCACTATTGTCTTCTTAATGAACCTTGGCTGATGCTGTTTTGTTATTGTCTCTCGAACGAACTGAGCCAATACAGCCTCGCTATTGTCTCCTTAATGAACCTTGGCTGATGCTGTTTTGTTATTGTCTCTCGAATGAACTGAGCCAATACAGCCTTGCTATTGTCTCCTTAATGAACCTTGGCTGATGCTGTTTTGTTATTGACTCTTGAATGACCTGTATTGACTCAGTTCATGAGCGTGACAGGAGGGAAATATACATATCTATA
>JBBBDQ010000262.1:3100000-3187500 GCA_037127315.1 Ascarosepion bandense
CATTTTAAAAAGTGAAAGGAAAGCTATGATAAGTGTATAAGGTCAACCTCTTTAACCTTGATAGAGTCAGTCAAGTGCCATATGTGATACATGCTTTGGATGATCATGTTTTGAAAGAGACATGACTGACTAGGCAGAAAATTATCCCGCAATAGGTTGCTGTTACTTTCTGCGGTAGACTGGTTGCCAGCCAAGGCTATAGAACCAAATCTGTCCTGTTGTTTAAACCACAATTGGAGGGTATTTGTGCGTAAGTGAATGCAAGGAATTAAACTGGAATTCAAATTCAGCTCCCCGAATTCTTGTTCTGAGTCGATATCCACTCCACCACAACGCACATCCCTTAATAGAGTAGAAAATTGTTTTTATGATTTTGTTTGTGAAGCATTATCTTCCACCCTACAACCCCTTTTCTCATAGAAAAAAAACTTTGCTTTCCTCTCCCCACATAAACAACTTTCATGTTTAGACACACATTCTTTAGTTCTCCCAGTTCAGACCTTTACAGCTAGACCTCACCATGCCATGTAGACAGAGTTGACTTGTCCTTTGCAGTCTGTTTGTTAGGAGTAAGTTCCACTCAGGTAGCTTCTTCCTAAGAACTGTTACTTTGTGGAACAGACTCCTGAAAGAATGCTTCTTTGGTCACTATGATTTTTATCAATTCTACATGTCCTTGTGTTTTGGGTATGATGATAAACTACATCCTGCACCAAGGCCTCTGATCGTGAAATTGGAGGTTTTGAAGTGCATGAAACCACCTCTTAATTGTTTGTTCTCACATTCATTCTGATTCAGTGTGGTAGCACATTTTAGGGTCCCTATGGGCAAATAGTCAACCCCTAAACTAATGCAAAACTATGAAAATCTAAAAATATACTTTTATAGTAGAAGTACCAGTAATGTACTTTTGTATAAAAGAAATTACCAGCAATAAAAATTTGTAATAAAAATAATCAACAGTACTTACTTATGGTACAATGAGCAAAAATACATTTTATCTGTAGTTGAAGGAAAGTATATTTAATTTGGTTGAAGGCATACAAATGCATTTAAAATATACTTAATTAGAGTTCCAAATATTTATATTTCAGTATTAAATAATCCCTAGAAGTTGATATGATGCTAAACAGGATCAACCAACCAACTTATCTGCATAATACACATTTCTTAATCTTTCACTTTTAGAACAAGCTCACTGCAAAGAGCTACAAAGAACAGGAAGTGTTGGAGAGCCATGATTGCCTGCATCCTCAAGAAAATGATTTAAATTCATGTTGCAAAACCTAATTTTAAAACCTTTGATGTACTCACAATTGTGCCAAACCGGCAAGTTATTTTGATGTATTTTTGATTAAATTTTATGCTTAAAGATCAAATTTCATTTATTTTCTTCTGTGCTAAGGCCATGGACCCAATATTAGTTTTCTGTAGCCCGGGAAAAAAAGCTATTAAGTTATGAAAGGAGGAGGTGACGAGGATAGAAAAGACAGTTTGGAGATATGAGGTATTTTAAAATATTGACTGTTTTTTTATTAATATCGTAAAGAAAGAAATGAATGAAAAAAATGGGTAACAAAATTTCTTGGATCTGATTATGGCAAATAATTGCTTTATTGAATGAGTCATTAGATGGTTTTGCACAAAGCTATCATCACGCCCTTCGTCCTGATGCCATCAGTCTCCTCGTTCCTCCGCCCCTTCCTGTTTGGTTGTTTCTTTGTTGTTCTTATCAGTATCAAAGTAAAATTGTGAAAGCAGCTATTGGCTATTTCTGTGGACATTTCATTGCTTGTTTACCTTTGACCTCTGCTATTTGCTGCTTTCCTTTTCACCTCAATGAAATGCACCCTCATCCTGCTATTCTCACCCTCAGCTCTCTGACCCACCCACACAATCACCATTTTCACTTATATTATTATCAGCATTGCTGTTACCAAACCTGAACATCTTAATCTCCAAGTCATAAAATTGCCATGATATTATCTAAGAACTTTATTTTGCTTCAAAGAACTTTAATTGAAAAAGAAAAAAAAATATCATAATGAAGTTGATTAACTTTAAAATCAAATCTTTTCAGTTTATTTTTTATCTCTTTTTTTTTAATTTAAATTACCCAATTTCAATGTAGATAATTACCATATGACATTTTGCATTGTTTTCTTTTCAAGAATTTTCATTTGTCTGGAAATTTTTATCAGTTAATAATTCGTTAATGTTCAAGTATTTTTCTTAACATTCTCTATATTATATTTTCTTAACATTCTCTATATTATGTAGTTTGTTAAAAAAAAAAATTGTTTCACAATTAAGAACCTGACCTGATATCTTTGTCTCCTACTTCATATTTGTGGAACTCTCTTCCGGCTTCTTGCTTTCCAATTAATTTTGATTTCCAAAAATCTAAATGCAATGTCAATTGTCATCTTCTGTCTCCTTAATCCTATTCTTTTATTGTTCTTTCCCCTTTGTATTTTCTCAGATTCTCTTAAACTTTGCGTCTTTATCACTTTGTTTGAAATGAAAAAAATTAATATATATGTTTATATTTTCAATTTGTTTGTTTAAACATTAAATGGAGACTCATATTTGAGGAGATTCTCTGTTCTTTTTATTAAACAGTCTATTTATTTATATCCACTGGCCTGAATATTCGAGATATCTTGTTAGAAAAATACGCATCCTTTCGCATGATTTGAACCTGCATGTCAGATCTAATGATGGTTTACCCTCAGGGGTGCAGGTTTGAATCCTGCCAGAGGATGCATATTTTCTATTAAGATTTCTCAAATATTCAGGCCAGTAGATGTAAATAAATAAATATACTGTTTAATAATAAAAACGGAGAATCTACTCAAATCTGAATAACCATCAAAAATAACATTTAAACAAAAAAGTTAAAAATATGTCAGATTTAATTCATTTCTTTACATATATATATATATATATATATATATATATATATATATATATATTTGGTGTATTGAGGCAGCAGATAATTTTCTAAACATAAACTGTTAAATATAACAGACAATGAGTGTCTATTATGTTTAATCATGAGCTGTTCTAAACATCATATTTTCACTTTAATTTCAGGTGGAAATAAAGACAAAAATTGTCCGACATTTGGATGTTTTTTTATTTAACGTTTCTGTAACCTCTCTGAAGATGGCTCATGTGAGCCGAAAGTATAATACAAAAATATCCAAATGTTGGACAGTTTTTCTCTTTATTTTCACCTGAAATTAAAGTGAAAATATCATGTTTAGAACAGCTCATGATTAAACATAAGACATTTATTGTCTGCTATATTTAACAGTACATATTTAGAATATATATATATATATAATGTGTACAATAGAAAGAAACTTAGTACATGAGTTTTGAGGTGATTAGTATTATAAATTAATCAACTAGATTTGCTAACTATTAATTTCTGACAAGCAGACCAAGATGAATTCTAAATATTTCATTGTTCATGTTAAGAGTATACATACATGTACACACACAGTTTTATTGTGTAATGTTCTTTCTATATGAGTAGATTAAGTGCATTGACAAAGGAAAAATAAAGATTTTTTGTATAAAATGTGGTGCAGACACTGATTTAACAATGGAAGGAACCTCACACACACACACACATGTATATATAAAAACAAAATACCAAGAGATAGAGAATAAATAATAATGATTTATTTATTATAATACAAATTTTATATATATATTCGCCTGATGAGGTGCTGAATATAGCAACAAAACATGACAGCTTTTGAGCAACAAAAAAGATGTTTTTATTATCAACTCCAATAATAAAAATATTACTAGAAATATTGCTCTACTATGTACTGAGCACTGTTAAAAAGTAAATGCTACAAATTGTGGATTGTTATTCCATTAATTCTTACTAATATATATATATATATATATTCGTCATCCACATATAAGCCTGTTTTGCCATATCACAGCTCATCAGTGTGGCTAGACATCCACTTGCCTCCGGCTGGGATCGAAACTCAACCGATTTGGTGTTCATTGGAGTTGCTAACCCCTAAGCCATAGGCGAATGGAATCAGAGAATGGAAATTTTAGCGTGTTATATATAATCAGTGTAAACAGACATTGCTAAAGAGTAATGCATAAATCACAGAAGTTTTTTTTTTTTTCAGTTATCCTCTCGAGAGAGCTCAATTGTAATGAGAGCATATATATATTGTGTTTGGGCAACACTATCTCTTTTATACAGGTTTCATTGAAAATGACAAACAAGGTATTATCATTAAATTTTTTATATAATTTTTCATGTGTTCGTATAATTTTTTTCTTTTCGGAATTCAAATCACAGCTTTGGACTATTCTTATATAAGTATAATTCCAAAAAGAAAAAAATTATACAAACACATGAAAATTGTTTATAAAAAAACTTTGATAACTTGTCTGTCATTTTCAATGAAACCTCTCTCTCTTTCTCTCTTTCTATATATATATATATATATATATATAGTTTATTGTCATCTGCAGACAGATCTGTTTCACCGTATCACAGCTCATCAGTACGGTTAGACTTCGATTGCTTTTTTACCCAGGATTGAAACCCGACCGAAATGGCGTCAGTCGGCGACTCTACCCCTGGGCTATGGGCGTTCAGTGGAAGTAGGCAGACTTTTTAGCGCATATCATTATATGCACCCAATAGCTAGTGCGCTCTAATTCATTTCACTGAATGAGCGATGCATACACGCCAGAGTAGCTACTGTTTATCAAAGTCTATTTTTCCAGAGTGCTCAATCAGGATGTGAGAGTGTAAACACACACACGTTTATGTGGCATACGGAAACTTCTCAATCAGACTAAGAGAATCCAAGAAATACTCTGATGTTTGGTCTTGGGGTCAAACTTTGAGAAATGTCTAAAACAGAAATTTTCAACACACCCTTGTATCTAAACTTTAGTGTGTATGTGTGTTTGAATTGAATTCCCTGTTTTTTATTTTCTTAAATGGTGAAATTAATATCAGCTGGCCTAGACTGAGAGGTGTTTAATAAAGAAAAGGCTGGTAGATATTAAATTCAGTATTTACGAAAATATAAAACACGGATATCAATTCAAACATGAACACCAACTAAGAGTAACAATTTATATCAGTAAGAAATAAAGTTAAAATAGATTCATAATATGTGTAACTTGGCATTGTGTTTTATGTCTATATCAGACTCTTAGGTGGTGAGTGAAGTTAAGTGGGTGATGAGTGGATTTGATAGCCAAAATAGTGCCCTGATTATTTTTGTATTTTTTTTCCAATTGAATATGTTCAGGTAGATTGCCTGATAGATCATGTACCTGTCCTGTTAACTGTCTTCATTTCTTTCTCCACTTTCTATATAAACAACAGGGTATAGATAAATTTATAGCATGAATGTTAAAATATTAGCAAAATCTTTCTTTTTATAAAAAATGACAGATTTATAAGTATATTTATTATTTTATTGGATATCATTTATATTAATATATATTATATAATATTGATCAACAAGTAGAATAAAAAATGACATCAAAATATTTATATTTTGCCTATGCTGTCTAAAATGATGGCAGCATTTATATTGATGTACCAACTATTTGAGTATTTTACATTAAGACATAAGAAAAAAAACAAAAAAAATTTAACTCCCTGAGCGTGACCGGAAAAAAAAAAAAAAAATATATATATATATATATATATATATATATATATATATATAAAAGAGATAAGAAGTAGCTTGTTGTTACATATTAGGAAATAGTAATAAAAATGGGAAGCAACCAGTTTCACTTCTACTCGTGAGGCCTCTGCGAAAGATTTAAATTAGAATTAAAATAAAGTGTGTCATAAAAAATGAGGGGGAAAAATATTACGAATGCAAGGAGCTAGTGGCTTATATCGAGACCCAACAATTCACATTGTTTGCACAATGAAGGTTTGCGGGGACCTGATATATAAATCCTCTAGCACATTAACATGGAATAATGTGTGAAATCGGGACACAACAGTGAACCAATCTTCACTAAAATTAGGGCACACTTTCTATTCTTTAAAAGGTGTTCACAAATAGCGGAAATGTAAGTATTTGGGACGAGTCCATTTCAAGGTAAGGTGTGATTTCTTATTTTAGTGGGAACATTTTGTTTTATTCTCATGTCAAGATGCTGAGTTGTTCTTCCTATGTAGTCAGCTCCACAACTACAATTTATAAATTATTGAATTAATTTGGTGGGAAGGCAGAGCATCCTTGTGTCTACAACATAACATGAGCTGAGTTTGAAATACTATACATACCACAGCTGAGAAAAAGCAACAATGAACTTCAGATGAAATCGGTCTAGCCATGCTTTTACACTTTAATTCAATCCAGGGAAGTCTAAGATAAACAGGGCATTTTTTAGCAGTAATGAGCTTATCCTTTTTGAATTCAAAAATTTTGTTACAGATGACCAAATGAACAGTATCAGGCGGATACCCTAAACTGCATAAGATTTCCTTCACAAAACTAATTTCATCATCCAGGAAAGACTCAGAACAAATCATTGATGCCCTGTGAACAAGTGTTCTAATAATGTTTGTCTTATGTTTTTTAGGACGACAAAAGGAATCCCAACGCATATATAACCCCACAAATGTTGGTTTCCTATAAACTTAAGTGAGAAAAGTTGTAGGTGTCAGATGTAGTAGGACATCTAAAAAAGCTAGTTGAGAATTTGATTATTTCTCAATAGTAAACCTCAGTGCTGGATGGATATTATTAAGAAAAGAGAGAAACTGGTTTAACTCAGTTGCATTATCGAATAAACAAAAAGTATCATTCATATATCAACAATACAGGTGAGGACGAAGTAAATTACTGCATATTCTCTCCTCATGAAAGCCTACAAAAATTTTGGCAAGTGCTAGACCCAAAGGACAGCTCACTGCGACCTCGTCAATCTTTTGGTATATATATTATTAAAGATAAATTCTACAGATGCTGTAGCAAATTTCATCAACTCCACAAAAACTGATTTAGGTATGCTAGGTGGAGACATAAAACTACAATAAAGTAAATCACAGCAGATATCTATTGTCTCCAAAAGAGGGACACAAGTATATAACAAAGAAACATCAAATGAACACATGAACTTACCTGAAGAAGGCAAAGAATAAAATTTTAATAAATAAATATATATATATATATATATATATAAGCATGTGGTGTAAATATAGAAGAATCCAAAGGAGTATCCTGTATATCCAGTGGTAGGATAACTCTCTAAGAGACCTCTAAATATATATATATATATATATAAGAAAAATTAAGGCAGACACGTTATTTCATGGTAAATCAGAAGTATAGGTCTATTTCAGGAGAACTATCATCAGCTTTTGTCTTTATTGTACAGAAGATTTTTTTTGTACAATAAAGATGGAAGCTGATGATAGTTCACCTGAAATAGACCTATACTTCTGATTTACCAGGAAATAATGTGTCTGCCTTAATTTTTCTTGTGTGTGTGTATATATATATATATATATATATCCGGGCCAGAGGCAAGTGGATGCATCTAGCCACACTGATGAGCTGTGATAACGCGAAACAGGCTTGTATATGGATGACTAACATATTATGCTCTCATTACGATTGAGCTCTCTGGAGAAGAAAATTTTAAAAACAGTTTCCGCTTTAGCTATATGCGTGACTCTTCAGAAATGATTTGAGTTCTCTTGGTGACTGGCATGTGTATACACTGCTTAGTTAGATACAACACGTTAAAATTTCCTTCTCTGATACCATGCATCAATGGCTTAGGGAGTAGCAACTCTGACTCACACCAAAGGCCAGAGGCAAGTGGATGCGTCTAGCCGCACTGATGAGCTGTGATACAGTGTAACAGGCTTGTATGTGGATGACTAATATATATATATATAACATAGTACACTTGGTATGTAATCCAGGTAAATTCCAAAAGAGACGAACTCAAGAGAACTCAATGTCAAATTCATTTAGTTAATTTGGATCTGACGAGCCATGATAAGAACATCAAAACGTTGAAATATGTATTATCCATTGTAATAATCAAAAATCCTTAATAAAATATATATATATATATATATATAGTCATCCACAGACAGATATGTTTCACTGTATCACAGCTCATCTGTATGGTTAGACTCCGATTGCTTTTAACCCAGGATTGAAACCCAACCAAATTAGCGTCAGTTGGCGATTCTAACTCTGTGCTATGGGTGCTCGGTAGAAGAAGGCAGATAAGACAGATATATATATTCTTCAGAACTTGACGACATAATTATTGAAAAAAATAAAATAATAAGGCACTGTTAAGGATCAAACATATAACAAAAGCTTTCATAACTGGTAGTAAAGTTTAATAGCTGGTAGTAAAGAGAATGAACTGAGCCAATACTGATAATAGAAAGGATTATATGCCTGATTTATTTGTTATATATGTATATATATAATTATATAAATGAATAAGAATGAAGGGTGGGACCTAGTTGCTAATCTTGTGGCTCGAGGAAATTCATATACAGGGGGTACCAGTGAGCTAAGTTCATCAGAGCAGAAGCCATGAAAGTATTTGTAGAAGAGACACGGGGAAGCCACACTGCATCAGTGAGAAAGTGACTGTATCCTAGCTGCCAAGTCGAGATCAATCACATTACAGATTCTCCATTAGATTTCGTCAAGGACACCTAGGTGGATAGCAGGAGTACTCAACCAGATTGGCCTTTGCTAAAAGTAAAAAAACTTATTTCTCCCCACCTCTTAAAAATCGCCACTTTTTCTCACATGTCCAGTGGGCTAGATTCCATTCAGACTTGAATTCTTTGAATGTAAGTTGTCATTTATTTGCATTTCTCTATGCCTATATTTATTTTGCTTTGTTCAATTGAACGTTCTTCTAAATATACTAAATGTTTGTATGAGCTCTAATATAGGAAGCAGGACCTATTAAATGAATATGTATTGTCAAGCATGGTGTCCAACTCATTCAGAATATCGAAACTGTCAGTTGCATACAACCATATTCTCAGACTAATGATTAGAAATGACTTTGAGAAAATAAATGGTGTAGGTCTTGGAGAGGACCACCTTTCTTCAAGCAAGTCTCATGTACTGGTTCTACAGAATAACAAAGAAGTTTACCGAATAACAGAAACCACATCACTATCAGCAACAACAACAAATAAAATGAACAGCACAAAGAGAAAATAATGACATAATCAAATATGTTGAACTTCTACACTACTTTAAAGGCTAGGAAGGAAACTCATGTCAACACTCAGTTAATTACTGTGTATTATACACACGTGGGTGATCATGTCTCTTTTAAGTCATTACTGATTAGGCAGAAAGGTTTACTGTAGTAGGTTGCATTCACTTTCTGCAGTCGACTTGTTGCCAGCCATGGCTATAGAACCCAATCTGTCCTGCTATTCAACTTGTAGCTGGAGAAAAAAGAGATGGATTCGTATCTTTCCCAAGGGTATCTGTGCATCAGTGAATTTTATGAATTCAACTGGAATTTGAACTCTGCTCTCCAATTTCTCAGTCTGAGCCTATATCCATTACACTACAATGCACAGTACTAGAAATTTCAATAGCAGTAGACTTGAGAAGTCTATTTTCTTGAAAAACTCTTTTAAGAGAATGATTTTATAAATTTCAACAGGTGGTTTCATTTACTGCTTTATCAATGGATGCTAAATATTTCCATGTAAGTAATGTAAAGCTGAATCAGTGAACCAGGATCAAACCTTGAGTTTGTCAGTGACATTCACTTTCACACTAAGCAACATTAACCCTGGTCTGTACCCACATAGGTGACTGGGAATACCAGTTGCTGTATGCTTGGATGTGTGGGTAGTGTCATAGAAGACAGGTCAAAATTGAAAAGCCAAGTTTCAATTCCTGTCAAATTTGTTATGTTATGTGCAAATACCCTTGAGAATGGTATGAATCCACCTCTTCTCCTCTCATCTATGGGATAATTAGTAGAACTTGATAAAGGGAAACATCTTACAATATGAACAAATATTTTCTGGTATTAAAAAATCAGCAAAAAGCAAATCAATTGATCTTTTTAAAAAAAAAACCCTTAAAAATTAAGAAGTTGGGATAAATGTTATAATTTTTTGACAGGTGGTTGCAGAGTTTCATCACCCACCTCACTTTTTACTGAAACAGAATAAAAATCTGTCCACTTGGTGTGAGTCTATAGCAATATTATTGAGGTGAGCTGTGATATTTGTCTAAAGTCATTACTGTTATGAATTTTTAAAATAGGTAAGAAAAATCAGATTCCAAAACTTTCTAATCAGGTTTATATTTGGGAAATATTATCAGTCTCATTCAAGAAAATAGATATGTGCAAAAAAAAAAAAAAAAATAATATCCTGCATATTTAAAATCAACCCCCACCAAATTGTTTACCATCAGATTATATGCTCTAAAAAATATTCATTTTATATGCAAATAAAAAAAAACAAAGAATTAAGATTTTTAAAACTTAATATCTAATTTAGCCCTACCCAACCTGTTTTTGTCTCTCCACTACTTTTATTTTCCACCAATTTGTTCTGATCAAATATAATTATTTTTTTTTGTTGATTCTTGTTTGTTAATATGATGTAAAAATGTCTCCTTTTCTTTTGTTTATCTCTTTTCACGTATAATTAAATTCAGGTTTTATAGAAAAAAACAAAGCCACTGCTTAATTTTGAGAACATAATTGATTTTGTTTTGATTTTTTTTTTTTAAATTATTAAAGATTTTTGATCAAGTTGGAAATTTGTTTTTGTTTTATAATTATAGACATGCAAAGTTTGTTTTATCTGGAATTACATCTTAATATGCAAATAAACATTTACATTGTATCACTTTTTTGTTCATCAAATTGGGCTTTTGTGAATTATCATGTTATATCCACAGAGTTGACCATTTGAAGAAATTGCCAGGCTAGATCTTATGTTTATTTATTTTTTGAATCCTTGTGTCTATAGTGCAAATGTTTATAAATGAAATATATCATTAGTTATTTTTATTCTCTGTATCACTTGGTCCTACATAGTTGATTGACTACACACTGGTCCAAAAACAAAACAAAAAAAAAAGGAAAAGATTACTTTTTTCTTTTGAAGTCTATGGAGTAGATTTTTTCACCTCAGTAACTTCTTGGGTTGGATTGGATAATCCTCCCCAATATCTATGTCTGATTGTCTTTCTCAGTCTCTGGTCAGTACACACACACACACACACACACACACACACACATATATATATATATATATATTGTAAGTTCCTTAATGGACTAATTCCAGCTTTACTCTGTTGAAAAAAAAAGGGGGGAAATTTCACCTTATTTTGTTTTATGCTTGTAAATTAAGATTTCTCTTTACTCAGAAAAATATTCTAATCTGAAGCTAGATCCAACCTGTTCTGGTAAGGCCTCATCTTTTCTTTTTTTTTACATTTTTTTGAATCCTTCTTGTTATAGTATAAAAAAAAGCAGTACTCAAAACTTGTCCTCACTTGTAACTTAATTATCACATTCTCTTGCTCCCAACCCCCCACACTAAAATGGAACAATAATCTACAACAGCTAGAGAGACAGAGTTAGGTGTCAAAAATAATGTTTTTCTTTTGTTATTGTGTATTTGTACTGCTACAAGAAATTCACTGTCAGTGACCAAACTGGCTATTTAACTCCATGGCCTTTTCAGTGAGGTGGGAAGTTAGCAACCTGGTAGAATGAAAAATAAGATCTACAAAAGGGCAGAAGAACTCTTGAGGAGTCAATGACCAGCTAACTAGAGGTGGTGTCTTGATAAATCACTGTGAAGAAAGTAATGGGAAGCCATTCCACTATTATTCCTAAGAATAATCATGTCCTTAAAAAATCAATATATCAAATCCAATGGCGTGAAGGGGGCAAAGTTCAAAGGAATTAACTTCTCATCTGATAAGGACTGACATGAGCAACAGATAATCATCAAGCAACTTTTAGTGCTAGCAATGTAAAGAGGATAAAATTCCTCAATGCTGATCCCTCACCAAGAAAGGAACGACATGAATAACAGGTGTCCCTGAACCATTATCCAACGAGTGTTCACATCAAACAAAAATTACTCTAGGGACATGAAATGTCAGAACGTTGAACAACTGTGGGCAACTGAAGAATGTCCAGCAGGAGATGAGCAGATTGAATATCAACATCTTAGGAATATGCAAAACTAGGTCACCAAAAAAAACAGATTTCATCAGTGACAACCACAGGATCATATACGTAGGCGGTAAAAATAATGAAAAAGGAGTTGGCTTGATATTAGACCAAGACATGATAAAATGCATTCTGGGGTACTACCAGTTATCTGAAAAAGTTCTCATGGTCAAACTGAAAGGGAAGTCCTTCAACATAGCTGTTATACTAGTGTATGCCTTGACAACATAAATCACTGATTGGGAAATAGAATCTTTCTCCTCCATACTGGACAATACCAAGGCTCAGCATAAATCACAAGAAATTAGAATTATCATGGGAGACCTAAATGCCAAAGTAGTCAAAGTGAAGGTAGGTATATAACAGTTGGCAACTTCATTCTAGGAAACCACAATGGCTCAGGAGAAAAATGGGTCCAGTGGTGCACAACAAATTACCAGGTAATAACCAATACCTGGTTTCAAGAACACCCAAGACAATTATGGACATGGAGAAGCCCTGGAGTGACATGAAAAATCCAAATCGACTATATAACTGTAACAAGAGATTCAGGAATGCAGTGATTCATTGCAAAATTTATCCAAGTGCCGATTGTGGAAGCGACTACCTTCCAGTTATATGTAAACTAAGTATGAAACTTTGGAGATTGAAGAAGCCTATTGCAGCTCCCAGATTGCAATAAACCTGCAGGGAAAGTACATGGACAATGTAAAAAAAAAAATACAAGGGACAAATTGGAAGCAGAAACTTGAAATGAGACACTAATCATCAGAATTATTATCAGAAGGTTTTCATCATCAGAAGGTTGGTTGTCAGTTGGAATATGTGGATTAGTGTAGAAGAATGGAATATACATTTTGAATGTCAAAATAGAAATTTATTAAAGGAGGAATAACAAAAATTCATAGAAATTAATGTTTAATGAGAAAGTTAAGGGCATCAAGAGTTCGTACAAAATGTTT
Source organism: Ascarosepion bandense (assembly GCA_037127315.1). Lineage (NCBI taxonomy): Eukaryota > Metazoa > Mollusca > Cephalopoda > Sepiida > Sepiidae > Ascarosepion > Ascarosepion bandense. The sequence continues at coordinate 3,113,212 of JBBBDQ010000262.1, forward strand.
GTAGTAGTAAATGTCGAAAGAGATAAAAAGAGAAAGAAGACAATGTCTGGGTTGCTTGAAGTTTGAAGTTACATTTTAGATGTGTGTCTCTCTTTCACTGCTCCCATCTCTCATTCTTGACTGATGCTGAGGTCATTTATATAGTCTTTTTTAAATTTAGCACTGGATCATTAAGTCCTCAAGTTTTGCAAGTCACTCCCATTGGTCAAAAATCATTTAACACCTACTCGTGAAATCTGGGTTTGACTTTTTCTTTAAGCACATGGTCAATCCTTTTTCTATTTGTGAAAACCCAGGATTTCGCACGTCATTGTGAAATTTTGTAAAAGTGATGTGTGTTCTAGATATTTCGGCTCTTTCTGTTTTTATGTATAATTGCTTTATTTGTTTCTGTTTTCCTTAAAATACCATCATTGCTCACATAAGTACAATTTTTTGATGAGACCGAATAATCAGCAAAGGTTATTAAATTTTTTTTAAATTCCTAATTGTCTTTTATAAACACTGACTCTTTTTAGATAATCCAGGTTGCTCAAAATGTTAACTAAAGCATGAGAACTGATCCAAAGCAGAATGTGTATGCATCTGACTATTCAGGTATGAAAAAAAACATTAGGCTTGTATAATATCCACAAAAAAATTACAGTTACTTGTTAATGAATTAGTATTTCTTTTTAGGATCAGAGTGTATGATGTAATGAATATGGACATACCTGGCTCCGCCCTTACTGTAATGAGATTGGCTGGTATCAGCTATATATATATACAGATGAAGGCAAGGATGTCCAGAGTGCGTGAGTGAGACCTACCAGTCTTTCCACTATAGATCTATCACCAGAGGTCTACTGACTACGCCTACGTCTCAGGACATTGCATACAATGAATACGACTATTGACTAGATTGTTCTACCGGCTTATATTTGCCTAAACCACTTAACAACCTCATATTGATATATATCCCATTCCAGGACATATCAGTGTATGTGCCCTGTGCTTTGGATCTGAGCTCAATTCTCTGTCTAGAATCAGTGTTGCATACATGTGCTCTGTTTTAATATTCCAAAGTTAATTTTACTATGCTGTTCAAGCAGATGAACTGGATAAGCTGAATCTAGATTGGGTGTTTGAATCAAGGTAGGAATCACTTATATGTCACTTCAGCATGACAAAGAATCATGCAGAAAATGTCACTTTTCAATGACTATTATATTATTCATCTGAGGCATACAAGAATGGTGAGATTAGCCATTTCTTTATAAGGAGACATTCAGCATTCAATGACTGAGCAGCCAGTGCCACTGTTGGTTGGAATTTATAAAATCTTTCTATAAAATAAATTCTTCGGGTTTATCAAGTACACTGTTATTGCTCTTTCCAGTATTGATGGAAGTTTCTTTCCTAATCTTTTGTTTGAAGTAGTGTGGAACATCAACATCTTGATTATAGTTATACTCATCAAGTTATGACACATTTCTTTTGTCATTTTTTGAGATTTCTTCTCTTCACAATTATCTTGGTTTTTCATGAGTGATTCTTGAGTTTCTACAGTCAGTATTGTTTGAAGTTCACTGTATTGCAGCAAACTTTTCAATGAAATAATTATCTAATAGGCACTCTTAACATTAACTAGTTGTTGTAGTGAAATATCCTGTCCTACCCAGCAATGGGTATGGCCCGGGTTATAAAAGACCGGGACTAGAACGAACTACAGAGAGTTCGTGACTATTCGAGAGTGATTGTGATTATATGAGAGCCATCGTTATTAGATGAGAGTTATGTCATTAGACGGAAGCATTCTTCACAAGATGGATGTATACGTCCTATACAGAGACATTGTCTTCTTGATTGTTATTCTTAACTGTTCGTTATATAAAAAATTCAGATCATTATCGAATAGTGTGAAAAGACTCAAGGTATTTAGAATTGTTGTGGAGGAATATCCTGTCTTACCCAGGAATGGGAATGGCCTGGGTTATAAAAGACCAAGACTAGAACGAATTACAGAGTGCTCATGACTATACAAGAGTCTTCGTCATTACATGGGAGTGATTGAGAGTCTTCGTTATTATACGAGAGTCATCAACGTTAGTAAAGAGCCATCAGCTTTAAACGAGAGTTAGACATCACTAGACGGAAGCCTACGTCCTATACAGAGACATTGCCTTCTTGATTGTTATTCTTGTTAACTGTTCATTGGTGTATGTGTATTTGGTTGATTGTACTGAAGTATAATAAATCTCTATTCATATATTCTCAGTGTTAAGAATTATTTCTGGCACTATTCTTTCTCTGTTTATCCCCTCTCCCAGGATATAACACTACTATACTTGTAAAAAAAAAAAATTTACGGAAAAATGTTTTTGACACATTTTGCTTTCCTTTAACCACCACATTTGCCAAAATTGAAAAATATCTGATTTTTTGTCATTTTATAAGTTTTGGCTCTGTTCCTAATGTAAATACAGTGTCAAATCAATCCCTAACTTCATAAAGAGTTACCTGTCTTTTCTTATGCCACTTGATTCCTTGGAGAACATAGGGCCACAACGACACTCCTCCAACGCACTCGGTTTTGGCTTGTCCTCTTCAGTTTGGCCCATGCCATTCCAGCAGCGCTCGTCTCAGCTTCAATGCTCCTCCGCCAAGTCTGTCTTGGGTGACCCACTTTACACTTTCCTTGAGGGTTCCAGTCAAGGGCCTGTCTAGTGATGTTGGATGTAGGCTTCCGTAAAGTGTGGCCAATTCAGTTCCACTTTCTCTTCTTGAACTCGATCCCCACTGGGGTTTGGTTTGTTTTGACCCATAATTGTTCATTGGAGATATTCTCTGGCCATCTGATGTTGAGAATTTTTCTGAGACATCTGTTGATAAATGTTTGAAGTTTGTGGGTGCTGGTCTTGGTCACCCTCCATGTTTCTGAGCCATAAAGTAGGACTGACTTCACGTTGGTATTAAAAATCTGGATCTTGTTGTGGAGTGGGAGGGCTGTTGTTCTCCAGATAGGTCTCAAAGTGTTGAAGGCATATCTGGCTTTGTTTATTTGGCACTTGATGTCTTCATCCGTTCCCCCATCCTTACTGACGATACTGCCCAGGTAAACAAACTTGTCAACTAATCGCTCAGTTCACACTCCACCCGCGTCTATTGAACAGGTGTAGAGGATCATCCCTTGTTCCCTGTTTAGGATGTGGTTTCTGGTTTTCTCTTTTCCAATCTTACTCTTACATAGCCCCCTGCACATCAGTGGCATTATCGCCTTGCTCGGGGTGATATGATTAAAAAAAAAAAAAACAAAAGAAAAAGAAAGAGTTATCTGTACTTTGTTTTTATTTACAAATTTATATTTGTATCATTGATGACTGCGTACTAGTGTTCTTTTTTCAAATTTGTAGTAATATGCAGTTATCAATGACAAATACAGTTTTAAACTTGACATTTGCAAATTAAAAAAAAGTACAGATAACTCTTTCAAAAAAAAGTGGGGGTTCAATTTGACACTATATTATGAACAGGACTCCATTTCTTAGCATGAAAAAAATGAGTATTTTTTTAATTCTGACATGTGCTTACAAATACATATTGAAACACCAGTTTCTGTACAACCACTAAAGTTAAGCAATATCGAGCCTGGTTAGTACCTAGATGGGTGAACATCTGGAAATACCATTTGCTGTAAGCTTGGATATAGAGACAGTGTAATGGATAATAGCTCGGAATTTTTTATTGGAGATCTGAGTTTCAATTCCAGTAAGGCACGTATACCCTTAGAAAAGGTATGAATTCACCACTTTCTTCCCCCATCTATGGGCTAATTTGTAAAACTTGTATCACAAAATCATTATTATTTTTCTCCAAAATAGAATAAAATTGCATACGAAATACTTAGATTTCAGGATTAAATAATGCATATAGGTGTTGATATGCAGCTAAACAAAAACAATCAAGCAATCTGACAAATGTCAGGGATAGAGGAAAATTTAATGGAATGTTATCTGTGGAAATTATTTAAAAGAAAAAAAAACACCCCTTTTTTGTAACTATTTATTCAACTTTTCCCTATCTCTTATGAGCAGACCAGTTGCTCTAAGCAGTGTCATCGAATGTTTTTCTGACCATGTTGAGTATCATTAGTATAAGATCTCAAGTAGAGAGTTACCCTCAGACTTGAGTACCGTCACTTCCTCATCTCTACCATCCGCATCTTGGCCAATACTACCATCATTATCATTATCAATTTCTTCTCTCAATCTAGTATTACCAACACCTCCATTTCATCCATGTATGGCACCAGTTTTATTCAGTCCAACTATTAAAACCCATTTGGCATCATTATTATTACTGCTGTAGCTACAACCACCATGTTTATTGCTAGCAGCCATTATTATTCACCATCCTCTGTGTATGATCAAATAGGCATTTATCTTCCTGATTGATTTTGTCTTTTATTAATGATCAAACATGTTCAGGCAGTGAGCTTTATTTAAATGTTTACAAGAAGAAAGGAAAAGAATGAAAGAAATAAAAAAAAAGAAATGAAAATGAAATAAAAGAAATAGAAATGACTGAACTTATCTTGAATTTCTTTCAAGAAAAAAAATAGCGGGGAAATACAAAAAAAGAAATCACAAAGATATTAAGAAAGAAAAAGGAAGATGAAAAATTCAATATTAGAATAATAAAGACAAAAACTGGAAGATTTTAAAAAAATGAAATGAGTATAATGGCAAAGGAAAATAAAGAATGAGATAAAGAATAAAAGAAGAGAATATTGGAAAAGGAATGAAAAGTATAAAAGAAAAGCAAGGCAGAAAGTTACAGAAAAGAAAGAACAATGTGAAACACTGAAAAATGAATCAAAAAGAAATAAATTATGAAAAATGAATCAAAAATAAAAAAAATATGAAAAAAGAATGAAAATAAATAGTGAAGGAATAAAATTATTTTATTTTATTTTTTTTAGAAAAAACTTAAACCTGAAAAGAAATCAAATTGAAGGAATGAAAGAAAAGGGACCAATGAAAGAAAAAATGTTTAGAATGATGAGAATAATAGAATGGGAAAGAATGATAAAATTGTGGCACAAGGTCAGAAGTATGGGGCACCCAGTGAAAATTGAACTCACTACTCAAATGATTTCGCGAGACAAGATTTCTAACCATTACACTATGTCAAGGTGCCCAAAAAAGAACGATAAAATGTTTTGGGAGCGGAAGATGTTAAAAATAGAAAGTATTCAGACAGAAAAAAAAATTAAAAAAAAAAAAAGAATGAAAAAAAATTGAAAAAGATTCTGAAAGAAAGGAAGCCCCCTTCCCCAAAAATAAATAGAAAAAAAGGCAAAGGATACATAGGGGAAAAGAAAGAAAAGAAAATGCAGAAGCAAACAAACAAAAAAATAATGATAGAATGGGTGGGAATTGTAAAATCAAACTGGCATTTTGATTGGCAGACAGATGCAGTATGGAATCAAATATACAACAGCCATTCACAGTCTTGTCTTCAGGTACTACCAATTTCCTTCATTCCCAACTCTAAATCCTTCCTTTCTCCTCTTTCCTCAAATCAAACCCTCAGATATGCAATCCACCTCAATTCTCTTTGCTGTCCTTGCAAAATCTTCTATCTCCACTCCATCATTTTACCCTCCTCTGTTTTTTTCACCCCAACTTAACTCAACACTCAGCTTGTCACCTCTAAGAGCTACCCACTGTAACTCGATGTTGAATGTCTTGGTTTAAAAATGTGCAACTATTGCACCTGCAGAATGGATTCTTTTTCTTTTTTCCTGATTGCATTTGCAAAATGATATATCACTTCTCATTTTAAGTTTTCTCCCAAACTATTATCCTCAGCTTTTTTGGGCTTTGCATTCTTGGTGTTCTAGTTAATCCCTAGCAATGCTGTTTCTTTAATTGAAACATTCAACAGAAGCTCCACCCTTGTGTTTTTGATGTTGTCAATATTACATTATACACACAGCTACATCATTAAGAGGAAAATGTTAGGTTTTCTAATTTAACTACTTCAAACTTTTATTTTCTGTTTTTCTTTATTTTTAACAATTCTTTTCAAATAACGAAAACATTCTTGAATTTATTTTGATGTCTGCCTTTGTGTAAATCATTGATTCCTTTGTAGAAAAATTCTAAATCAGAATTTTGTTTTTGTTCACCTAAATGTGTTTGGTACTTGGTGCTCTGAAATGGTTTATTTATTTTTTTGCCATAATGCTTTTGTTTACTTTAAAATAAACCAAGTATGTTTTACAGAACTTGTGAATGCTGAACTTTTACCAGCTCTGAACATTATATAAACAATTGTGGAGCTAGTGCAGGATTTATAGAACAGCCATCCATTTTATATGAAATATATTTACTTGGTTTGAGATATTTTTTATAAATTTAGATGAAATGAATATTAACTGCAATTCTATTAGATATAATGTTACTTAACACTTTCATTGCCACATTGTTATCTGGCTGTGTTGGCCCAATTTTTTGGAAGATTGGAATAACAATAGATATGCTAAAAGGGATTTCTCATGGGCACCAACATTTCAGATTTAATCAGATATTATGCAGAACAGACTAAGGTAAACTGAATTCCTGACATACACTGTAATAAAAATAAGTCATAGATCAGGTTGTATTTTATCCTACTTTATGTCTATGCTGGTTTGAAAATAGCGCTAAGCATTAGTTCCTAACATAAATGCTAGTAAGCAATATTTCAGTGTCTTGAAAACATATATATAAATTGAAGCAGGCTGTGTAATTTTCATGAAGTCATACACTACCGGTCATAATTATTAGACCACCCCAGTGTTTTAAAAAAATAATGTATTTCATACTATTTTTTAGTATTTATTGCCATATGAATAACTGTAAATGAAAATAGAATGGTTCTTTTGTTGATATTGCACAATAACATGTACACCAAATGAATTCATAAATATTTAATTGCAGTTTCATCAATGAAAGAATGAATAAAATTTAGGGTGATTCGAAGGAGTTCATCTTTGCTTCCTTGCCTTGTAAAATTTTACAAAGTAATAATAACAAAAGAAATATTCTGTTTTCATTTAGAATTATTTATTTGGCATTAAATACTAAAAATGGTATGAATTACATAATTTCTTCAAAAAACTGGGGTGGCATAATAGTTATGGCCGGTAGTGTATGTCTCAAATTCCTGTATATATTTCAACAGCAGGCAATGCAAGTTCTATAAAGATGTCGAATTACTGCAAATCAGTGGATGTGTTAAGTTATTTGGATGAAATGTTGTTGGTTATTTTTTATTACTATTTCATTTAGCTTATATTGTTTGCTTTTTATTATGAGGTCCTGAGTTATTTGTAATAATTAGGTGATATGTTTTTAATTTTTTATCATAAATGGTAAATTTTAGGTATTTACTCGGATCATTAAGTGATACGTGCTAGGAAATTATATTTTTGATGGCTTTTTATCTTATTTTTATGACAGATTAAGTTAACAGTGTGTTTGTTTTGTTACTATTATTACTTTAATGTTTTTTTTTTAGATTATTTAAAGCTAAGAACCATGTCTTGAAAATTTTAAAAAGTCAGATTTCAATGAGATGTGAATATTAATACTTCATTTTTAGGAGCCTGGTCTTCTGCATAGTCTAATTGTCAGGCACCCCTGCTGTTCATTTTAGTGTTCTCAACAGGCACCAAAGAAGAATCTGTTACGTGATAGGTCCTGACTTGGCAGCTCGACTCCAGCCACTTTCTCACTGGCAGGATGTGGCTTCCCTCTGTCTATTCTACAAATATTTTCATGGCTTCTGCTTCAACAAACTTAAGTCACTGGTGCCCCCATCCACAAGAATTTACTCGGGCAACCAGACTGGCAACAAGGTCCCACCCATTTACAGTTAGATCAACCAAATGCAGCCGACAATTCTACTCCATCAGTTTTTCTTGCACTTCCTACCTGTGGAACTTCCTTCCATGTACTTGCTTTTCTGACGGCTACAACCTCCAGGAATTTAAATGCAATGTCAAGACCCATCTCTTATCCACTTGACTCCAGTCCTTTCTACATCACCCCATATATCTTGCTCTTTTCCTTTCTCTCTACCTTTAAAAGTGTCTTCACATCTGTGTTCCCATCCTTCTCTTGCCCTTTCTCTGACACCCACTGTAACTGGTTTGTCTTTCACTTCACTCTCCTTCTGTCTAAACTTTTACTCTTATGTAGCCCCCTGTGCATCAGTGTTGGTACCACCTTGCTTGGAGTGAAACAAAAAAAATAATTGATCGATTCATTTTTTACAGCTTCTCAACCCTTTGCAGGTTATTTCAAGCCGGAAAATATTTTTAGATTCTTAGAATTTTTTGTGAGATGATAATGATTTAGTGATGCAAGTCTTACTAATTAACTCATAGGAGGAGGGAGAAAAGGTGGATTCATATCTTTCTCAAAGGTATTTGTGCCTAAGTAAATATAATGAACTCAACTTGAATTGGAACTTTGATCTCTGATTAAAAATTCCAAGCCATTATCCATTATAACACTTGCACATCCATGCTTACAGCCCCGCAATGTTCCCAAGTTGCTTAACTTTGGTGATTGTACATGAACCAGTGTTTTAACATGTAGCCGTAAGGCTCTGATTTGTTTACTGTTATTCAGATCTTAACTATATAACCTTTTCCTTCGGTTTACTCAGGATTATGGAATGATTATGGAATGATTATCTAATTGTTACAATAAATAGCAACTGAAACTAAAAAGAAAAATACTATTTAAATACTATTTAAAAATGAATAATCATTGGCAGTTTTTCACAAAAAAAGTTGCCAACTTTTGGTAAAAATTGACAGCTTTATCAGCGTTGACATGGCATTTGTACTGGGATAGCAAAAATTGCCTTCTAAAAGCCAAGTAAAGTATTAAGAAACAGGAAACAAAGAAAATATTATATTTAAATATCATTCCTCTTATATGCCACTTACTGCTTGATAATCTCTTCAAGATGACGAAGTGATGAACAAGAGAAATGTTATTCTACAGAAAGTTGATAACTCATGATTATGGAATGATTGATTATCTAAGTGTTACAATAAATAGCAATTAAAACTAAGACAAAAGAAATACTATTCAAAAATGAATAATCACTGACAATGTTTCACAAAAAGAAATTTTAATTATTTACATTGTTTAGACTGTTATCCTCGTCTTATTGTTATTTTGACATCCTCAAGATCTAGTGTTGGTGAGATCCAGTGTTTTGACCAAAAATGTTGTTCAGTGCCTGGCAACAGTAGTGGCAAACAAAAATTTAGAGAGTTGAGTTAAATGGAGACAATTAAAGAAGCGGCATGACTCATGGAATAAGAACAATCTACCGCAGTGATCAAAATACAGGGTTAGATTCAAAACTTCAATCACCTGAAGAAGGTTGAAGCATACAACAGCTAAAATATCATGAATAACACAAAGATGATTTTGAGTTTTGTTTAATGGCATATCAACCGCTATGGGTTATTTAATGCCAAAATGGTGGGAGTTTAAGGGGATTTTTAATGCTCGGTTATAGTGAGAAGGTTGATTTCGTCAGATTTTAATGAAAACATTTTGTTTTTATTTTTTTTTATTTTAGAAAACTAAAAATATCTTCTAGTTTTGTATTCAAAAATGTTTGCTGAGAATAATTTTTTCCTTCAAAAATGTGTTATGGTAATAATTTTTTCTTCAAAAATGTATTGTTGGTGATATTTTACCTTCAAAAATGTATATTTTTTTTATAAAATTCTATTTTTATGTATTTATTTCTATAAAAGTGTATTTTTATACTTTCATAGTGTTTTGACTTCAGTTTGGGGGTTGAATATTTGCCAATAGCTGGGGCCCTAACTTTGAGTCAGGGTGGACCTGGGAACAACAGCAATTAAAAGGTGGTCCCATGCTCTTCACAACCTCCCAGTCAGAAGCCTTGCTGCCAGATGCAGTTTACTGTCAAGCCCAGGCCCACAATAAAGATGAGGACAACAGTTTTGAGCAATGTAAATAACATAAGGAGGGATTTGAAAAACTTGACCATCACAGTATGAAAGTAAAATATGACAAGTTTGCTGAACTATTATTATTATTATTAGAATTATAGACAATTATTCAAATGCTTCTCTCATATTCTGCTCTGTGCAGCTATGTAGGAAATTCAAGAGGACAGTATAACAATCAGAACAAGAATAAAAACTATGAGTGTGTAGTTGAGTGGTTAGAACAATCATTTTCTGACCATGAAGCCTGGGTTTGAACCTAACCAGAGGTGATTTAATGAGAAGATGATTCTTGATGTCATCAGTCTGGAGAAGGTGATCCTAGCATGCAGCACATTTGGAAAGTGCCTGGAAACCATAACACAGTTTGACCTAAACCGGGTGAGTGAAATTCGGTAGACAGGACTCTTCAGGATCTGACAATGATTGTGTTAACACCAAGTCACCAGTCATCATGACCGAGGGCTTAAGCATCCTGGCCTTATTAGCCTGTTGTTCACACCAGATAATGCACTATCTTCCAAAAACTGTAACAAAGGTCCACTCAGCATAGTTGTAGTAAAAACCACAGATGGGCTTTATAGGTGTTGAACAAATGCAAATGTGTCTGAGCAGGTATCTGCAATGGGGATTAGCTAGCTTCACTTGTAGACAGGCATCCTTGATATGTGTAGTCAGCCATACATCATCATCTTTTAACATCCGTTTCCATGCTAGCATGGGTTGGATGGGGTTTTCTTGATGGCTCCGTCATTGAACCATCATGAAATATTGGAGCGAGTTTTGCAGCTGTATGCCCTTACTAACACTAACCAGTTTAAGAGACTAGAAACTCTTCTATTGAGACACTATCTCTAGGAAGATTATCTACCAAGATTAAAAGTTCAGCCTACCTCACAGAGTAGTTATAGAGGTTTTTATATCAGAGATTTCCTTCTCTTAGATAGGTTGCTATCTCATGCTAAAGACTTTTACCCAGCCTAACTTTTTCTTTTTCTCTTAAATGACCCCAGTTTGGGGGGTTAATGATTTACCTATAGCTGGGACCCTAACAGGTGCTATCACCCCGGGTTAGGGTAGACCTGGGAACAACAGCAATTTAGAGGTGGTTCCATGCTCCTCACAACTTCCAATCTCTCAATTCGAGACCTTGCTGCCAGATGTAGTTTAACATCATACCCAGGACCATAATAAAGAGTTTTAGAAAATAGATGTCTAACTGAAAATGTTGTTTATGTAGAAATTTTTAGAGAGGTTAGAGAACTTCTATTTGTTACTTTTTTTTGTTTATAGAACAGGGTTTTGACTTTTAAGTAACATGAAAGAATAAATCTAGCTGAACTCTATTTTTGTATGCTATTATTATGTCCTGTTAAATTGATCAATGTTTAAAAGAATGGGATGAGCAATAAAAAATAGATTTTATAAGAACATGGAATGCAGAAGGGCAAGAGACAAGTGAATTGAAGCATGACTAACCCTGCCAAATGCATATCACTGTCGTCTCTTTTAGTGTTGAAGAGTGTGAAAAGAATCATCATTAACCATGCTTGTCATTATAATCTTCTTCCTCGTGAGTGCCCTTAATTCAGTGGCAAACAGTAAATCATATAAATTAAATTTTATAGCGTGAACACGATGTACCTTAATATATATATATATACAATATGGTGCTGAAAAGTTCTCGGATCAAACAATTGGCCAAGCATAATAATTTTTTAGTGGGGTGAGGCCATGAATGTTTTCACACTTCTTTTATGAATATATATATATATATATATATATATACTCTGACTGACTCCAAATCAGTTGAGTTTCAATCCCGGCCAGAAGCAAGTGGATGTGCCTAGCCACACAAATGAGCTGTGATACAGCGAAACAGGCTTGTGTGTGGATGACTAATATATATATATTTTCACAATGGGTGTGTAAAAACATTCATGGCCTCACCCATACACACACACACACACATATTATATTGCAAATCACCTATATATATATATATATATATGAAGTATGTTTGATTTCATTCATTTCCTAAAAAGATTGTCTTTGTTTAACAAAACATACCAAATATGTAAACACTCAAATTTCTAAAAGTAACATTTAAACAAATAAATTTAAAAATATATATATAGAGAAAATTGAGTTCAACATTAAGTGGCAACATTCTGTTTCATGCTTAAACCCAATCTTCAGGCCATAGTTATATTTATTGAGCACTCTAAATCTAGCATACCTGATATATATATCTATATATATAAATATTTTTCATATCGTCTGATAAGCTTAATAGCATTATCGTTGAAAGAGAAAAGAAAATCACAATATTGATACATGATTTTATTTAATCTTCTTTAAAGTTTCAGCTTATATATAATTGTAGTGGATTTGCATGTTAGAGTAGACATCCCTGTTTATTTATAAACACTGAAATTAATGTCTACTGGACAAGAACATCAAAACTTGTACTAAAGATAATGTACCACTTCTCAGCAGGAACATATATACATGCACACACACACACACACACATAAGTAATTAATGAAATTTTTGTTCAATATTATTACATATTTTATTAACTCCACACTTAACAGGAGCACATGCACGAACAGACACACATATATACCCTCTCTATTATGATTGTGGTATCTTATGCAAATTAGTTGAGTTGTATTGAAGTGCTAAGCCGATAACTGTCAGCACTCCATTATGTCATGCATAACAATGCACCATGCATCAAATACTGAAACTGCAAGATATAGGAGACATAACAAATGATGTCACCAATAGGTTGCTTGGGTCCTATGAATGATCCTGAATATGTCGAGATCTGGATAAAAGCCTTCATGGCTACAGCAACAGTACATAATCTCAAAGACGCAAGAATGGAAAGCAGACAGAACCAAATAATGTTTTTTTTTTTTATAATCATATCGCCCCAAGCAAGGCATTTTACTGCTCCTGCTTTGCAGGGGATTAATAGGAAGAAAGTTATGAGAAAGATTGACAGGTTATAGGGGGTGTCGGGAAGTGGGTAAGAGTAGGATGACTATGGCCATAAAATGAGGGATCAATTTATATATTGATTGCAATGTAGAACTGATCCCCCACTTTATGTCAACATTATAATAGCATTTTCATTTTTTTGTTTTTTTTATAATCATATCGCCCCAAGCAAGGCATTTTATTGCCACTGTTTTGCAGGGGTTTACATCGGAGGAAAATTATGAGAAAGAGTAACAGGTCATAGGAGTGTCAGAAAGTGGGTAAGAGAAAGATGAGAATACTGATGAGTAGAGTGGATGGAAAAGGAACATTATAGAGAGGATACAGGTTAGTGAGATAGGAGATGACTGTTGACTTTACATTTAAATTCTGGGAGATTATAGCTGTCGGGAAAGCAATTAAATGGAAGGGAATTCCACAGGTGGGAAGTGCGAGAAAAGAAGCTGGAGGAGTAGAATTTGCATTTATAATTTATTGGTTTCACAGTAAAAGGGTGGGACCTTGTTGCTAATTTTGTGGCTCGAGTAAATTTATATATAGGGGACACCAGTGAGCTAAGTTCATCGAAGTATTTGTAGAAGAGACACTGGTTTTCGGCTTCTGTGTGGTGTGAGGCATTAAAGAAAATCTCCATTATAGCATACCCACAGGAATTAAGAACACATGACTTTTGAAGAAGTTGTCAGCATAATAAAAAAAAACATTAAGTTGAAAAGAAAACTGATCATCACTAAAAGAATGAAATTTTTAGAAGCCAGGCAGTAATCAAAGGAATCTATTATACAATAGGTACACAGACTCAAGGGACAGGCACTGTGAATTTGAAAAGCTAGGGACTTGAGGCATGTCAAATGAAGATGAGCTGATTCTGTTGTGAATAATTAAAGGACTTAATGAACCGCAGAATAAATAAAAAATACTGAAATGCATGCAAGGTGACCGTATGTACTTAGAATTAAGCGTGAAATATTTGTAGCAGCTGGAGTAAATCAGAGATTTCAACCAGAAAAGAGAAGTATGAGTCATTCAGGTTGTACGTAACGAAAGCCAAAATGAAGTGCAGTTATTGGAGAACAGTGCATGAAAAGAACAAATTCAGGTGTCCTGCACTGGGGAAACAGTGTCTTAAATGTGATAAAATGAATCATTTTAAGACCATTTGCAGAAGTGAAAACATGTATAAAAAAATGAAAGCGATAGCCCCCTCCCCCACTGAAGAACAGCAGAAAGCCAGTGTGTTTGCAGTAAATACACAGAAGAATGGTAGAAAGAACGTGAAAATAAATGGCCATACATTTAACATGCAAATTGACACAGTGAAATAACACTGATTCCAAGAAATGTTTTGGATCAGTCTAGGCCAACCCAAGTTATAAAAAAGTGGTTTTAAGTTAAAACAATTTGATGGAACAGCAATAAAGACATTGGGTACCTTCTCTGGCACATTTAAAACAGATACTTAGTTCAAGGTCATTCAAATCGTGATAGTAGCATGCAAGAAGGACCACGGATTTTACATAGTAAAAGTCGATACAGCTAAATTGATAAACACCATGAAAGCACTACAGAATGAGTTAGGACTTCTAAAAGAATACAAAGTGAGTATTCAATTAAAATAAAACTACCACCCTAAATACATTCAATCCAGAAAAGTACCACTACATATACTTCCTTTAGTGATAGAAAAGTTAAACTGCATGATCAAGCAAGGCATTCTTGAAATGGTGACACATGGTGAAAGTAACTGGGCCTCACCTATTATAGCAATAAAAAAAGCCAATGGAGATTTGTGGAGATGCAGTGACTATAAAGTTGGAGTAAAACACCAGATATGCTTGGACTTGTTTCCATTACCAAACATTGAAATAGCAAGCTATGAACTGGCAAACACGGAGTATTTTGTGAAAATTAACTTGAGATCTACCTACAACCAAATTCAGACTGACGAAAAATTTAAAGAAGCCGCTACAATCGCCTGTTAAGGTGGACTTGCTTACCATTTGGAATAAAAACATCTAGTCATATATTTCAAAAGATAACCAAAGGGATATTGTTAGGCAAGATAACTAACATGATTATTTACGAAGATGATAGAAGGTTAGGAACAAAGACCAAACAAGAATTAAAACAAAAAGTGGATCAAATATTATGATGATTGAAAAATAGACAAATCTAACTTTGATTGCAAGAACACGGCATATTTGGACTGCCAAATACCAAAAACAGATATAGCACCCGACAAAAGGCTAACAAAAAAGATTACAGATGTAGCAATTCCAATCAATAAAAGGAATTGGAATCCTTTTTAATTTTGATAAATTTTTACAATAGATACAACTGAAATATAGTGAACTAACTGAACCGTTGTTAGAATTGCATAAAAAGAACGCAGTTTGAATGGACATAAAGACAAAATAACATTTTATGACACTAAAAGCAATTATAAAAAGAAACCTGTTTGATTATGAGAAAGAGAATGTTGATCATGGATGTGAGTGAGAAAGCGATTGCTGCCATCCTATCACAAGATCATCATCCAGTAATATATTTATCTAGAAAAAGAGATAAATAACCTAATCATTGAAAAAGAGGCACTTGCAATTGTTTGGAGTATGGAGAGGGTACAAGCATTTTTACTCGGCAAGAAATTTCTACTAAAGTTGAACCACAAGCTATTGGAATTTATTTTTAATTCAAGTAAATTGTTGCTGAAGGTTATGTCATTGAGAATTTTATGTTGGGCCATTAAACTCATGGCATTTGATTTTGACATCGTATTTAGGAAATGTCCAATGTTAAGGGAAATACCATCCCTCATGTAGATGATTTGTTGAGATTATGGTTTGTAAAAGGAACAGATGATGAACATGGAATTGAAGACAACAGAATAATTCAATGGATGGAGATGGATGTTAACAGGTTTAAAAAATGAGACCAAGCAAGATCCAGTATTGAGGAAAATAATTGAAAGAATAAGGAATAATAAGTAGAACAATTTCTCAAGAGCAAAACAGACATTTAAGGAGATACGACATAAGTTAAGAGTTGAAAACAGAATTATATGCAATGGTGAAGTAATGGTGCATAGTGGTGCCATGGATATTGGCTCGGAATGAGAAATTGGATAGCCAAGTATGATTTCCAGTTGAATTTCTTGCATTCACTTATGCGCAAATACCCTCGAAAAAGGTATTAATCCATCTCTTCTCTCCGGTTATGGGCTAAATAACAGGACAGATTGGGTTCTGTAGCCTTGGCAATCAACCAATCTACTGCAGAAAGTAATAGCAACCTACTGCGAGATAATCTTCTGCCCAGTCAGTCATGTCTCTTTTGAGACATGATTGCCCAAGCGTGTATGGCACTTAACTGACTGAAGTAATAGTAGCTTCGTGGACATTAAAGACAGACATATTGAGAGGGGTACCCAATGATGAGCATTGTGGCATCATGGTGACACACAGAAGATTAAAATTACAAGCATGATGGCCTGGTTATGCAAAAGATATTAAAGAATTTTTTCATAAATGTTTAAAATGCAATGAAATTAGAAGATTGAGGCAAAAAGAGCTTCATTCATGTCCTAAAGAGGCACACCTGTGACTGAGAGTACATATAGATCACACATATGTCAGTAGCATAGGATTATTTCTCAAAATAATGGATCGATGCTCTTGTTGGCCAGAAGTAATCAATGTTAAAGACCAGAGAGTGTACACGGTCAAACAGGTTTTGAGAGATGTCTTTGCAAGGAATGAAGTACTGCAAACATTAGTGTGAGATAATGATCCTGAATTTTAGGGTGAAAATTTGTGTACATGGTTGAGGTGGATAGGCTTTGTGCAGTATAAAACGTCTTCATACCATCCTCAATCCATTGGAATCACAGAGCGAATGGTACAAACAGTCAAAATGATATTGAAGTCATTCTCATCCGTCACTGAAAATATTGAGGCGTTTCTAGCTAAAATGCTCGTCAATTATAGGTCGATACCACACATGGAGAGGAAGTTGAGCCCATCAACCCTCATGGGTAGACAAATTAGAGCCCCAATTACCATGTCTCTTGTTACAAAGGACAGAGTATGATACTAGACAAAAGTGCAAATTCTGAAGAAGCGAACTACTTTTTACAGAGAGGCAATAATTCGAATTTGATTGAGAAGGGGCAGTATATTTTGGCTCGTGCAGATCAGTTTAGAAAAAGGATTGAGTTGGACATTGTGGAGATGGAAGACCAAAGTCAGGAGGAGGAAGGTAACTACAATGAGGAGGCAGAGCAGAGAACAGAAATGCAGGAGTAAGAAGAGAAACCTACAGTGATGAGGATGATCAAGAAATAGACATAAGTGGAGAAGAAAAAACTGACGAAAAAGACGACAAAGAAAGACCAAGGTTGCCAAATAAAAGGAGAAGAGAGGAGCAAAAGTAAGAACTTTATAAATCAAGAGTAGGTTGATTTAGCAAGAGGAAAAACAAAGGGATACAATCACTTCAATTCAGGGAAGGTGTGGTATCCTATGCAAATTAGCTGAGTTGTAAGTAAGTTTTAAGCTGATAACTGCTGGCATTTCATTACATCACGTGTAACGGTGTACCACCTATCAGGTACTGAAACTGTGAGATATACCAGATATAACAATAATAAAGTTTGTTGTGTATTTGGATGTGTGTGTGCATGTGTATATATTGCATATATTTAGGCAGAATTTTTCATTGATGCATGTTTCATTCAAAAATATAGAAAAGTTTAGTCTATTTTATGTACATTCTTTTCATATCATCTGATAAGCTTAATAGCATTGTCGTTGAAAGAAGAAAGAAAATCACAATATTGATACATGCTTATTTAATCCTTTCTGAGCTTTCAGCTTACGTCAACCATTATGAAAGATGACAATTATATTAAGTGTATTAAACAGTTCATAGACGAACAAAGTAGTCTGTTTTGTTTACCTGGAATATTTTCAAAACAATAACAAACACATGCATACTGGACACTCGAAGCAAAAGTCGCACTACAGCTTATGACTTTACGCATGACCATGTGAGAGTGGAGGCGAGAAATATTAAGTATGAAAAGCCATTGGGATACCAATCGTTTCTGTTATCTATTATAGGCATTTAAGTATGTTTGTGGAGATTTAGTAGTTTATTTTGTTCAGGTTAGGTTTCATTTCATTTGTTTTATGTATATAGCTTAAAGAATTTTTAGTTTTTGTTTATTGATTTCATTTTTAACTATGGTTGTGTTTTCTATGAAGATTTCACAGAATTGTGTATTTACACAATTCCGTAAAATCCTTGTGAAAACTAAAAATAAATAGACAAAACTTGTCTATATTATTTAATGAAACATGCATCTATATATATATATATATTCCTCCCGTCACTCTCATGGAGAGAGAGAAAGAGATAACAGCAAGGCAGCATTGGCTCAGTTCATTAGAGAGACAATAGTGAAGGGTGTTGGCTTAGTTGATATTCTTTAGTACCAGTTATTAAATTTCTTGTTGCATATTTGCTCTTTAACACTGCTTCATTTTATTTTTGGTAATAATTATGTTGTCGAGCAGTGAAGAATATATATATATATATATATATATATATATATATATATCCCCTCTGTCATGCTTAGGAGAGATAACCTGTAAAGAAACAGTTATTAATCCTTTCAAATATTTTGCCTTCAAAAATAAAAAGGAGAAGAGAGGAGCAAAAGCAAGAAGTATATAAATCAAGAGCAGTTATACATAGCAAAAGGAAAAACAAGGGAATACAACCAGTTCAATTCAGGGAGTGGGTGGTATCCTATGTAAATTAGCAGAGTTAGGTTTAACCGGGGAACACTCTCTCTCTATATAATGCTAATTTGCATAGGATACCACCCGCTCCCTGAATTGAACTGGTCGTATTTCCTTGTTTTTCCTTTTGCCATGTATAACTGCTCTTGATTTATATACTTCTTGCTTTTGCTCCTCTCTTCTCCTTTTTATTTTTGAAGGCAAAATATTTGAAAGGATTAATAACTGTTTCTTTACAGGTTATCTCTCCTAAGCATGACAGAGGGGATATATATATATATATATATATATATATACATACAGGGTGTCCATAAAGTCTGTGTGCCCTTTAAAAAAATTTATAACTTTATTTGTATTTGCAATAGAAATAATTTGTAAAAAGGATTAGAAAGTAAATCTATATTTTTTAAGGTTCAATTGAAATTTTATCTAAGTTTCTGCATGTCCTCCATCATTAGCAATACAAAGGGTAATACGATTTTGCTGTTCCTATTTGTTTTACTTATCTAAAAATTGTTGTAAATTTTGTAGTAAAGAATTATTCAATAACTATACTTAAAACTAGGTACATTAAAATTTATAACGTTTTTTACAGATTATTTTTATCATAAATACAAATAAAGATATAATATCTTAAAGTGCACACAAACTTTATGGACACCCTTTGTGTGTGTGTGTGTGTATATATATATATATATATATATATATATATATACCTGACATATTGAGGACAAAAGATAGAGGAAAGCAGCTAGTTACAAGGCACTTGGAAGCTATGTTATGGCAATGTGAGAGTGACTGAAACTTAGTTATCAGGAATAATAACATTGCCAGTTCTTCTGTTTATCAAGAACTAGCAGTATAGCCCAGCATTGCTTGGATGTAATGAAAGCTTTAAAACTAATCCATGTTCCTGGAGCTCAGACTCTTTGGACGTTGGCACGAAAGACTAAAAAGCAATAGTTGTTTCCAGTTAAAGCGAAACCGTAGACTGAAAGGAAAATGAATGGATGTAAGTCAAATTTTGATTTCCTGGTATTGATATCAAATAAGTTTTTTTCGTCATAAACTGAATTTTGAAGGCTAAATAAGTCCTCTGAGTAAATGGTATCATGGTTGAGACTAAGAACTACATTTATACCTACTTAGAGCCAAACCTGAAGCAAAAACTAAAATAAAAGAGCTGAAAAAAATAGATATACAGGCAGATAAACAGACACACACACAAACACAAACATTTTGCCTTATATATATATATATATATATATTACCGATTTTCTTCACTATTGTAACAACTGAAACCTTGAAACTTCTGAATATCGTTTCTTATGTCTTTGTCTATGAGTGTATCAAATTTGATTCAAATCTGACCACTTCTTCTATAACCCGATTTTTTTTGATTATCGATTTTCAGTATTTATCAGGAGTACCTCGACACAAACCCTAGCTAAGAACACTTGCAGACGCTTGTAGTACAACTGCGTAAATTTTCAAGAAAATCGGTTCAGCCGTTTTGGAGTCTACAGGTAACGGACACACACACACAAAGTTCCATTTATAAATAAGTTTAAATTTAGGTCTTTCATTAAATAATACAAGCATCAGGCCAGATGTGACAGCAATATTCAATGTCTTGATGAGGAACTATAGTCTAGCAGCATAACTCGCAGTTGATTCAATATAATCTTTCCACTTCATGTCAGTAGAAAACATCAGCCTGAGAAGGCTCAATATTGCTTAATTCTACATAAAATAATGTCTTCATGGATGAATATACTTGGTATGATGGATGAATTTTCATCTAAATTTTATGAAAAAGAAAATAACACTGACATATCATTTTAACAGATACATTTACCAAAATTACACAAAAATATCTTGAAATACAAAAGAGTACATTTATTCTGTAAAATCTCTATTGGCCTCAGCCATGGTCTCTAGTCGACTTCAGAATTTCCTGTAACTTGTTTAGATGGTCTCCTTGTTTAAGTTGGTGAATACTGCCATTGGTGTTAAGAGTTTTGTTAGTCTCTTGCTCAATCGCACCTCACACACAATCAATCCATGGCCACAAACTGACCACCCATGATTTTTACATTGACTTTCCTGACTCACTTAATGGATAATATTATTTGATCATCTGTTATTATGGAACATCCTACCATCCCCGAGAATGGAATGCTTTAGACTATAAAGGAAGGTGACAAGTGGAGAGAGAGTCAAACGTTTTTGGCAAAGGCTTTCTCTATTTGATAGTTTATTCCACTCCTACTCGGTGATTGCTTATCTGTATCTTATTGTTAATTGTACCTTCATACAATAAATCCATTATATCTATTTCCTGTGTCGACTACCATTCTTCCACTGCTCTTTACACTGATATTCCTTTCCGGGATATATCAGATTGGGAGGACAAAGGGATGGGATGTCAGAATGTTCCACTATAACATCATTATAGATAGTTTTTCCAAGTGCCCAGAAAAATTTAGATGTAAGAAACCAACCATGCAAGTAGGATTTCAGTTTCTACACTGTTTGCGAGGTTCATTGTTTCAGATTTAATTGTTTCGGTTAATGGCATGCAATTTTTGCAAAATGTTTGTCATAGAGCACATCAAATTTGCCCCCTATCTTCCTAAAAGTAATGGCCAGGCAGAACATTTTGGAGGAGATACTTTCAAAAGGGCTCTAAAAAAAAAAAGCCAATGGTGGATCCACAGATGTAGCATTACAGCAATTTTTGCAGGTGTATAGACTTACACCAAATAAAAATGAGCTTTTGACAATGATGACAACAGAAATTATGTTAGCTCATAAAATACGATCAGTATTTGGCAAAGTAATACCCAATATGAAAAAACATGATCATGCGATACAAAAAGCTGAAAAGAATTTTTATAAAATTGGACAAAAATTTTTTTACCAGATGTATCAAACAAATAAAACATATTTGGAAGTTGGAACTATCGTCCGAATAATCGGAAGGATTGTATATCTGATCAAAGGACCAGAAATGCTGCACTAAAGGCACTTTAATCAAATCGAAAATAGATATACAATGGAAAAGAACAAGACTCCAGATGAGGTTGAACCTATGGATGTTCTTTCTGATACAGTCGAGGTACCAATCTCTCAAAAAGCTCCTGAAATAGAAGTCAAAAAAAGTAAGAGAAAAAGAAGGCTTACAGAAAGGATTGACATCAACCCTAAAAGAAAAAATATAGATTTTGTGCAGAGTAAATTTAAAAAGTTGGGTATTATGTGTATGTCCCAATCTTTATATAATAATCTGGACTATATTGGGAGAGTAGTGTTTTCCTTACTGTCTAGCAGTGGTGTTTATTTCACACAGTTTGTATTTGATGATATTATAAATATTACTATTTATTTCTAACCTCTGTTTGGGTGATTACTCATGCAGTAACTTTTAGGTTACAGCAAGAACCAACGC
The DNA here is from genome assembly GCA_037127315.1 of Ascarosepion bandense. NCBI lineage: Eukaryota > Metazoa > Mollusca > Cephalopoda > Sepiida > Sepiidae > Ascarosepion > Ascarosepion bandense. Next base: position 3,135,509 of record JBBBDQ010000262.1, read on the forward strand.
CCTTCTCTTTTGATTTACTCATTAAAAATGAAAAGGTTTCCAGTTTGGAGATGTAAAAAATTTCATGCTTATTTTCTTCCTTTTTTTTTAAAGCCTTTCCTCATGCTTTTTTTTTTTTTTTTTTTTTTTTGTTACCTTCCATTTGCATTTGTTATTCATTAACTTATTTTTTCCATTTTGTGGGTTTTATTCTCATTTCTTTGATTTTTCTTATATATTTGTTTTTTATCTTCCACTTTTTTCTTTCTTTCCCCTTGTTTTCTTTCTTATTCTTGTTCCTCACTTTTTCTTCATTCATCTTTTTTCTCTAATCTCTTCATTTACCTTTTAATTCTTTCATTTTTGTTTTCTCTCTCTCAAAACTTTTTCCTTACCAGCCGTCTTTCCTTTCTTCCCACTATTTATACTCTACTCCTCCCTCTATTAATCATTACCTCTCTTGTTCTTTTTTTTTACCATCTGTTCTCTTCTCTCTTTGCCTTCTTTCTTTTTCTTGTTACTCACTTTCTCTTCATTCATCTTCTCTCTCTTTATCATAATTTTTCTCACTTTCTTCTTTAAACCTCCCTCCACTGCTTTTCGAGTTCTTTCTTCTCCTCCTCCTTACTTTCCTTTTTATTCTCCCCAACTTTCATACTTTTCTTTTTATTCCTCTTCTATAAATCATTCTCTTCCAATTTGTTTTGTTCACTTTTATCCCCACCTCTTTATTGCTTTTTTGAGATATTAAAATCAAGAAATCAATTGACAATGAGAATAAAGAGTGTTTCAATTACAAAACAATTTTCGACTTACCTCAAAATAGGAAAAAAAGATAAAAAGAAGAAATTGTTTTCATATGAAGGAGAAAACAATATAAAATAATAATAAAAAAAAATAACCTCAAAAATGTGATAAATTTATCTTCTTCTTCTATGTGCCTTGTCCTTTCAGGATGTAGGTGATCATGGCCTTCCATGTCTCCCTATTCCTGATGGCTCTTAGCATGCTTTCTCCTGTAACGTCTTGCAGCCACTGTTCTGTCATTCACCTGCTCAAGCCCATCAAATATGTTATCCACTGCTTTCCTCTGTCACTTTTTCTCTCTCTTTGGCTTGTTAGTATCAGGTTCTCCAAGCCCTACTTCCTCATTGCATGTCCCAGGAACTTCAGTTGTCCCTTCCTGATGCTCATTATGAAGTTCCTTTTCATTTCCATCCTTTCCAACACGTGGTCATTGCTCACATGCTTGTTCCACGATATTTGCAGCATCCTTCTGTAGAGCCACATTTCAGCTGTTTCAATTTCTTCTTTTATCTTTGTTGATATTGTCCAACATTCACCGCCATATTGAAGAACTGACATCACATAGCAAGCCAGTACTCTCTTCTTTGTTTCCAGTGAAAGTTTCCTGTGTCTTAATACTTTACTCAGCTTCTGGAACATGTCCTTCGCCATGCCAATTTACCTTTGGATCTCTGTGTTGCACTTTGCATCTTCAGTTAGAACACTTCCCAGATATTTAAATTATCTCTTATTTTCAGGATCTTTATCATTAAAAAAATCATAGGCATCTCCTTGCCAAATGACCACCAGCATCATAAGCACAGGATAAAAAAATTACTTTTAGTTTTCGTATTTACTAAGTTTTGTTATATTTTGTCAGATATGTGCATGGAAATTTAGCCAAATCAATAATATGCTTTGAAAATCTTATTTTGGAAAATTTCTGAAAACAACGGTGAAATAAAAGTCAACTTAGACCACCATACCCAAAGAAAAAATGTAAAGTAGAAAGGATGATTTCCCTTGACACCACTATTATTTTAAATACCTTCACTCCTCAGCAATTTTTATTGTTTTCATATTTATTCCTTGATAAATTTGTGGATGATAAATATTGCATTATACAGGTGGGGGATACCAAAATCAAGCAGGTACAAAAATTTAAATACCTGGGAAGTGTTCTAACAGAAGACGGAAAGTGCAACATAGAGATCTGAAGGTGAATTGGCATGGTGAAGGACATTTTCCAGGAGCTGTGTAAAGTATTAAGACACAGGAAACTTTCACTAGAAACAAAGAAAAGAGTATTAGATTGCTATGTGATGTCTGTTCTTCAGTATGGCAGTGAATGTTGGACAATATCATCAAAGATGAAAGAAAAACTTGAAGCAGCTGAAATGTTTCTACAGAAAGATGATGTGAATATCATAGACCAAGCATGCGAGCAATGATAAGGTGTTGGAAAGAATGGAAACAAAAAGGAAATTAATATTGAGCATCAGGAAAAGACAACTGAAGTTCCTGGACCATGCAATGAGGAAGCAGGGCTTGAAGAACGATTCTAACAGGCTAGATAGACGAAAAAGAGACAGGAAAGCAGTGGATAACTTATTTGAAGGGCCTATTCAGGTGGATAACAGAACTTGGCTTGTGAGATGTTACAGGAGAAAGTGTGCTAAGAGCCACCAGGGATAGAGAGACATGGAAGGCCATGATCGCCTGTGTCCTGAAAGGACAACAGACATAGAAGAAGGAATATCAGATTATTCTTATAAATACGCAGATGTGCGTTGTGGTGCAGTGGATATTGACTCGGAACAACAAAATCAGGGAGCCGAGCTTGAATTCCAGTTGAATTTGTTGCATTCACTTTTGCACAAATACGCTAAAGAAAGATGTTAATCTGTCTCTTCCCTCTACTTATGGGTTAGATTATAGGACAGATTGGGTTGTATAGCCTTGGCTGGCAACCAGTCTACCACAGAAAGCAATGGCAACCTACTGCGGGATAATCTTCTGCCCAGTCAGTAATGTCTCTTTTGAGCGTGTATCACGTATGGCACTTAACTGACTTGTAAATAAATAATATAATAATATTTAATACTTTTGTTTTAAATTCTCAAGAACAAAAAATATATATAAATTCACTTTCATCTATTCAGGTTGTATTACAATTGTAATCATTGCTTTTTAAAGCAATAAACTTTATGAAAGAGTAATAAGATAACAGTGGTGTCAAAGGAAAAAAACATTCTTTTGACACTCAGTTGTGGATACAAAGTTTAAGTTTGCCAAAATATATGATGTATAATATTTTCTACCATTTTTTTTTTTAATCAAAATAACTTAATTTTCTACTTTGCATACAGTTTCTTGTTTTCAAATAGGAAAATTTTGATTTTTTCCAAAGCTGAAATCACCGTTTATGTGTCAAAGATAAGGTTATGGAAAGTGTTAATGTCAATACTGCAAGAGAATTTTGAAGAGTTTGAAGAACTCTGATTTTATAAGTGAAGTTTCAATGGGTGTTCTTTGCCAGAGGGCTATATTTTTGTTAAGCAATCATCATTAAATAAAATTTTAATTATTGAAACTATCTTATGTGATCTGTCTGGAAAATATCCATCCATTTTGTATATCCCCAGAATTGGTTGTAGCATGTTGATAGCAGCCATTCAGATTTTACAGCACATATTTAAACAGAAATGCTTTCATGTGGTTACTCAGCAATGAGATACTATACTGAACTATTGCATTCACAGTGCAGGGTTTTTTGACAAAATATTGTATCATCCAGATATGTTAGCCTCACCCACCTACAGTTAAGCTTTAACTTCATGCAACTTCAGATTCTTAAAATGAAAAGTGCCATAAAAAGGATAAAAATTTTTGGATGAGAACTTAAGACTGAATGAAAAGAATTCTTAAAAAGTGAGATTCAAAAGAGAGTATTTTGAAAGGAGACTAAAAGAGGCTGCTTTTCTTTTTTCTTGAGTGCTAATTGGTTGGTTATGCCCTAGATCTATTTTGTATGTAATACTGAATAAATATTATTAAAGACACAACATTTAGACCAAGTACCTTCTGGTCATCATCAGGTTGACATTGATTGGTTATTGTGACACTGGGACCTCGGAGGGTTAATCAAACAAAGAAAGGAAAGAAAGAAAAGAAGAAAGAAATTACTAGCTGGATAATAATTGTTGAAATTCACAGGAAAGTGGATTGAAAAAGTGGAGAAAATTAATCATGAAATGTGTTGAAAAATGATGTTTCAAAATAATAAAATGTAATCCGAAATTAAACTAGACAGAATTCAGTAAGATTGAGCAAAATCAGGACTACTCATCCTTCCCTATTTCGCCCTGATAAGAAAGAGACAATATATTTTTGAAGATGTTGGTCTTGGAAAATAGTAAAAAAAAAAACATCAATAACGAAAAGATGGTCACTGAAATAACATTTGAATTTGTTTTTTGGACAAAGAGCCAGGAAAGACATCTGATTTGAACTGACCACACAGAAAAAAAATATTCTTACAAAAATATAGATTACTACCCAAGATTGGGGACAGGTTTTTTTTTTTCATTTTAATTTTTAAAAAATTGTACAGCTGACATTTAAGATTCATTTGGATACAAGTGATAAAGAAAAATTAATTACTATTACTGCTAGCTGTGTGGACAGTTTGATCAAGAAATCACCAAAAAGCAACCAGCATGAGACAAGCTGATAATGATTAATGACTGGAAGACCCCTTTTCTCAAGTTTGGATTCATCATAGGGACAGTGTGATGGCCCTTGGAGTGGGCTGAGGTTGGATGCTAAAAAAGTGGTAGAGAGATTAGCACTGCCTATATGGAGCAATGGTGTGAGATGAGACATGATGGGAATTAGAGTTAAAAGGCAGCTTGATTCTTCCAACCACTCTCAAAAGGGGGCTGGACAATTTCTAAATTTGGAAAATTAGTTGAGTAAACATAGTTTGAAATACGGAGTTTTAGAAAAAGTTTGATGCTCAGGATGGAAGATAACTGAATCCAAACTCTGCTCAACCCTACATCTGCTGGATGCAGAACTCTATATAAGCTGGAGGCTTGGACAACTTGGAGAGTCCCCACGTTACTGCTACTGGAATCGACATTATTTGCCAAGACCTACTGACCAAGATATTGCACTCTCCCTGAAGGCCAGGATGTAAAAGTTTAAATTGCTACTAATACAGGCTGTAAACTCCAGAAGAGGATCCCAGTACCATTTGAGGAAGGGTTAAAACTGTTGTATACAACAAATCATGTAAAAACCAAATTGTTAGATTTTTAACCTGACTTAATTCTTTATTCCAAACAGTTCTTTTTTTTTGTTGGGCTTCTCACCGTTAATCTGTTCTTTGCTTGACTTTACTTCACCAGTGATCTTCTCAACCTCTGAGATCAAAAACATGTAGCAGAGTAGTGAAGTGTTGTGAAGCAGACAAACAGCAACTAGAGTGGAACAGTGCTCTTCAGTACAATATCAGCAACACACCAGTAATGTGTTAATGAGTGAGGAGTCAGCTAAGTCCTGGTAACCATGGTGGTTAGAAGGAACCTGAAGACAAACACAGGGGATTCAAAAGTTATAAAATCAATTACTACTCATTGCTGAATTAGTGCATCACTACAAGATCCAAGAATTGAACCCATTATTACTAGATGACAGTAACACATATGTATATCCAACTCTTATATCAACTATGCCACTGTTCTGAATGAATGGTGGGTTTTTTTGTAGTCTTTTATATTCAGTGTCAGTCAGTTGTGACATTTGGTTATGACGATGGGTGTGTTGGTTGGTTGTTTTATTTTTATGGTATATCAACCTCAGTGGGTCATTTATTACTGGTAATACCTTTTTCCTTCAACAATTTATTGTTATTTTTATATAAGTTTTGTGTCTAGTAATACTTTTTTCTTTTCGAGTATCAAGATTCATTCAGATTTGTTTTTAAGGGCAGAGTCCCCAAGTCCTACCTTTGTTATTTCACCCATAACTGGAGGGAAGGGACGGATTAATACCTTTCCCAAGGGTACCAGTGCTTAAGTGAATGCAGGGTATTCAACTGGAATTTGAACTCGGCTCACCAATTTCTCTTTCCGAGCCGATACCCACTGCACCACAACGCACATCCATCACTAAAGGCTTACAGCACCTGGTATTCCCAAACGGTCACCCATCTAAATACTGACCATGCTCAACGTTGCTTAACTTCAGTGATCGAGCGAGAACTGGTGTATTTAACGTGATAGGCCGTAAGCCCTGATGGGCGTGTACTGCTTTTTATAATTTAGTATTTCATTTTTGAGATGAGTAATTGTCAATATTTTTGTATTATTTGTTCTAACTTGGTTGATATATATTACAGGGACAAAATGTCACAATAATCAACAAATATCATATCATGATGGACACCTGATGATAATTAGAGATCAAAATGTTATGTCCATAATAACTATCAAGATGAAAACAAGAATTGAAAATGATACAAGAAGATTGAAAATTACTTAGCTCAGAAATGAAATATTAAAATAGTGAATCAGTAAGTCTCTAGCTTAACAGTTGAATTTTGATCTGAAATTTTCAATAGTATAATGTTCTCTCTATTTGATCTATGTAGAAGAGATAAGAGCATTGACAAGGAAGGAAATTATGTTGAAAAAATTAAAAATGTAGTACTACTCAATTATTGCTTACTCTGAATCTACCGATTCCAAGTATACACTGGCTGGTCTGGAAATTGAACTTGCAATTACTATGCCATCGAAAATTGAAATGAAAATATTTTTTTTTTTTTAATCATCTCACCCCAAGCAAGGCATTCCACTGCCACTATTGCGCATGGGGCTACATAGGGGAAGGTAAAGAGGAGGAGTGGTTAGGTAGTTAGACATAGGGAATGTCAGGAGGAAGGTGACAGATGAGTAAGGATAGCGAGGATGAGGGTTAGGCAGATGGGAAGAGTGCTTGATAGAATGGGAGCAGGTTAGTGTGTTAGGAGGTGTCTATTGACCTTACATTTAAACTCCTGGAGATTGTAGCCGTCGGGGAAGCAATTGTTTGGAAGAGAATTCCACAGTCAGGAAGTGCGAGGAAAGAAACTGTTGGAGTAGAAGTTACGGTTGCATTTTATCGGTTTCACTATAAAAGGGTGGGATCTAGTTGCTAATCTATGCTATATATATATATATATATATATATATATATATATATGTGCTACTCTCAAAAGATGCTGAGAATGCCGTGGATAAAATGTCAGCAATGAAGAAATTCTAAAAAAAATTAAGCTCAGAAAGGACAATCTTGCTTAAAATTAGAAAGAGACAGCTGAAATTTCTAGGATACATTTTGAAGAAGGCTGGCTTGGAAAATTAAATACTTACAAGGTGTATTAAGAAAAGTGTAGCATGAAACAATAAGAAGCTTATTAACTGAGTTTGTATGAATGGATTGGAGAGAAAGAACAAGGACTGGTAATAAACTTTGCTTACACTGACAAGAGACAGGAAGTTGTGGAGAACTGAGAAGGGACATGGTACATAAATAATAATGATGGAATTAGGCTAGGTGCAAGTACTAGTAGTCTATGACAGTGAGCCTATCAACATCAGAGGGAGGTATTTTTTAGCTATATTTTTGGGAAAATCTTCTATGCTAAAAGTAATAGTTATCGTAACATTAGCCATTTCTTTATATGGAAACATTTGATGTTCATTGAATGAACCTACCTTTTAGTCAAAACTTATAAAATCTTTATATTAAAGCAATTTTTCAGAAAAATATGTTTTTCAAGTTCACTAAAACTGTTAGTATATATTTAGCTCAGAAACTAGAAATCGGAGAGCTGTGCTCAAATTCCTGTTGAATTCGTTGCATTCACTTATGCATAAATACCCTTAGGAAAAAAGATACAGTTCCTCTGTTACTTAATGTAAGAGTCACATATGATAAAGTTCAAATGTTTAAGAATTCCAATGCTGCAAGACATGAACAAAATTTACACATATGTTTTTGTTACCTACACATTTAAATTAAACCTATGTTTTAATCCAATGGGGTCTCAATTTATACCCATTCAGTCAATCAGTTAAGTGCCATATGTGATACATGCTAGGACAATCATGTCTTGAAAGAGACATGACTGACTGGGCAGAAGATTTTCTCACACTAGTTTGCCAATTCAAAGAACAGTTATTGTTTTTTTTTTTTGAAAACTCAAGCATGTGTCTAAAACTGGACAAAGCATTTAACTAGTGAAATGGAAGTAGTCTAACCATTTTTAAACGATTATTACCCACTGTAAGTTGTTAATAATTATAAAAATAACAATCTGGTATTAAACATAAGCTTTTAATGATAGCTTTCTATTTCTTGGTGCCTATCATGCAAAACATGAGTTCATGGGTACAAATGGGTTAAGTCCTTTATTAGAAACGGGTTTCTTTTTATTTAGCACTTGCTAAAGATAATCCCTGGAAAATAAAGCAATAATAATTACTTTGTCATCTTTTTAAGGAAGTGAACATACTTGGTTTGTTTATTTTGCAGGTGAAGGGTGGTAGTCTTCAAGGAGTAAAAACAATCAGTCAGATATTTGATAAAAAGAAAAAAAAAGAAATCCCCTAAAAATAAAAAATAAAAACTAATGACAGTTTTGTTTTTATTATTTAATGTTTTTTAATCTTGAAAGAAGTTTGCATTGAGTTTCAAATGATTTGCCAGAATTTGTCAAGGGAAAAGAATTTTTTTTTTTTGACATTGATGAATTGTTGCATTGTCTTCCAGGATATTGGCATAATTGTGCATAAATATAGTGAAAAAGGGGAATTGTGGGAATGGAATTTAGGTTATTGTTTGAAATTCATGACAATGTGAATAAATCCATAGTGGAATGGATTCAATAAAGTCAAACCATTTTGAATAAAAGAAGAGTTGTTAAAAGAAAAGAGTGAAAGGTCCAAATAGAAGAGAAAAGAAACCTGAAGAACGAGTGTAAAACAAAGAGGAAAGAAAAGAATAAAAACAAAGAGAGTGGAATAAAAAAAAAAGTAAAAGAAAATAAAGAGAGTAGAACAAAAGAAAGAAGAGTAAAAGTAAAATGTTGGATAGAGAAAATGAAAAGAATAACTGGGATGAAAAAGAGTAAACAAAAGTGATGATGTCTTTGCTAGAGACAGTGATACAGCTTATGAGTCTATGGTGCCATTTTCTGATCATCACAAGGTACAGAAAACCAGTTTTCAAAAACCCAAGTCTCATCATTCCTCATTTACAGAATATGTCATTGCTAGAGACATTGCAGATATATTCAACTTGCTTAAATCTAGAATCTTAAATATGGCTTTTCCAGAAACATAAAAGTAGGTTTGAAAGAAAAATAAGATTGCAAGGAAAATGTCCAACTTACAAAAATGTACATTGGAAAATTCTTAAAATTTGAAAAATCTATTTCATTTAAACAGAAAAGACGGGCTTTGGCTACATAGATGTTATTTCCTATTCTCTAGAAAAAGGAATCAGCAGAAACCCATTGCTGAGAGAAAAAGGTACTCAAAAATCATTTTGAGTACCTTTAAAATTGGCCAATATTTTTTAAATTTTCTTTGCTATTTCATTTAAACAAAAAAGACTGGTTCTGGCTACACAGACGTCATTTCCTGTTCTCTAGAAAATGGAATAAGCAAACCATGTTCAAATTCTGGTCAACACTGTTAGGTTGCCTTAGTAGTAAGGCTCTCTGGAATGACACAAATCCCTTCTATCCTTATCTATCAAGTATCAAGTAGACTGAATAGCAACCATTCTGTTATAGTAGAACATCCTGCCATCCCCGAGAATGGAATGCTCTAGATTATAAAGGATGGTGACAAGTGGTACGAGAGAGCCAAACGTCTTAGGCAAAGGCATTATCTAGTTGATAGTGTATTCCGCTCCTACTCGTTGATTGCTTATCTGTATCTTATTGTTAATTGTACATGGGGAAGAATGAGAGAGAATTAAAAATATTAGCAAACAGTAGAATAAGAGTGTTAAAAGAGAGGTGTTCCTGCTATAAATCCTGAGGTTCTCGACAAAATCCAAAGAAGGATCTGGAATGTAATCGATCCTGACTTAGCAGCTTGCCTTCAGTCATTTTTGCACTAGTGTGATATGGATATGAATATATCTGCAATGTCTCTAGCAAGGACATATTCTGTAAATGAGGAATGATGAGACTTGGGTTTTTGAAAACTGGTTTTCTGTACCTTGTGATGATCAGAAAATGGCACCATAGACTCATAAGCTGTATCAAAAATGCAATGTTTGACTCCTGAAAGTTGACTAACAGACTGACTGTCACTTTCATCTCTATGCAATCATCATATGAACCATATAACACCATCAAAGTGAGATCATTTCTTTTTGTATCCCTATAATGGCTTTCAATATTGTTTTTAGCATTTTCACGGCTTTGGCTATGAAGACTCATTTTGGGCAAAAATAGATAATTGTCTTTTATCGAAATAAGTGTCTATAAAGATGCTGACAGCAATTTCCCATGAACTTTGAGTTAATGACACTCCCCATACACAATATAATAAGGGTCCTGGGCATGACGGTAAACTGCATCCAGCAGCAAGGCCTCTGCTTGGGAAGTTGTGACGAGCATGAAACCACCTCTTAATTGCTGTTGTTCTCAGGTCCACCCTGACTCAGAGTGTTAGCACCTGTTAGGGTCCCAGCTATGGACAAATAGTTAACCCCCAAACTGGGGTCAAAACACTATGAAAGTTTAAAAATAGACTTTTATAGATATATATATATATATATATATACATTTTTGAAGATAAATAATACATTCTTTAAGGAAAAAAAAAATTTTAAAATTATTCTCAGCAAAACATTTAGAATACAAAACTAGAAGACATTTTCAGTTTTCTAAAATAAAAAAAATAAAACAAAGTTTTTCATTAAAATCTGACTAAACTTTCTCACTATAACTGAACATTAAAAATAAGACCTTAAAATCCCACATTTTTGGCATTGAATAACCCACAGAGGTTGATATACTATTAAGCAAAATTCAAACTATATATAATATAATAAAATATGTTACCAAATAGTACAAAACTATTTGCATTATTACATTATTATTCGGACTATTGTCCTCATCTTTGTTGCCATTTTTACAAAAATGACAACAGAGATGAAGACAATAGTCTAAATAGTGTAAATACTACCTCATCTCAGAAATACAGACAAATACTGAAGGATTGGTAAGCTTACCAAACAGGTTGTATTTTATCCTATTAGATATCTATGCTGAAAATCTGGAAATAGCACTAGGTGCTAGTTAATTTATGACCCTAACACTAATGCCCAACATTTCACGGTTTTGTGAAAATATATACAGTGAGAGAAGGCTATATGAATTTCATAATAACATATACATACATTCACAGCAGTAAAAGTGTTAATGAAGGTAAAAAGATGCTTTTCTTTTTATTGTTTGCATTAATCAGAAAGTAAACTTTTGATATAAAATAATCAAATCTGTGAAATATGATGATGATTGAAATGTACCCACGAAAAACTGAAATTCATATTGTAAATTAATCATGGAATGACTTGTGGTTGAAATATTTTACTATCTATGCTATAGAGACACATGTTTAATCTTATTGTAACTTTGGCCTTACTGTTAACAAAAGGAAACCCAGAAGTGATAAAGTAATAAAGATTAGATGTGGATAAGTTAAAAAGTTTTTATTTCTTGTAATCAACAAAGTTCAATCATTTGCTTGTTCTTGAGTTGCATATATCAGTCATAGGAGACTGAGAGTTTGTTCATGGATATAGCACAAGATAGTAGTTTAGACAGGCATGTGGAGAAAATGAACATGCTTATGTAGTCGAGTGAGATAGACTCATGGGAGAAATATTCCAGACATTACTGCATTGTATTAGTTGAGAGTTACTTGCTGCTGCTGCTGCTGCTTGTTGTCTCACTGGTCAAAAGTATCACTGTTGATGCAAGTGTCTTGGTGTCACTGCTGATGGCCTAGACCTGGAGTTCATAACTTATGGCACACATGCCATGCCAAGCAATTTTCAATGGCATGCAACCACAAATGACATCATGAAGTCTAAATCAGTAACTATTACAACTCAAAGTAACAGTATCTGTTGCTGATATTGAGCAATTGGCTTAGACTATGCAAGGGTCTAAAAAACAGTTTATTTCTATTAATGTGGTTTACATATTATTGTGTATATTGTAGAACAAGTATATTAACCTTGACTTGTATAAAAATATATATGCTATTGGCAAATTGAATGCTTTTAAAACCCTAAGTTGGCACAAAGTTAGCAAAAGGTTGCCAACCCCTGGCCTGGAAAGTTATAAAATCTGCCATATTAAGTTAAGCTTGCCTGCTGTGGTGGTCTGCCTCTAATGCCAGCAAGGTTGGATCTGCCTTTATGGGTGAAATCAGTGTTGGTTTTATAGTGAATAAGTGGGTCAGAAATAGATGCCGTAAAAATTGCTTGTGCCTTTTCTGATTGATCAGAAATAGACATTTTTTAGATCATATTCTGGAAGTGGATGCTCAGTACTGAACAAGATTAAGATGTCTAAATGAGCACTTTCGTTTGAATGAAAGGATTGTAGTTTCAAATGGTATGACACCATGTAAAAGCCATAATTATGATTGTTGATATTTTTTACACAGTGAGACTTTCTTCTTTTGGAAGATTGGCAGAATGTTCTATTCTTCTCTATACGTGGTACCTTGTGCTATGCTTAGTTAAATTTACTAAATATCATGAATTTTGTATTAAGATTAACAAAAACCTTTCAACTCACCAGCTTTTATTTTTGTCAGAATGAAGAAAACATTTTTGTTTTTTTATTTTGAAACTTTTGTGTCTTTTTAGCTAAACAACAGTTAATTTTACAATCAACAAATTCCATTTTTTTCACATTTAATCTTGGCTAACATCATTTCCTTTCCCTATTTTGAACGTCTCTTGCCATTTTAAATTCATTCAATTTTATCAAGACGGGACTTCTTTTTCCTCATTTTACAAAACCTTTTCTGGAGATTTTCTTAGAAAAAAAAATGCAGTAAAAAGTACTGAATGTTCTGGAAATACCATTGTGTATCCAATCTTTTCTTTTTATTATCAAAGCGACTTGCTCAAAGTGAAAACATTGTGAACGGAATACAAAATCACACTCTTCTTCTGTGTAACTCAACAAAAAAAAAAAGAGATTTTTTTTTAATGTAATCCATGAGTTATTATATTTTTTTCTTGCACTTTCTTGTCTCATTCAATAACATAATCATTTTTATCTCTTTTACACAGTCTTCTCTCTTCTCTCGCTTAAATTCATCCTTTGTCTGCATTACCCACAACACTTCTATACAAATACATGACAACCAGAGGCTCTTGTTTAAGATGCTTGATGGCCATTCAAGATTTTTTAAAATGTTGGATCTTTTAACTTCTACTGAGACAAACCTGGTTGCTGTTTTGTATGGATTGTGTTGCTTAGACAATTTCTTTACATTCATATTTTGTTCCTGGAAAAAATAGTTATTGCTATATTTTTCTTTTTATTATTGAATAAAGAGATTATTTTTCCAACCAGAGAATTTTAAAAAATCTTTTGTAGCAATTTCTGTTCTCATTTTGTTTTGTTTTTTCCCAGTCAAATTTTTTCTCCATCTTCAGACATTTACTCTTGCTTGAAATGCATCATGTGAATTCTAGTACCCCTACAAAAAGAAAAAAAAAAAACAAAGATTGTTCACTTTTATTTATATTAGGAAAAACCTGGTATTTTAAAGTTAGTCAGGATGTACATTGCAGTGCAGTTAATATCGGCTCAGTACAAGAAATCAGAAAGCCAAGTTCAAAATCCAATTGGATTCATTGCATTCATTCACATACATGCAAATATCCTTGGGAAAGGTATGAATTCATTGCTTCTTCTTTCATCTATAGGTTAAATAGCAGAATAGATTGGGTTCTATAGCCTTGGTTGGCAACCTGTTTACTGCAGAAAGTAATGGCCACCTAATGTGCAAAAGTCTTCTGCTCAGTCATGTCTCAAAGAAGACATGATTACCCAAGCATGTATCACGTATGGCACTTAACTGACTTGTAAGTGGATAGTTTTGCTTATGAAATTTTTTCACAGTCCCAATTTGTTGCAACTGTACACATTAGTTATTTGCATGGCAAGTGTGATCCGCATGTTGAGATCAAATTCTAGTTGAGTCTGTTGCATTCATGCTTGCACAAATAACTTGGGAAAGATATGAACCTATCACTTCTCTACCAAATGAATTAAATAGTAGGAGAAGAGTCAGTTCTGAATTCAAAACTAGTTAGCAGTGAGTCTAGCAACTCCACTCCATACAAAAAAAACTGTTTACTATTGAGACAAAACAGCATAATTTAGTATGTCTATGATGTGACCCTAAAACCTACTCAGGGAGTTTTCATATTGGCATCAACATTTTTGGTTGGAGGTTTTCCCAAAGATCTGCTTTCAAGAGTGGTCTAACTCTCAAAAAAAATAACTAAAATGATGAAAATCAAGAAAATAATAGTCAAAAATTTGTGATTACTAAAAATGCTCAATCATTTTTTTTTTTTTTTGTGTAGTGAGGTATGCTATTAGTTCATACAAGACCCAAAAACCACTCACAGTAGATTTTTTGGGATTAAAATTGCATATTATTTGGACATGTATATACTGGTTGATCCTAGATTTAATAAAGACCGAGTTTGTAGTTATCAGGAAAGCATTCTCTCAGGAGTCTGTTCCACAAATTAACAATCATTGTAAGGAAGCTGAAGTGGAATTTATTCCTTATCAATAAAACAGAAAGCAAATGAGGATGATTTGCCACCATGAACATGGCATGCAGAGTCAGAGTTGTGAAGGTCTGAACTGTTGGAACGAAAGAATGTGCATTTGAACATTGGAGCTTTTGCTATGAAAGTTTCAACAGCAGTGAGAGATGAACAAAGCTTTGCCTGTGAGACTGGGATGATAGGGCAGAAAATAATGTATTATCCTTCACAAGACCATCAAAGAGCTTGTGGGACTAGGGAAGTGTATCCCTTCTGAAAACCTGCCTTAGTGAGAGGCAAGACATATTTTGTTTATGGGATAAGGGTTGCAAATGATTCATCAGCCATGAGGTCATGTAAACATGTTTGAATTTTGTCAAACCTGGACAATGAGGATTGGACAGCACCAGCCCAGATATGGCTTCCATACTCCATTCTTGATCTGATCTGACTCATGTAAAGATAGAACATGTTTTATAGAGTCAGGTACTTTTTAAAAGGATACAAGATGGAAAGTGAGGATTGGGCAACACCAACCAAGATATAGCAGCAATACAATATTCTTGGTCTAGTCTGACTCTTAGAAAGACAGTGTGGGTTTACATAGTCTATACAGTACTCAAGATTTTTTAAAAATGTTTAATTCTGGCCATCAGATGAGTAAATTTGGCCCAACATATTGTAAGGAATTCAAATTGACCTTAATTTGTTTCTTCAAACTTTTAGCAAAAGAATATAAAACAAACCTTACTGAAAATGGATTTTTCTATTTTAGATTTCTTTTTCTCATTTTCTACTCTCTCCAACTGCTATGAGTTTTGGTAACAAGTTTTAAAAAGTGTCTTGTTTCATCTTTCATAGAAAGCAATGAAGTACATGGTAGTAATTTATCAGGTGCTATAAATGCTACTGGTACCATGTAACCCAGTACCATCTTGTCACATTGGCAAATAAATAAATAAATATCCTCATCAAATTATTCTTTACATGCATTGGATGCAAACACAAAACAACTAGTCAGGAAGGAAAAATGAAAATATTCTAAATATACTTAACTCTTTCTTATTTTCATAGTTCCAAAATAAACTGGGTGTGGTTGGTCTTTGTACAGCTGAGCACCTGACCAGTTCTTTCTACATATCTGGGTTGAAAGTTAGAAAGGTATTCATTTGGCAGGTAGACCTGACAGAACCTAATCCATTTCTAACTGAATCACAGTTATTATCCCTCTAACTTGAGGGCTTCTCTTGGTCAAAGACATTGATTCCATTGAGGGAATCCTCCACTCAGGCCATTGACTTCAGTTTTGGAAGCCCTTTACTGAGCAATGTTGTATCATCACTGCATTGACTACATACAGAGCTATGAATCCTAACCTATGCCATAGTACAAGAAAGAGAGAAGTATGAGGGTCATTCAATAAATAAGGTGAATTTTTTGGTATAAGGACTTCTAATACAGATAGAAGCTTACATTTTTAAAAATTTTTCAATGTTGTCTCCCAGCAGTGTCACACACCTTTCTCATCTGTGCACAAGCTTTTGTATTCCCTCAGCATAAAAATCTTCAGACTGATGTCTCAGCCAATTGCTCACAACACTTGACTTCATCGTGAACACTTTCAAGGGACCAAAGAGGTGAAAGTCTGAAGGGGCAAGGTCTGGGCTGTAAGAGGGATGAGGGAGCAGTTCCCAGCCCAGCTCATTGATGGTCTGCACCATTTGGGCTTCTGTGTGAGGCCTTGCGTTGTCTTTGAGAAGACAGGGTCATCATGGACAATTTTGTGTGCAGTCCCAGAAGATAGGTTTGAAGTCCTTGCAATGTCATCCGCTGTCACCATTCCAGGCCTGTCTTCATCCTCCACACAATTTAGCTCACTTGTAGACATTTTTTTTGCTGAAACATGTGGCACCATACACAGTTGACATTCTCCTATGAATTTCAACTGGTTTTGCACCCTTCAGCAACCAAAAACTTGATAACTGACATCTGTTCAATTCTGGAGCATGTTTCTTGGTCGGCCATCTTCGTTAATCTCGAAAACTTCCAAAGTCTTTTTTTTCATTCTGCAAAAAAAAAAAAAAAAAAAATTAAATCCCTTTCAAAAAAAAGTTAAGGAAAAAAATTAAAAACAAAGTAAGTTTCTATCTGTGTTAGAAGTCCTTATACCAAAAGATTCACTTTATTTATTGAATGACCCTCGTACATAGAGAATATTTTCATTTTTTCTGTCTGACTACTTAGATGTTTTGTGTTTGTTTCTATTCAATGCATGTGTAGAAATAATTAAGTATATGTTGTATACCTACCTATATACAGGAGTGCGATGTTCCTATCTTCTTAAATACGTGGACACTATTGGAGAGTAGATGAGAGTGATTATACTGACTCAATGCATCTACTTCACATAGCATGTGAGTCTTGTACTTGTTGATATACTATTATTCCCAACCTCCGTTTTGGTGATTACTCATACAGTGATGTTTTAGAGTTACAACAATATAGATAATTATTGAATTATTTTGCATATATTTAAATATCTAATCTGTCTAATAAATTTTCAAGTGAATGAAGCCTGTAGATCTTAGTAAGGACCAACCTTCTTCATGTCCCATAGATTGGCACTACAGTGTCACAAAGAACTGTGCCAACTAACAGAAACCACATCACTTGGGGATTTTAAACAACAGTAACCACTAAAATGAAAAGTATGTGTAACTTGAAGAGCAAATAATGACATAATCAAGATGATGACCTTCCACACTACTCAAAACAAAAAGTTCAGGAAGGAAAACTCCATCATACTGAAAAGAACACTAACAATCGATTTTAGAAACCTTTTTTCCTGAAAAGTTGTTTTGATAGATTGCTTTTATAAATTTCAACTGCAAGTTGCACTGTTAGTTTGGTTAAGAAATGCTGATTGTTTCCATATAAGGAAAGAACTCACATTACCATTAGCAGTAAATTAATTTTAATTCTTGAAAGATTTGCAATATAAAGCTGGGTAAAAAAAAATGATTTATTTACTACTGAATAAACACTAACTAAAAAAAATTTCACTGGATTGTTTCTAGAAACCAAATGTTTGTTTGTCAGTTGTTTTTTTCTTTTTGTAATCACTTGTTTCGTACCCCATACTCTGACCTAGGTTACTTTTTTTTTGTTTCATTGTTTTATTCTATGTACAAGTGTATCATGAAACAAGAATGTTTTCTTTAATTTGATTTTACCCAGGTGGTACAAAAAAAAATTAGAAATTGTAAAATATCAAAGCTAGACAAATGTTCCATTAAAAACAATTTTTCACTTATCAACATTTTTCCACTTACTCTTTTTTTCTCCTAATCGCAAACTGAAAGATTTTGTGGAATGTTAAAAGAAAAAACAACAACAAAAAAAAAAACAATTTTTTTCTTCTTCTCTCTTTCACAAGAAGCAATTCATTAAAGACAAATTAACAATTTGAGTGCTGACTGATTACTTTTCTTTTTATGAATTTTTTGCATTCAGCCTATTATTTAATGTTTTTTGTAATCTTTGTGAGGCTGCAGGGTGGGTTCTCATTTCCATCTTGGAAATCCAAATCATTTTGTCTTCATTAAATATCAATATATATGCCTGTTATGAGTCATTTATTCATTGCAAATGCTTTGCGGTGTGTTGTAACTCATTTTCTAACATTTATGATATAAAGTCTTGCTTCGGCAGTCACTGTGATGTCTGTAATGAGACATTACAAAAACTACTATGAAAACTGACTTCAATTCTGCTGTTGTAGCATAGTAAATAAAACCACTGAAAAGTGAAGCCATCATAAAAATGCCTTCACAGAACATCAAAGTTGGCATGACAAAAACAATACAGCTTAGTTAAATGGAAACCTCTCCGCATTAATTCTATTCATGTTCTATGTTGATATTTAGCACTTTATGACAAAAAACATGTTCACCAAAAATGCTGCCCTATCAGATAAACTACTGAAAAATCAGCAATTTTGGCACTAAGCACCGTTATAATTCAATGATATATATATATATATATATATATATATATATCCTTTTTATTCGACCTCAACAAAATGCAGAAAGCACTGGAGGAGCCATTTTGTCCTATACATGGGACTCTTCAGCAGTGCACATCCAGTACCAGGAATTGAAACCCAGACAGTTTTTGGTTATTAAGCTGATATTCTACCAACTGTACCACGGGCTCTGGTGACAAAGTGTTACCAAATTAAACTCAATGAAGTGCCACCCGTTCACAAATTCTGTGGTGGAGCTTATCCAAGCTCCTTAACCCATAGGACAGTGCCTCCCAGAGCTATGACTTCTCCAACACAAGCAGCTAAATCCATAGCATGTTAAGCTGGTTGAAGCACAGAGATATGAACAGAAGTAGTAGGAGGATTTTGAATAATAATGATTATTCAAAATCCTCCTACTACTTCTGTTCACATATTTATATAGTCATCCGCAGACAGATCTGTTTCACTGTATCACAGCTCATCAGTGCGATTAGACTCCGATTGCTTTTAACCCAGAATTGAAACCCGACCGAATTGGCATCAGTCAGAGATTCTACCTCTTGGCTATGGGCACTCGGTAGAAGAAGGTAGACTTTTAGTGTGTATATTATCATTGTACATGCTTCAATTCTAATCTGAAGGGTCCTGGGTATGACAGTAAACTGCATCCGGCAGCAAGTCCTTCAATTGAGAGGTTGTAAAGAGCATGAAACAACCACTTAATTGCTGTTGTTTCCAGGTCCACTCTGGTCTGCAGTGGTAGCACCTGTTAGGTTCCCAGCTATGGGCAAATAGTTAACCCTTAAAGTGGGGTCAAAACACTATGAAAATATAAAAATACTTGTATAGAAAAATGTACATTTTTAAAGAGAAAAAATTATTACCATAACACATTTTTGAAGGAAAAAAATTACCAGTAATACGTTTTTGAATACAAAACTAGAACTCATGTTCAGTTTTCTAAAATAAAAATATTCATCAAAATCAGACTAAATCAATAATCACAATAACCAAACACAAAAAATATACCTTAAAACCCTACCTTTTTGGCATTAAATAATCCACAGAGGTTGATATGCCGTTAAACAAAACTCAAACAAACTCTAATCTGAAGAAACCAGAGATCAATACGACACATAGAAACAGTGAGGTGTTGGAGAGGATGTATGGAGAAGAAAACTCATACTTATTTTCAAGAAGAGACAGATGAGGTTCCTGGGACACATAATGAGGAAGGAGGGAGTGGAGAATCTAATACTCACAGGATGAGTAGAAGGAAAGAGAAATATGGGAAAGCAGCACAAAACATATTTGATAGGGTTGAGGAAATGGGTGGTGGATCAGGGATTAGAAGAGATATCAAGAGGGAAAATATTGAGAGCGACAGGAGACAGGGCGAAGTGAAAGTCCCCAATCACCTATGCCCTGAAGGGATATGGCATATGAAGAAGAAGAATGAATGGCGGAGCAGGTTTTAGAAGAGATACCAAGAGGAAAAATATTGAGAGCGACAGGAGACAGAGCCAAGTGGAAGTTCATGATCGCCTCTATTCAGAAGGGACATGGCACATGAAGAAGGAGAATCCAGTCCCTTGATCTGCTTGCAGTGTAATGGATATCAGTTTGGAATGAGATGGAAGATTAGTTTGATTTCCAGTTGAATTTAGTACATTCACTTATGCAAAAATACCCTTGGGAAAGGTATGAATCCATCTCGTCTTTCTGCACCTATGAACTGAATAGCAGGACAGATTTGATACTATAGCCTTGGTTGGCAGCCAGTCTGTTGCAGAAAGAAATGGCAACCCACTGCAGGAAAAATCTTCTGCTTAGTCAGTCATATATTAAGAGAGACATGACTGCCCAAACATGCATCACATATGGCACTTAAGACTGACCCAGTTCCCAGTTTATACAACACTTAAAAAAAAAAAAGTATATATCATTTGTGCATATCCAATATGTAAAACATCTTCCAGTTTTTTCATTATGTTTTCATTTACTGTTTCTTTGTTAAATTGTTCTGTTACTTTTTTTTATCAAGTCTCATTCTAAAAAGCTACAACTAAAATCCAATATTTGTCTATGTGGCTTCCCTCTGTCTGTTCTATAAATACTTTCATGGCTTCTGCTCCAAACTTGCAACAGGTGCTTACTTGCGCAACCAGACTGGCAACTGGGTCTCACCCATTCACAGTTAAATCAACCAGATGCAGATGGCAATTCTACTCCTACAGCGTCTTTTCTCACACTTCCTGCCTGTGGAACTCGCTTCCATATTCTTGCTTTCCTGACATACAACCTCCAGGAATTTAAATGCAATGTCAATTATCATCTCTTAACCATTTGACTCTAGTTCTTTCCACACCAGCCTGTATATCCTTTCTTTTCTCTCCACCTTTGCAATTGTCATCACACCTGTATTCCCATCCTTCTCTTGCTTCTTTCTAACTGGTTTGTCTTTCTCTCCACCTATCTAATCTTTTTACTCTTATGTAGCCCCCTGGACATCAGTGGCGTTACCGCCTTGCTCGGCGTGATATGATTTAAAAAAAAAAAACTTCTGGGATGAGGTAGTATTTTGAGTATTTACACTGTTTAGACTGTTATCTTCATCTTTATTGCCATGTTTATGATGTTTTTGCCATTGTGACTACAGCAGTGGTGAACAAATAACTTAGAGAGGTAAGTTAAAGGGAGATAACTACATGGCATCCGGAAGTGGCATCACACATGGAAAGAGAATTATATATCCCAGTGATCAAAATAAAGAGTTTAAATAAAAATTCTTAGCACCTGAAGAAGGCCAGATCATACAATGACTGAAACGTCATAAACATGGCAATAGAGATGAGGACAACGGTCTGAACAGTGTAAATAATGTAACTGAAATCCAAGATGAAAACTTTTCATTTTGTGCTCCACCCTGCCAAAATATCATCACTCTCCTCTTGCAAAAAAAAAAAAAATACATGTATATTGTATGTCATGAGTATTAGATTGTCCCAAAAATTTGTAAACATTTGCGAAATGGGTCTATCTAGTCCAGCACAATCGAGACAAGTGATGGGTTCAGAAAGGGCAAGAGACACCGTTGATTCCAAAACAAGATCGATTCAGCAAGAAAGTCATGTTGTGCGTTTGGTGGAACTTTGAAGGAATTATGCATTTTGAGTTGGTTTCGAATGGTTGTGCCATCAGTGCCAAACTTTACTGTCAGCAACTTGAGCGGGTCGGACTGCAGCTGCAATACACACACATGCTATCAGGCAATGGCATCGCAGAAAGAAGCCACTGCACCATAAAGAGGATTGCCACCAGGAAGAAGTGCTCTATTGCAGAAGCAACATACTGGTATAATGTTATGTTGAAGGATGGCATGACATGGCAACCGCACATGCAAATGCCATTTACACATGCTGAGCTCGGGTAAAAGGGATCAACATTGTTTAGTTACCTGATGACTAGCTGGTGGGTATGTTATATGCTGTAAGAGATATCATCTAAGTGAAACCAGCAGGTCATTGGTGTACCAGTAGATTTGAGTAGAGGCAAGTGATTGGTGTGGTCAGTCAGCAATCTGTCCTAGTCGATGTAATCCCATGTCACATGTGCAATCTTCACCCTGTTTTGGAGCCAGACCATTCAACGACCGAGGAAAGTGATAGGGACAGTGTTGAGTTATCTGGCAGTGAACTACTAATGGGTGGTGCCAGTGGTCCCCTCAGAAATATAACTGTGAGCTTGTCAGACGATTCAGAGGCAAAAACTGAGATACATGTCCCACTACAACAGAGCACTCGGACCAAAAGGCCACTCCTGCCCTGCCTTATGTGTGATCAGGAGATCAGTTGAAAGTGTGGCACAATCATGCAAATCTACAAAGAGAGTAAGGGTTCTGCCATGTGATGTTCATTGGGGAGAGACCCAGGATTGCAACCCAAGCAGATTACATACAAGTGAGAATTTTGTTTTTTTTCATTTATTTTATTTTATTTGCTGGCTGATGATGAGAATTCACTTATGCATATGATCATTGTTTTGCATAAGCGTATTCTTGGTGTTATAAAGAGTGAGAGAGAGAGAAAACTTTTGACACTGTGACACAAAGGAGGAGAAATTCTTACAATCTCACTGCCTGCCCATTACATAACTGACAAAGATATATTTATGTTCTTTAACGAAGTAAGATCGTACACTGCTTTGATAAACAGAAGTGATCTTCATTAGTTCCAGACTCGAAACGAGAAAATGTGTCACTGCGCAGGGGGACCTATGCATTGTTTCATCTATTTGATTAATAAGGCATGACCACCGAATCAATTTGACAGCCAATCGAAAACTCTCCTGCGGGACAAAAAAGACGAAGAAATGACAGTTTGGCAGTCTTCCCTCACCCGCTAAGGTGAACCCATGCCGCTACTATGGATAGACTTTTCAACACCACATAACCAGACTTCAAACCCAAAACAAGTGATTCATTCTGTTTGTGTATATAGCTATAATCTCCTTGTATGATCTTTGTTGACCTGCCTTTTTCTTCCACATTATAACTACCTTCGTCTATTAGAAAAAAAGAGAAATAAATACTTTATTTGTGTATTTCTCACACCAAAAAATTATCCTTATTCTTCATTGTCCAGTTGTTTAAATCTGATTTGCAACCATACGCATTTTTACGCCCACAGCACATATATTTACTCTGTTTAGGTATATAACATTTATAACTGTAAACCTGAACTTGTAATTACTGCATTTGTTAACATATAAGACCCAACTGCCCAATTTTGGTGGGCTTATTAAGAAAAATCGTTTAGATATTACCTTAAATATTACTGAAACTGCATTGAGGTTCTCTGTTTGACCCAGTTCAAAACAAGTCTCTTTTTGTATATTTATCAAAACTTTATATAAGTTCGCTTTTTTTATAAATTTGCTTTTTTAAAATTCCAATGATGGTCGGAGCGTATAAAAGCCAAAATGTCATGGATATGGTAACAAAGATGAGGACAACAGTCCAAACAATATGAATAATGTAAATAAAAAAAATTTAATTTTGATGAAAGACAAAAAAATTTAATGTTCACTCAGTAAAGAGGCAATAATCAGGTCTTGTACATGTTCAAATAAGGTACATACCATAATAATTCGGATGTGCGTTGTGGTACAGTGGATATCAGCTCGGAACGAGAAACCGGGCAGCCGAGTTCAAATTCCAGCTGAAGCCATTGTATTCACTTACGTGCAAATACCCTTGGGAAAGGTATTAATCCGTCTCTTCCTTCCAGTTACGGGTTAAATAGCAGGACAGATTGGGTTCTATAGCCTTGGTTGGCAACCAGTCTACCACAGAAAGCAATGGCAACCTACTGCAGGATAATCTTCTGCCCAGTCAGTCATGTCTCTTTCGAGACATGATCGCCCAAGCGTGTATCACATATGGCACCTAAACTGACTAACCATAATAAATCCCAAACCATCTGTAGAAAGCAGTATCCTCCCTCACAATAGTGTCCAATGTATTTATAAGGATTGGAACATACTCATTAATGTTTATATGTACATATATAACAGCAACAATGTGATAATAGACATGTTTTGACCAAGTGCCCTGTGGTCATCATCAGGTGTCCATAAATTGACTGATGTGGATAATCCTGTTGATTATTGCGAAATATCCTGTGAAATCAATTATTGTTCATTCATATTGGAATTTGGTTCATCACTACCAAGTCCAAGGATCAAACTCATGACCACTAGATGATATTACAAATTCCAACATGCAAGAACAATAATTGATTTCACAGGATATTTTGCAATCAACGGGATAATCCATATCCCCATTTGGTCAAAACATTGTGTCTATAATACCTATAACAACCAAGATGAGAACAAAAGTTCAAAATAATTCCAAGATTATTGAAAATTACTCATCTCAGAAATAAATACAAACAACAATGTGTCATTCCTGACTGAACCCAACACACATTGCAGTTTCCCATCCTCATTCCTTTAGTATTCCATTGGTGAGATGTAAGTTCTATTCGAGCAGCTTCTTCCTATGAAAGGCTGCTTTGTGGAACCAATTCCCAAGAGAATGCTTCCCCAACCTTTCCATTCTTAACTTGTTCAAGTCTAGAATTAATCATTATCTTTCCTAAATATCCCCATAAACTGTGGCTATTTTGTAAGCTACCTTGAGTGATGCTTGGGCCTTGTACAGGAGGAACATCATTATAAAAAAAAAATTAAGGGCAATTGACACTATAAAAATATCAGTTCCCTGGAAATTGGTTCATTATTCTCCTGACAAACACCTCTTTTGTGTTTATATTTCTATCATCTGTAAATAGGTTTCAGGAATTGTGTGTCCAAGATTTAATTGACTAGTTGGGAGTAATAGCTTTTTTCCTGTTACTATGTTGCAAATAAGACTGTTATGAAAGAGTTGATCCAACCGTTCACTCTTTGGACTTTTCTTTGTAAACATCTGGTAATTAATAAAAAAAAACCCAAAAACACTTTATCAATTTGTCTGGTGATGAGATAGAGTTTATGGAAGAAGTAAACGCATGGCTTTGTCTTAAATATTAATGTAAATACAAAAAAACCTCAGTTTTCCAGTTTTCTTTTCTATTCTGACAACTCCCATACTGCCAGAGATATGAAATACATTTTTCAATAGTTTTGCACTGTCACAGTAAGGATAATATTAACTGTTTCCTTATAAGGAAACATTTGGCATTTATTGACCAAGCAACCAGAACTACTTTCATTTGGAATTTATAAAAATCTTTCTCTTTAAACAATTTTTCAGGAAATGGGTTTCTCATGTTGTTATCACTCTTTTAGAATTGATGGTGTCTTCCTTTTTAACATTTTGTTTAAAGTCGTGCGAAATGTTAACATCTTGATTATGTCATTATTTTCTCTTTTCAAGTCCAGTAGCTGTTATTGCTCCTTTGCCCTATTTATGGGTGTTTCCTTCCTAAACTTTTGTTTGAAGTAATGTGGAGCATCAACATCTTGACTATATCATTATTTTCTCAAGTCCAGTAGATCCTTGGTATGATGGTAAACTGCATCTGGCAGCAAGGCCTCTGATTGGGAGGTTGTGAGGAGTATGGAACCACCTCTTAATTGCTGTTGTTCTCAGGTCCACTTTGACTTAGGGACCAAGCTATGGGCAAATAATTAACCCCCAAACTGGGGTCAAAATACTATGAAGGTATAAAGATAGATGTTTATAGAAATATATACATAAAAGTGGACTTATATAGAAAAATATACATTTTTGAAGGACAAATATTACCATCAATACATTTTTGAATAAAGAATTTATTACCGTAACACATTTTTTGAAAGAAACAAAATACTGCCATCGTACATTTCTGAAGAAAAAAAATTATTACCAGCAGTACATTTTTGAAAACAAAACTAGAAGACATCTTAAATTTTCTAAAATAAAAGAAATAAAAAGAATTTTTCATCAAAATGTGACTGAATAACCCTTCTACTATAGTTAGTCAGTTAGGTGCCATGTGTGATACACGCTTTGGTTGATCATGTCTCAAAAGAAACATGACTGACTGGGCAGAAGATTATCCCACAGTAGGTTGCCATTGCTTTTCGTGGTAGACTGGTTGCCAGTTAAAGCTATAAAACCCAATTTGTTTTATTATTTAACCCATAACTGGAGGGAAGAGATGGATTAATACCTTTCCCAAGAGTATTTGTGCGTAAGTGAATGCAAGGAATTCAACTGGAATTCAAACACAGCTCCCAGATTTGTTGTTCCGAGTCGATATCCACTGAACCACAACACGCATCCTACTATAACCAAACATTAAAAATCACCTTAAAACTCCACCTTTTTGATATTAAATAACTCACAGAGGTTGATATGCCGTTAAACATAACTCAAATTTAAGTCCAGTAGCTGTTATTGATCTTTCCAGTATTGATGAATTCTTTCTTCCTAACTTTTTGAAGTAGTATAGAATTTCAACATTTTGATTATGTCATTATTTTCTCTTCTAGATCGCAAATTAAACTTCACATGTTTACTGTCATTGCTCTTTCTAATATCGATAGAAGTTTCCATTCTAACCTTTTGTTTATAGTAATGTTGAAAGCCAATATATTCATTATGTCATTGTTTTCTTTTCTAGTTCTCAAGTTAAACCATCTCAAGCCCACTGTTGTTGCTCTTTATGGTATCAGTTAGTTTCCATGCTAATCTTTTGTTTAAGGTAGTGTGGAAGTCAACATCTTCATTATACCATTATTTTCTCTTTGAGTTACATGTGCTATTTTAGTTGTTATTGTTGTTAAAAATCCCCAAGTGATGAGGTTTTTGTTATTTTGTACAATTCTTTGTTTATGCTTATGCAGCACAAATCTAAAAGGTTTAAAGAAGAACGGTCTTCTCTAAAACCCATAGAGTTCATTTGCTCAGTTTAGAAAAGCTGTGGAGAGCCATTACCACCCAAATAATGAAGAGACATGGCACAGAGGGAAAGAGAAAGATTCAATAAATATCAATCTGATTTATCAACATTATTTCAAAAAGAAATTTGTTAAAAAAACAAAACTGCCTTATGTTTAAATTCTTAACGTATTTTTTGCCATTACTTCTGAACATTGATGTTCTACGCCAAGTAGAAAGCCAGGATTTCAAATACTGATTTTTAAGCCTGTCCCCCTTTTGAAATATTGACAAAACACAATCTTCCTACACCAGTTCCTTCCACAACACACACATTATGCTGGACTAAGCTTAGTAAATACTCACACAACAAGCTGACTTTCTAGAAATCAGTTTCCAAGTAAGCCATAAAGACATATTTTCATGTTGATTCTCTGGTAAGAGTTGGGGAGGTTGTGCACTTAAGAATGACTCACTATTGTCCAGGTGCCTAATATTTTCATCCATGTCAATGACAAAATCTCAACACGCTTCCATGCTTATACAAAACCCAGATTGTCTGTCCTCTTGCCAAGAAGCAATCGTTCTTAATGCACATGTCTAAAATAGTAGATTTGCAAATGGTCAGATTATCCCAAAAGCTTTTCTCTAATTCAATCATCTGTTTCTTTGTGTCCACCAACCCACAACTTTCTAATCCTTGCAAGATATGCACTTTGGACAAATCCAGTAGTCTTACGCAGCAACATGCAAATGGAACTGCAAGAAAAATGTATACATGTCATATATATGCACTCTTTAATTCACTTTGAGAGAATGAGGAAAAATTATTAATACTCTGAATTTTGCACATAAGTGCTTCTAAAATCCCAATTGATCCTTTAATACTGTAAAGTTGGCTTGCATATTTTTCTACCTGATTGAATTTTATTTCTTTCTTTACTGCTCATATATATATATGTAAGCAATGATGAAAGATATATATATATATATATATATATATATATATGCTTTGGCCAACCAAGTCTTTTTTGAGCTGACTGGTGATCATGTCTCTTTTGAGAGACATGACTGACTAGGTAGAAGATTCCCACAGTAGTTTGCCATTGCTTTCTGCAGTAGACTGGTTGCCAAAGCTATAGAACCCAATCTGTCCTGAGAAGAGACAGGTTAATACCTTTACCAAGGGTATTTGCGCGTAAGTGAATGTGAGGAATTAAACTGGAATTCAAACTCGGCTTTCCAAGTTGCTGTTTCGCATTGATACATTGTATTTCAGTACCAAGAATAACCTCAAATATGTTTTGTTAAATAATATGGACAAAGTCTAACAAAGAAATTTTTTATTTAATATTTCAAATTTAAGTTGTTTTGTCTCATTGGTAAATTTGGAAAAATTAGTTTTAACTTTTCTTTTAATCAATGTTGTCTGCTTCTACAGTTCCCTTGAAAATTTGGAGTCTTTCTTTGAACTGTCCCTTGTATAATTCTGAAGGCTTTTGCAATAAAAGAAAAGCTGTTTAATAAGCTATCTTCCTCAATAGTGGAATGTATATTGAAGTGTGATTTAAAAAAAAAAAAGAAAAAATGACACACATACAAATTTCAGTTTGACCATTATATGATATCACCTTGTGTGAGTTGAAATTGATTTCATCAAATGTGAAAACACCTGAATTAAAAACCAATTGTGTCACTACAAACAAAACAATCATTGAAAACAAATGGAGTATCACTTGAAAGTACTCTGGGGAAAAAATATATCTAATAAGAGTTGGTAAATTTAATAATAAAACAAAACACAACTTATTTGGAGAGCTGAAAGATTTAATTTAAAAACTGATTGACAGAACTTGTTTGTGTTATTTAACATGTTATTATGGCATGTGACTGAGAAGTTAGAACATTTGCTTTCTGACAATGAGGCCTGGGTTTGATTCTCACTGTGGTTGATTTGTCACTTCTTGATGTTATCAATCTGGGAAGGTGACCTCAACTTCTGACACTTTTGGAAAAGGCCTGAAAATCATACTAAGAGTTGAAGTTGTCGATAGTTGTGCTAGTACAAGTCACATATCATCAGAACTGATGGTATAAGTGTGCTGGCATTTTTCAAACTGCTGATTCTGACATATTATATACTCTGTCCCAGAAACTGTAACTAATGTCTACCCAGTATAGTTGCAGTATGAACCACAGGTAGGCATTGTGGGTGTTCAACAAGCACAAATATGCCTGGCCAGGTGTCTGCAGCAGGAATTGACTAGGTGCTCTAGCAGATGGGTGCCTTTGGAAATCAAGTAGCCAGCCATTTTGCATATATATATATATATATATATATAAAACTCAACACATCATTTAAATTGGTTATAAATTATAATTCATTTCAATGAGCTAAATTAGCTCATTTCATCAGACCACACAATATTCCTTTGGTACAAAAAGATTTTGACAGAATAAGCATTTCCTTTAACTGAAGAGAAAGATAAAAAAAAAAAACTGGACATCTATATATATATATATATATATATGTGTGTGTGTGTATAATTTTGCAAAATATAATGGAAATCTTCAAAGATATAAGAAATGGATTTAGAACTGACATATTTTAATTTATTTGTTTAATCCTTATTTTTGATAGATACTCATGTTTGAGTAGATAATCAGTTTTTAATTAAACAGTATATATATATATATATATATATATATATATATATATATATATATACACACTGGCCTGAATATTTTTGAGAATTCTTTAAGAAAATATGTGCCATTTGAACCTGCGATCACTGGCAACAAATTAATGGCTTTTCCTGTGTTGTTAGAAGTCATAGGACCAAATCCTGCCAAAGGATACATATTTTTCTAACAAAAATTTCTCAAAAATATTCAGGCTGGTATATATATATATATATACACACACACACACACTGTTTAATTAAAAACAGACTATCTACTCAAATATGAGTATATATTAGAAATCATGTTCAACAAATATATATAATAATAATATAGTTTTCAGGTAGGCTATATTTATGGATTAAAGTGCTCAATATCAGGGATAGAGTGTATATAAATAAAATAAAAGTGGCCTGACAATTGCATTTAGCATGAAACAGACTGTTGCTTCTGGGTGTTGATTTTAATGTATTTATACGACTTAATTCAAACTTTCTTTACCATGAAATATTCTGTGGTTGTGTGGTAAGACATCAGATCTAATGATGGCATCTCTCTGGTTCATGGGAGTTGCATGTTCGAATCCTGCTACAAAATAGATTTTTTCCTAACAAAATTTCTTGGATATTTAGGCTGGTGAATTTTACAAATGTACTGTTTTTTCTAGAAAAAACAGAATATCCACTCAAATATAAATATCTATTAAAAATAATGTTCAAACAAATTTTTTCAAATATGTCACTTAATATATATATATATATATATTATTATAAAATAAAAAGTCACTCACTTTCTTTTATTTTTGGAAATCTTTTCATATGATGTAAGAGGATATTAAAGAGGAGAAATCAAAAAGGGAAAGAAAGAGTAAAGCACAAGCAAAGAGGAAAACGAGAGGATGAACAGAGGGGAAAGAGCAAATGGAAATGACTAAGAGAGAGAAACCCCAAATTTAGGCAGGAAGTAAAATTTAGACAGATACAGATATCAGTCATGAAATGTTTGGGCTTAACAAAGAAGAAAAAATGAGAAAATGCACAGAGGGGAAAAAAGTGAGGCGGAGACAACAACAGAAGTGGCAAAAAAATAGAAATTTCAAACTTTGGCCGGAAGTGAATTGCGTATAGATACAGACGTTCGTTACATTGTATAAAACTAAATCCTGTGGCATTTAAAAAAAAAAAAAATGATAAAATCACATACACAAATAGAAATTATTCATAAAGCACAAATCTGAGGACATTTAAAAACACAACACGGAGATATAAATTGGAGAAGTAAAATAAAATTTTTTATAGAAAATAAATAAGAATTAAACTTTTAAATTTAAAAAATTTACTATTTAAGCAAAATTTTCAATAGGAATATGCTAAAACTCAGCTATAGTTGCTTTAAGAATTTAGAAAAAATAATTAAATTCCATAACAATAAAATATTGAAATTATAAATACAATAAGAATAGTAATTCTACTATTCATTTTAATTTGCACCATATTGTAATTGTAGAAACCCTAACCCCCTTATCTAATAAGTGAAACCCCTTGTCTACATGTGCTCTATCTCATCTGTAGGAAATCCTAGGGTTACTAAAGTTTATATTGGTAATACAATGAACCATTTTAAAAAGCGTTTTTGCAGTCATCTCTCATCTTTTACTAATAAGGATAAACAAAATATGACATCACTTTCTACATAGTTTTGAAAGTTAAAAGAAAATAAAACATCTAAAGTTAAATGGAAAACTCTCAAACAAGCTAGAATACCTAAATGAACCATGTTGCCTTTGTCTACAAGAAAAAATGGAATTTACTTAAACTAAATGATTTTTTTCTTATTTTATTTTTTTTCTATTACAATTAAATTAACTTTTTTTCCTATTACAATTAAATTAACTTTTTAATTTTTAATTAAATTAAATTTAACTTTTTTGTTTTAATTTTTATTTTTTTAGTTTCTCATTTTATTTTATTTTTAATTTTTATTATTTACTTTTTATAAAAAAAATTTATTTTACTTCTTTAATGTATTATATTAGTGCTAATGAATTTATATCTTCATGTTGTGTTATTAAATGTCCTTCTAGAATGTGCAGTTTGTGTAATGGATTTGGGCACAAAAAATGGAATGTGTGATGAGAGTTCAAATTCTAGGCTAGCCTTTTGTATTCTCTTTTGCGCTAATGTCTTTAAGAAAGGCAAAAATCCATCTGTCTAGTGTAGACTGTGATTTCTAACTTTGGGTTACAACCATCTAAGAGAACAAAAACTTTGAATTTCAATCTGTGGAGAAGGTGACAGGAAGCAACTCCATTACATTTCTCAAAATGCATTGCAATTCACAGACAATAAAGAAACAAAATCGGGGGAGAGCATTAAAGCAAGTGCTTACATTAATTCCTGACCACAGACACTCTGTTTTTTTTCTTATATTCAATACATGTCTTTAGTAAAAACATTACTTCATTTATTTATTTTTTTTTTATTAATAGTACTTGTAAATAAGATAAAATGCATAAATAAGTTTTTAAATTAATGTATTTAATTGTAATTAAGGTTTTTACTTGTACATAATTTATTATATATCTATGTGTGTTTTAAAAGGATTTTAAAGTACTGGGTTGTGTAGCAATCGAAGTCTTACCGTACTGATGAGCTGTGATACAGCGAAACAGATCTGTCTGAGGATGACAACAATATATATATATATATTTTTTTTTTTATTTATTTTCCTAATTTTTGGGGGGAACGATTTTAAGTTTATATATATTTGTAGATACTTGTATTTATAAACGGAATTTTTTTTTCTTTTGATAAATTCTTAGACGAATTTTTATCCTTATATTTTTTCTTTTTTTAGAAACGACTTAAAATTATACATATTTGTAGATATTTATTTATTTTTAAATGAATCATGATCAATTCTTAGTTGAAGGTTTTTTTCTTTTTTTTTAATAATAGCCATATGACAAGTAAATTGCTTAATATATTTTAGGATGAGTTCATGTTTGGTTCGCCACTTGATGTAAATTGGCTCTGTCTGTCACCAATCGAAAGCGTTTGTAAGAATTTGTACGGGGCCCAAACATTATAAATTTTTTCCAGTGTCTGAAAGCGCTTATTGAGGGTGGACCAGAAACTGATCATCTCTGGTCGGGTCGGCGTGGTGAGGGGGTATGATGTTGAGAGACATGAAACCCCCTAGTGGTCCACGCAAAGACATCACTGACAACACCCTCTAGTGCCCCCACTACGGTGTGTATGTTTAAAAAAAAGTAAAGCATTTACATTTTGCATATAACAGCCATAATTTGTTAATAAAACTTGAATTAATTCATGATAGTCACTCTCTTCTTGACTTTCAAAGATCTTCTCTAATAAATCATTAGCAATGCAATGACATTTTATGTACAGGGTGCAACAGATAAATTTTTGTCTAAATTATGCAAAACTGAAAATAACATTGACATCTCATTTCAACAGATATATCTACCAAAATTACACAAAAATATCTTGAAATGCTAAAAAGTAAATTTATTCAATAAATTTACCATTGGCTTGAACTATGGCCTCCAGAATCTCCTGCAACTTTTCTGGATAGCCTCCTTGTATAAGTTGGTGAATGCTGCTATATTCCTTGCCTTCAGTTCATCTTTGGTATTAGAAGGAATTTTGTTCTCTCACTCAACCACATATAATAATCAGGAGGGTTGTATAGTGCAGTCCTGTTGCAATACATAGGGTCTGCCAGCAGCCACCCTCTTGATTCAGGGCTGCACTACCTTCTCAAAGCACTTGGCATAGGCCTCTATGTTGAGTCTGAGGCCCTCACCAACAAATTTGGGAATTCTTCTCTTATCAAAATGATCAGATTGACACCCAAACACTCTGAAATATTTGTATTGGAGCTCCCTGCATGAATGCCAATCAGCACAGCATGCTGTTAGCAAATTTCTGACAGTATAAATAGTGTCATGGTTCTCTTTTTCTCACAGATGGTGCCCAACTGACCCTACTATATTGTGCAATCAAGAAAATCAAAAGCAAACTATGCACATGCAAAAATTAAAAAGTATAAAATGATAACAATTTACCCATTCTACCCTGTATAAGATTTCTAGACTGTTCGTAATTATTGACCCAATTCCTGGCCATTAAAAAATATTTTTTCATCCATTTCATTGTTTAGCATACAGTTTTTGTGCAGTCACTTGAAATCAATTTTGAGTTAAACTTTAAAAAATTATCTTTAATCCTTAGATATTTAATTAATCAGTGAGGAAAATAACTTAACCTAAATGAGGAAGTGTTACAGTAAAGTTAGCAGACAGTACTCAGAAGAGTTGAAACCTTGCCACATATACTGAGCTCAGAAGAGAGGGCACCTTGACGTGGTGTAATGGTTAGCAAGCTTGTCTCGGGAGAACCATTACAACTGAGTAGCGAGTTCAATCCTCATTGTGTGTTCCATACTATCAGCCTTGTTCCACATTTAAACTGCGCTTAGAAAATCAACATATACTGAGCTCAGAAGAGTTGAAACCTTGCCACATTTACTGAGCTCGAAAGAGTTGAAAATTTCTCCAATTATACTGAGCCTGGAAAAATCTGTTTCTATACCCTTGTGCTTTGCTGTATTACTAGATATCATAACAAAAACATCTAGTCATGGTATACCATGATGGTTAACAGAAGAAAAGTAGGTGAGTCATCACTTAAGTAAACTAATCTACCATACCTATACAAGTAAGAATTATTAAAAGAAGCAAACACCTACATCATTAAGCTTGACAAAGCACTTAACTGACTACAGTGTCATCAAGATCTCATCAATTTACAATTGAACTGGCTTGATGTAACTGTAGATTCTATGCTAACAGTTTCTTTTCTCACACTTCTCACTTGTGGAACTCTCTTCTGGTTCCATACTTTCCAGCCAACTTAAATTTTCAAAAATTTAAATACATCAATCAATATCTACTGTTCTTCTGATTATCTCTTCTTTTGTTCTTGTTCCTTAGTAATATTTCTGTTTCTAATTTTTCCTCATCCAGTAGCCCCTTGCATCTTAGTGACTTCACTGCTTTGCTTGAGCTGAACTCTATATTTTAATATAGACTGTCTTAAGAACTGGCTGTGAGACCCTGATGTTGAACGTACAATTATTATGCCACCAAATTCATGAATTAATGTTTTAATCCTCTTGGCTATTTTCCTACGGAACAATTCTGAAGCTGGATCCTGAAACCTAATCTTCTTATTGCCTCTAATGTACTCTCTACTCAAAGAAAAAACAAGATGAGATATCCCAAGACATGGACAGTGAATCAAGAACAATCCACTTCAATTGATTAAAGAAATGGTTCAGTTTAAGATTCCATACAACTGAAGGAGACTGGTAGGCATAGTATTTAAAACATGATAACAAAAACAAAAATAAGGATCTAAGTCAAGCTGTAAATAATAGGCTTGATTCTGAAAGAAGCAGGACAATTTCCCTAGAAACAAAGAGGAGAGTACTGGATTGCTATGTGATGTCAGTTCTTCAAAATGGCAGTGAATGTTGGACAATATCTTTGAAGATGAAGGAAAAACTTGAAGCAGCTGAAATGTGATTCTACAGAAGGATGCTGTGGATATCATGGACTAAGCATGTGAGCAATGACGAGGTTTTGGAAAGGATGGAGACAAAAAGAAAATTAATACTGAATATCAGGAAGAGACAATTAAAGTTCCTTGGACATGCAATGAGGAAGAAGGGCTTCGAGAACCTGATACTAACAGGCCAGATACAGGGAAACAGAGATGGGGAAAGCAGCGGATAACATATTTGAAGGACCTGATCAGGTGGATGACGGAACGAGGGTTGCATGGTGCAACAGGAGAAAGCGTGCTAAGAGCCACCAGTGACAGGGAGATGTGGAAAGCCATGACTGTCTACGTCCTGAAAGGATAGGGCACATAAAAGAACAACTTTGATTTCACTTCAGACATGAATTTTTTAAACTTCTCACCATGCTCATTGCAGAAAAATAAAGTGCATTTTAAGAGACATTCCATTTTTGCATATTTCATTATCATGTTGTTATTAAATCTGTACACTTTTCAGCTCCATGTATTTCAAGAAAGTTCTGCACAATTAATGTAAATTAATCTTGTGTTCAGATCAAATGGACATTAATACTTGGGTGTAGCCGATAACTGAGTATAAGAACAATGAAGATAGTCAATAGAAAAAAAATCAGTACACCAGATATTTATTCAATAAAAATGTTCTCGGCAGCTTTAGAAATTACTCTCATACTCAGATCAGTCAGTTAAGTACTATATGTGATACATGCTTGGGCGATCATGTCTGCGAAAGAGACATGACTGACTGGGCAGAAGATTATCCCGCACTAGGTTGCCATTGCTTTCTGCAGTAGACTGGTTGCCGACCAAGGCTATAGAACCCAATCTGTCTTATTATTTAACCCATAATTGGAGGGAAGAGACAGATCAATACCTTTCCCAAGAGTATTTGAGCATAAGTGAATGCAAGGAATTCAACTGGAATTCAAACTCAGCTCCCCAATTTGTTGTTCTGAGTCAATATCCACTACACCACAACGCACATCAGATCAAGTGGTGTTTATTTCTGTCATGTTACGAGAGTAACCTTCAGCAGTCCTTTGGTATTATTAAGCTTTTGGTTGTTATCCATTTTGATAATGTTCCAGACATAATATTTCATGTGATTCAAACCAGGAGAAACACAAGATAGCATTTTGGATGTTATATGAGTAAGAAAAGTGTTGGCCAACGACTTTTGGCTCATCTGGGCTATGTTCAAAAGAACAGGCTTTCTGTGCTACACCATCAATGTAGGTCTTGATGGAGGCAATGGCATTGACTCTGATTTTCTAGAGTCATGGTTGATGATATCCTGATCCTTCTTGGTAAAATTTTTTTTTAATCATTTCACCCCAAGCAACGAGTTAATGACACTGATGTGCAGGGGGTTACATAAGAAAGTTGAAGTATTAGGCAGGAGGAGAGTGAAGACAAAGACGAACCAGCTACAGGGGGTGAAAGAGAAAGGGCAAGAGAAGGACGTGAGCACAAAAGTGAAGACAGTTGCAAAGGTAGAGTGAAAGGAAAAGAACAATATACATGGGGTGATGTAGAAAGAGCTTGAGTAAAGTGAATAGGAGATGGGAATTGACTTTGCATTTAAATACTTGGAGGTTATAGCTGTCAGGAAAGCAAGTGTATGGAAATGAATTCTACAGGTAGGAAGCATGAGAAAAGAAGCTGCTGGAGTAGATTTGTTGCTTGCATTTGGTTGATCTAACTGTAAAAGGGTGGAACCTTGTTGCCAGAGTAAATTCTTGTAGAGGGGGTACCAGTGATCCAAGTTTGTTAAGCAGAAGCCATGAAAATATTTATATTTATTTTTATAAATATCTGATTACTTAATTTTTTTTTCTCTTAACTGGAAACCTCTAGCTCATTCCAAATACAGACATGAAGAACCTAACCACTTAAAAGGAATTAGTCTGTAGTTAATGTACAGTGTATTTTATTTCCTGTTCCTGGAAAACCACTCCACAAACTTTCCAAGAAATCACAGCAATTTGCAGATAATAAATAACCTATAAAGTCATGATGATCATCATCAAATCTTTCTCTTTATTTTTTTATTTTTTTTTTAATCATTTCACCCCAAGCAAGGCATTTCACTACCACTGTTTGTGCAGGGGATTATGTAGGGGAAAGTGATGAGAAAGAGTGGTTGGGAGTTACATAGGGGAAAGTGATGTGAAAGAGTGGTTAGGGGGTTACAGAGGGGAAAGTGATGTGAAAGAGTGGTTAGGGGGTTACAGAGGGGAAAGTGATGTGAAAGAGTGGTTAGGGGGTTACAGAGGGGAAAGTGATGTGAAAGAATGGTTAGGGGGTTACATAGGGGAAAGTGATGTGAAAAAGTGGTTAGGGGGTTACAGAGGGGAAAGTGATAGTAAATGTCAGAAGGAGGGTGATAGACGGGTAAGGATACCGAGGATGAGGGTTGCATGGATGGGAAGAGTGTTTGAGAGAATGGGTGCGAGTTAGTGTGTTAGGAGGTGTCTATTGACCTTACATTTAAACTCCTGGAGACTGTAGCTGACAATTTTCATGAAAATAGGTTTCTCAAGACTAGTAACTGTTAGAGCTTTCCAGTATTGATGGGGATTTTCTTCCTAAGCTTTTATTTAAAGTTATACGGATTGTTAACACCTTGGTTATGTTATTATTTTTTTTTTCGCATTACATATGTTACTGATTTTAACTTTTGGTGCTGTTGAATGTTCATAAGTGAGGTTGTTTCTGTACAGTTATCTGTGATTATGTAACACCAGTCCACAATGTTCAAAGAAGTATGATCTTCAAGACGCATAGACATGCTCAAAACTATTCAAAACCATTTATCTTAGAAAATGCTTGTACACAACTGACAGTTTAGATATTTCTGAATGGATTTGGTGCTATGTATTACATCCATATGAAAGCTTCGATCTGACAAGGTTATTTAAGACCCAGAGTCAAGTTTTCTCAAATCCTGTAGCTATTATTTGTATCTCCAGTATTGATGGGGATTTTCTTTTCAGTTGTAATTCATAAAATCTTTCTCTTCAAACAATTTTTCAGGAAAATAGGCTTTTCAAGTTCGTTTTCTGTTATCTCACTTTCTGGTATTGATGGAGTTTCCTTACGATACTTTTGTTTGATATACTGTGAAATGTTGACATCTTGATTACACGTTATTTCTTCTTTAAGTCACATATCTATTTTAGCTTTTGCCGCTGTTGAGGGTCCCCAAGTGATATGCTTTCTGCTGTCTGGTGCTGTTCTTTGTTTGTGGTCTAAAAGCAACCATAAGGTTCGAAGAAGTGTGGACTTTGCCATAACCAATAGACTTCATTAGCTCAAAGCCAGTTTTGAGCATTGATCTGAAAAAGTGATTGTATGCAACTGTTTAAACATTTCTGTAAGAGCTTAGTACCATGCAGGATGTCGAAATAGAAGTCTCAGTCTCATGAGGTTGTTTAAGAACATGACTTGAGTTAACATTTTGTTGTAATTTAAGGTGTTGAATGAAACCACTTCTAGGGCAACCACCCTGTCGGCAGGGCTTCAGAATATGCTGACTGCGCCCATGCAGAGGGTAAAAATCCCTCAATGGGGCCACCTGTTGGCCGTGGGTGGTGACCCGTGATGCCTTGGGACGGGATCCTGGTGGTTGAGGGCCTTGGAGGTCAGGTTAAGTACCTCCACTTTCCAGTACACCACTTCGGCCCTTACTGGGGCTAGACGGGCGGTTGGAGGGACCCCATCCGACCAATCGGCTGGTCAGGTCAAGCCCTATTGTCTACTACTGGAAATAAACATCAACCTTACCAATCTTCCCCAACTAAACTAACCAGAAGAATGAAAACTACAGAAGGATACCCAGAACCTGTAGACATTAGAAGGCGCTGTCTGAGGGTCAAACATCTCATTGAGGTTCAGGCCCAGACATGGCTGCAGACCCTCCAACCATGTCTTGAAGCAGGGCATTGGATGAGGTGACAGGTGCTCTGGACCTCTCACCAAGGTGAGTATACTGCAGGTGTAGTCCCTGGTCCATCAGGGTGATTGGGTTTCCCCCTGGCAGACCCCAATTGCAGGCTCTGAACTGGTGGGTGGGGAGCACGGGCGATGAACCTTTGGATTTCCCTTACCCCTCCAAGAAACCCCATATGGAGTCAGGCAGTGACTCTGAGCTGTGCTAACCTGGCTTCACCAAATTCATTGTCCTTGAGTCCACTGATGATACTCCCTTATCAAAGCTATCTCCCTTCGTGATAGAAAAGATAATATCCTTCAGGATAACCCCCAAGATGGTAAAAAAAACGAAAAATGAAACACCGTTAGTAGAAGTCGATCAAAGGAAACAAGCAAATTCTCTGCTCAAAATGACATCCTTTCACAACCTAAAAATAAAAGCGTACCCCCATCAAACGCTAAACACATCTAAAGGAGTAGCTAAGAGCTGGGAACTCTCCCTCTACACTCCAGATGAAGTCAAAACAGAACTAAAAAGTCAAGGAGTCATAGATTATAAAAGAATCACCATTAAAAAAGAAGGCAAAACCATTAACACAAACACGTATATCTTGACCTTTAACTCCCACAAGCCCCCAAAAGAGATTAAGGTCAGATAAAATTTAATTAAAGTTGAGACTTACATCCCAAACCTGCTCAGGTATTTTAAATGCCAGATGTTTGGACACCATGAGGAGCAGTGTACAAGAAAACCTGTATGCAAGAAATGTGGAATGAGGGACTTAGAAGATCAATGCAATCGAACTATCAAATTGTGAAGGTGACCACCTGGCATACTCGAGAAACTGCCGTATATAGAAAAAAGAGAAAGAAATACTCGAGGTAAAATATAACAGAAATATACTCTTTTGGGAAGCAAGGAAAATTGTCCAAATGTTTCATATTCCAACATTGCCTAAAGAACCCCTCCAACTACTGAAACAAAAGATAAGTACAAGGATCTCCTTGAAAAACTCATACAATTAGAGCCCAACGATTGGCCCAAATTTACTTGGTAAATCCGAATCCTTCTTCACCAATGAAAACCCGAAACCAATTCTCAACAAAAACCAAAATGAAAATCAAAAACCCACACACAAGGACAAAAACCTCTCACCTAAATCAAATAAACTAAACAATGAAAAACCCTATTTACCCAATAAGAAAACAGAAATTATCCCTAACACAAACACTACAAAAAAACTGCACCAAAATTAACCCCTCATTCAGACAAACCAAAAAATCCCCAGAAAAAAAAAGAATCAGCAAACAAGACATAGACCAACATCAAAATCAAGAACCCAAACCAGCTTGAGTCCAAGACAAAATAGATTCGAAAATCTAGAAGTAATAGATATCGAGGAATAAAATCCACAAACACGCCAAAATCCCAAACAAAAACTCTCTCAAAATTGAAACCCATATATGACGAATAAAATTATTCAGTGGAATATTCAAGGTGTAAAAGCAAATTTCAATGAACTCCTAATAATTCTCAAAAACTTTTCCCCAGCAGTTGTTTGTTTGCAGACCACTGCTCATTACCCCCTTGAAAAAAAAAATTTTTCCTTAAAAATTTGAAGATAATCAACTCTGAAAGATTGAAAACAACCAACTTTGAAAGCAATTAAAAACTTGAAGACAAGCAACTCTAAAAACAATTAAAAACTTGAAGACAAGCAACTCTAAAAACAATTAAAAACTTGAAGACAAGCAACTCTAAAAACAATTAAAAACTTGAAGACAAGCAACTCTAAAAACAATTAAAAACTTGAAGACAAGCAACTCTAAAAACTTGAAGACAAGCAACTCTAAAAACTTGAAGACAAGCAACTCTAAAAACTTGAAGACAAGCAACTCTAAAAACTTGAAGACAAGCAACTCTAAAAACTTGAAGACAAGCAACTCTAAAAACTTGAAGACAAGCAACTCTAAAAACTTGAAGACAAGCAACTCTAAAAACTTGAAGACAAGCAACTCTAAAAACTTGAAGACAAGCAACTCTAAAAACTTGAAGACAAGCAACTCTAAAAACTTGAAGACAAGCAACTCTAAAAACTTGAAGACAAGCAACTCTAAAAACTTGAAGACAAGCAACTCTAAAAACTTGAAGACAAGCAACTCTAAAAACTTGAAGACAAGCAACTCTAAAAACTTGAAGACAAGCAACTCTAAAAACTTGAAGACAAGCAACTCTAAAAACTTGAAGACAAGCAACTCTAAAAACTTGAAGACAAGCAACTCTAAAAACTTGAAGACAAGCAACTCTAAAAACTTGAAGACAAGCAACTCTAAAAACTTGAAGACAAGCAACTCTAAAAACTTGAAGACAAGCAACTCTAAAAACTTGAAGACAAGCAACTCTAAAAACTTGAAGACAAGCAACTCTAAAAACTTGAAGACAAGCAACTCTAAAAACTTGAAGACAACCAACTCTAAAAACAATTAAAAACTTGAAGACAACCAACTCTAAAAACAATTAAAAACTTGAAGACAACCAACTCTAAAAACAATTAAAAACTTGAAGACAACCAACTCTGAAAGCGAAAATACTTTTTGGTCTTAAATGACCCTTTGGAGGTTGATAGGCCGTTAAACACAATCAATCAATCTATCTAGGGCAACCTATTCTGTTTTTAGTTTCTTTTTCTCCTATACTAAATTTCATATAAATGATTCATACACTGAGGTATTTGAAGTATGTAGTATTTACTAAATCAACATCCTTAATTTTTATGGAGAGCTAATGCTAGCAAAACTTTTTTGCTAAATTATTTTGTTTTTAGCTGAAGTAAATATAAAAGAAAAATAAGCTGGAGTAAAATGTTTTATTTCAAAACAGTTTTTTTCCTTTGTATTTTTTGTTCTTTGATAAAACAGTCTTCATTCATCAGTAGACTTTTTGAGGTCATGATCAATAAAAAAAAGTCCTCAAGCATCTAAAAAAGAATGACCTCTTCAGTGAGATCAGTTTGATCCACTGCCAACATCCTAACTACCATCATTCACAGAATCAGTGATGAACCCACCTCAAGTACCATAGAATTAGATATCTCAAAGGACTTTGACAAGGTGTGGCACAAAGGTTTTCTAAACTGGTTATCAGTTATGGCATTACAGGAATGTTGTTTTCGATCATAAAATCCTTCTTAACAGGTAGGTCCCTGAAGGTAGTTAATAATGGGCAGTCCTCCAGAGCCCTCACAGTGAATGCAGGCATTTAGGCCACTCCTCAGATCAACTCTCATTTTGATTTATCTAAATGATCTGCCTAAGAATATACACCGAACGTTTGTAAACATCTTTGCCAATGATATGGCTATATACGAGTGCACTTCTAAAACACTTGATAGTCAGAAATTGGCAAGTGATCTCTCTTCCAATCTCGCACGAATTACCCAATAGGTTAAAAACTGTTTGGGTACATTCAGTGCCCCAAGCAAATTACATTCCATCATTACTAATCTGACCCCAGAGGTCTTCATGAAGCGGCACCATATCTTCAAAGACTATTAGGTACTTGACCTCAAGTGGAACTCGTACATATGATCCATTGCTAAGGATGCAGATAAAATGGTAAGTTTCCTGTACCACACCAGTATGCACCTGACTCCTCCTATCTTCTACTTTTATAAGAACCGGATCAGGCCAAAAATAGTGTCAGTCAGTTAAATATCATGCATGATACATATTTGGGTGATCATGTCTCGAAAGAGACATGACTGACTGGGCAGAAGATTATCCCATAGTAGGTTGTTATTATTTTCTGCAGTAGACTGGTTTACCCGCCAAGGCTATAGAACCCAATCTGTCTTGTTATTTAAGCCATAACTGGAGGAGAGAGAGGGATTAATGCCATTTTTAAGGGTATTTGTGTGTAAGTGAATGCAAGGAATTCAACTTGAATTTGAACTCAACTCCCTGATTTCTCATTCCAAGCCAATATCCCCTGCACTACAATGCACCCAAAATGGAGTAATGTTGTCATATTTTGTCAGAAGCTACCCAGATCTCACTCTCCAATCTTGATGGAGTCTAAGAGTGTCTTCAAGCCCTTACTGGTGGCAAATTATTCTTCACCCTTCAACCTCTCTCCCACAGGTAGGGTGTGGAAAGCCTCTCACTGCTCTTCGGCTACTTCCATGGAAAGTGCTCTGCAAAACTACATTCTCTAGTCATACCAAGTCAAATCTTCAGGGCAAGAACACATCAAGCCATTTACATAGTAACAAACCACCCACATTCTCTTTATATTTCATCAGTGAGAAAAAAGTTGCACTCAAGTAGCTTCTGACTCCCAAGAGAATGTTTCTTTGGTCATTATAGTCTTAATCTGTTCAACACTAGGGTTAAACATTATCTTCCAATCTTATATGCACAAATGGCCTCTTATCATAAAGGGTAAATCTTACTGTAAAAAAATAATGTTTATGATATTAGTTGTAATTATAACAACATGGATAAAAATGAGACTTATAATTTAAGGGAGATAATCCTTAACAATATTGGGGCTAGCATAGGCCTTCATGTCCACAAAAAAATAGTGTGTCAAATGTGTCAGTGTTGATTGTCTAAAACATGCTCATTTCAAAAGTAAGCATAAATAAAGGATATTTCCGTCATTTGCATACAATTTGATAAAGATGTTTTACTAACCTTTAATTTATTTTATTTAATTTATTGGATAAATTAGAAGAAATACTAATTGAAATAAATTGGGAATGTTTCAATATAGGTTTTATATGTCTGCAAAAAAAGTGTCAAAAGAATAGTTCTTCCTTTGACACTACTTTTATTTGAACTATCTTGTCTCTTTGGCAATGTTTATTATTTTTAATAAGTGATGGTTAGAATTGCAATAAAACCTAAAAATATGAAAGTGAATTTATATGTTTTCTTTGTTCTTGAGAATTTACAGGGAAAATAATAAACACTTTATTAGTCTGTTTATTAGTCCTATTTATGATGTTTATTGGAATGGTTGGCAAAACATTCGGGACTTACTAATTGATTCTTCTTCTTTTATGTGCCCTGTCCTTTCAGGATGTAGGTGATCATGGCTTTCCATGTCTCCCTATCCCTGGTGGCTCTTAGCATGCTTTCTCCTGTTACACCACACAACCCTCATTCCATCATCCACCTGATTAGGTCCTTTAAATCCACTGCTTTCTCTTTTACCCCTCTATCTGGCCTGTTAATATCAGATTCTCCAAGCCCTTCTTCCTCATTGCATGTCCCAGGAACTTTAGCTGTCT
Source organism: Ascarosepion bandense (assembly GCA_037127315.1). Taxonomy (NCBI): domain Eukaryota; kingdom Metazoa; phylum Mollusca; class Cephalopoda; order Sepiida; family Sepiidae; genus Ascarosepion; species Ascarosepion bandense. The sequence goes on from JBBBDQ010000262.1 coordinate 3,180,149, forward strand.
CTTCCTGATGCTCAGTATTAATTTCCTTTTCGTTTTCATCATTTCCAAAACCTCATCATTGCTCACATGCTTGATCAGTATCTGCAGCATTCTTCTGTAGAACTACATTTCAGTTGCTTCAAGTTTTTCCTTCATCTTTGATGATATTGTCCAGCATTCACTGCCATATTGAAAAACCGACATCACATAGCAATCCAGTATTTTCTTCTTTGTTTCTAGCAAAATTATCCTGTTTCTTAATACTTTACTCAACTTCTGGAATGCTTCCTTCGCCATGCCAATTCGCCTTCGGATTTCTGTGTCCCACTTTCCACTAAGTGATTCAAATGTTATAAAATGTTAATATTTATATTTGGTTCCCATATTTTAATAATTTAGTAAATCTTTATAAAGTTACGAATAAAAAATGCTTTCATATTTCTTGATAAATGATAATTATTCATTGTTTTAGTTTTAATTGTATTAGTTTTTAGAACGTTGTCAATATAAAATCATTGTTATCAATAAAAACTCTAATAAATAAATATTTCCATGAAGTGAAGGTAGTTAAAATAATAGTGGGGTCAAGAGAAAAAAATCCTGCTTTTTTGACACTATTTTCTTTTGTGGGTATGGAAGTCCAAGTTTACTAATATTTAAGTTCTCATTATCACAAGCAATAAATTCAAGTAATAATCACAAAAGAAGTGTTGGCCAGGATAGATCTGGATGACCTTGCTACTTATGAGTAACTAATCATGAAGAATAATAAATTGTATTGAATATTCTGTCATTATGAATCCATTTTCACCATGACATAGGAAAAGTGTCACAAAGATTGTACTGAAACATTATTGAGTCCCACTAGAAGTGCTGTTTCCTGTCTCTCCTCCCACCATGTCACATTTATTCACTTCCTGCTTGCCACTCTAGCATTATGACAGCCCATTCTCTGATGATGGAGCCTTTGTTTTGACCTTTCCAGGCCCTCTTTGCTGAGAGAATGGCAGAGACATTTTTAAATGTCTTCCTTTCATCCTTCATATTAATCACAGAAGAGAGATGCCACTCTGGAGACCCAACTGAATATATGTCTATGCGTTCCTTTGGAAAGAATCACCTCCATTTATCCATTTTGAAGAATCTATTGTGTACGTCTAAAAGAAGACGAAGCACATAGCAGTTGACTCAAAGACTGGCACTAATGGATGGCTAGATTTGTTCAGGTTTCTTAAAATGAGTCAAATAGTATTGGGTTATCATAATTAACTGACTCTGAAGGTTTCCTGTGCATGGAACAATTTAAGATTTATTTTTCTGGCATCTTTATTCACATGGATGTTATTTCCACAATGAAATTTAACAACAGCAAGGTTGAAATTGAGAGTAACAGCATTTTTGCTACTGTAACCTAAGCAGAAGAGGAAGGTTTAGATAGACTAAAAGTTAACAGCACAGTCAATGAATCCTTTTTTTTTTATATAATCATATTGCCCCCGCCCCCCAAGCAAGACATTTTACTGCCACTGTTGTGTAGGGGGTTACATAGGAGAAAAGTTATGAGAAAGAGTGACAGGTTATAGGGGGTGTCAGGAAGTGGGTAAGAGAAGGATGAGAATACTGATGAAAGTAGAGTGGACAGAGAAGGGGGCATGAGAGAGAGGATGAGAGTTAGTGAGATAGGAGATGATTATTGACTTTAAATCTAAATTCTTGGAGATTGTAGCTGTCGGGGAAGCCAGTAAACAAAAGGGAATTCCGCAGGTGGAACGTGCAAGAAAAGAAGCTGATGGAGTAGAATTTGTGTTTAATTTGAATTTGACAAGCAAAGTTCCAATTATAGCTAAGGCAGTTTTTTATTAATTTGGAATTTATGTCCTTGGAAAAGGCAGAAATATATCTTCACTTAACATCAACTATAGGTTAAATAGTAGGACTGTTTGGGTTCTCTATATTATTTATATAGTTCAGAGTGTTGTCCTCATCTTTGTTGCCATTTTCATTTTTTGGCTTTTGTAGGCTTCAACCTCTAATCAGGTGATTGGAATTTCAAACTGGACCCTTTGTTTCTTTTACTGGGGTAGATTGTTCTCATTCCATGAATCATGCCACTTCCAGATGTCTCTATTTATCTCAACTCTCTAAGTTTGTTCACTTCTTCTGTAGTCAAGTATTGAACTCACAATTCTTTGAGTCAAATCGCGGGATCCAACCAATGCTGTGATACACTAGGCCATGTGTCTTTGAAGTTGGATTGTATAATGACTGAAACATTGTGAATATGGCAACAAAGATGAGGACAACAGTCTGAACAATAACTAATTACAATACCTTATCTCAGAAAAAAAGACAAATGCCCTATTTTTGTTTTTTATTTATTTTAAACATCATGAATTAAGCTTGCTGATTTAAGAAATATAACAGAAAATCTGCTATTTCAGTATTTAAACTTGCTTACTCCTTCATAGGGAAAAACCACTGTCTGATCCAGTGTGCTTTAGACTATTTGGTTACAGAGAGTATTACAATCCAGCAAGGTTCAGTTACCATTTTAAAAGAATGCAAATCTTTATATTCAGATCTTCTCAAAAGTTCGGATCTGCTATTTTATTTTTGTATCCAAATCATAGACTAAATAATTTCCAAGGAATTAATTTATCATTTTAATCATGATTTTTTTTAGTTTACAAAAATCTGGAATTTTTTCTTTTTTTTGATTAAATTCATCCCAAGTAATACAGTAAAGCCACTATCACAAAAGGAGTTATGGTGTATGAAAGAATTAGAAAACAGAGCCAATGCTAAGGAGTGAGAACAATAGAAGAGTCATCAGGAAGACAGTAGATAGTAATTGAGACTGCATTTAAATTTTTTAAGATCAAATTTGGCTGGAAGCATGGAGTTGGAAGAGAGTTCCACAAGGGAAAAATGCAAGACAAGAAACTATTAGCACAGAACTTATAGTTAGATCTCAATTCAACTTTAAATTGATGCAACCTTGTTGCAACCTTGTTACAGCACTTAAATTTATAAAATCTAGGTAACATAGCAAAGAGTTCATCCAACAATTACCATGAAAGTATATATAGAAAAGGAATAGGGAAGCAAATTTAGAGTGGTGGGAAAGTGACTGAAGCCAAGATACCAGATCAAAACTGATAATATTGCTAATTTTTTTTAATTTTATTTTATTAAGAAACTATAAATATATTGCAGGAGCAACAGTGGAAGCCATATTCTAAGCCTGGATGAAAGATAGACTTGTAGATATATAAGATAGATTCTGGAGAGAAAATTTGTCTAGTGTAACAGTGAACGAATTTTCTTAGCAGCTGATCTAACAATGGAGTCAACATAGTCTTTTGATTTTACATCAATCATAAATTTGTCTGTATTTCTGAGATTAGGTAGTATTTACAGTATTCGGACTATTATCCTCATATTTGTTGCCATTTGTACGACGTTTTGGCAGTTGTACGCTCCAACATTCTTCAGGTGCTGAAGAATTTTGAATTTTGAATTTCAAATCAAACCCTTTATTACAATCACTGGGGTATATGAACTCCATTCGTTGCATAAAGCCTAGATTGGAAGTCATGAGTTATCTCTCTCTAACTCTACAAGTTACTTGTTCACCACTGCATTAGCCTGGTATTGAACTCACAACTCTAAGAGTCAAGTAAGGAACTAACCAATGTCTATATCCATGTGTCCTTAAGGATGAGGATAAAATCCAAATAATGTAAATATCAATCAAGAATGTTAGCCTGAGATGGCACTGTGAGTTATTCTACTGGAGGTGAGCATCGGCCATGCTAATGGAAGGCAGAAAGGGATCTCTCAAATGATTGACAGTAATTTGGTTTTGGAGGGATTATAATTAACAAACCATTACATGTTTTTTACTTACTTTAACCCATTAATGGACAGTGTCCCAAAAATGAGATGGTGGACATGCTTTGCCTAACTAGACAGGGTTATCATTGGTTGAAATTTACAAAATCTGTCTGTTAAAACAGTTTTTTTAGGAAAATAAGTTTATCAAGTCCAGTAACTGTTATCAGTTTTGTTTTATTATTGATGGGAGCTTCCTTTCATGGTGGTTTTCTAATGTAGCTTAGATGTGACACAAGACCAAATGTATAGGGCACTCAGTGGGGAAAGAACTCACTACACACTTGTAATACTTCTCAGTAGACAAGCTTGCCAATCATTACACCATGTCACAGTGCCCAGAGTAACCTTGTATGTAAAGTAGTGTAGAATCTGTTGCAGATCTTTGTTGCTAATTTATTGTGGAGTTGTGCCGGAATTAAGACATGGAACAAGTGAGTAGGTTCAATCCAGTGTATTAGTATAACAAGAAACAAGATATTCATTATCCATTACACAACAGTGCATATCCAACATAGGTAGTAATTATTGAAATAAGAATGACCTTGAAAAAAAAACAGTCAACATTAATTTTTTTAAATTTTATTTAGGGTTACCATAATTTACTGATGCATACACGAACACTTCAAACTATAAATAAGCAGCTGTTTCTGGTTTGTGTCAGCAGTGGCGAGCATTAACAAAATTTGAAGTTGACTGGAATTCAAGTTAGCTCTCGGATATGGCTCTGTCTTTGGGCAGAGTGCGACTTGTTTGTATGTCTGTCCTCAGACAGACATGCAGCTGAGAAAAATTACACTGTGGGGTGCTAAACCCCAGGACGCCACCTCCCAGATTTTACATCTCTCTCAGGAGGGGGGATGAGTTTATTGCCAGGCTTCTGAGATGTTGCCAAGGAGGTTTCAGAATTTTTTTGCAGTACTGCCAATAACCCTCCTTAAAAAACTGACCCTGTGTCACCTCCATTGCATGGTGGGTGCAATAGTAGACACTGAAATCTATTCAAGCAGATGACCTTCTCATTTTGTACATGTTTTGTACTACTATTTTTTGTTAACATATTTAACTCTATTCCTTCTTTGTGTCTTTATTTCTGGCCCCTAACGAGGCCACAATAATTAGAATAACCTATTTAATTTTAGATATTTAAAAATTATGTATTAATTTGTGCCAGTTAGATGATATTATTATTATGACATAAAAGCAATATTTACTAATCACAAATGGAAAAGCTTACTACAATTCAGCAACTCTCAAGAATTGTGAATATTTTTGTGTCTGTATAAACTTATTGATTTTTGTGAATATGGACATCCATCCACAAAAAAGAGTGATAACTCTGCAAAAGTTAAAGCCAAAGAACCTTCTGTCTTTTTTTTTTGTTCCTTCAGTGAGTAGGTGATCATGATTTTCCACATCTTCCTGTTTCTTGTATCTCTCAATAATTGGTTTTCTCTCCAAAACCCTGTCATTGCTCATATGTTCAGTCCAATGTATCCTCAGCATCCTTCTGTAGAATCAAATTTCTGTTGCCTTGAGTCTTTCCTTTATCTTTGTCCAGAATTTGCTGCCATATAGAAGGACAGATATCGTATAACAGTCCAGTACTCTTTTATTTGCTTCCAACAAAACGAAAACAATTTTTTATATTTTTAAGATTACTAGGTAGGTAAGCATTTATGTAAAAAAGGTGCTCACATTATATTTGTGAAGTATTTTTTACAGATATGTCTCCTCTAGAAAAAATTAATTCATTAAATTTCCACTGTAAGTAAAGCAGTCAAAACCACATAAAATCACCTACCTCAATGTTAATAAATGTGATAGTTTAAAATAAAAGTAATATTTGTCTCAAATAAAATCACTTAGACTCTGAATCAGCAAATATTCTTTAAAGTTTCACAAAAGTAAACATTATTTTTTAAAGATTCTTTAATAAAGAGAATTACAGTGCTGACAGATGGCTAAAAATGGCAATTTTTAGTAATTTCAAGAATAATATCCTTTAAGACAATATAAATTTGTTTTTAAATACGACTATGTATTTTGCTTATTAGAAATAATAAATTTAATCTATCAGCTTAAAATTAAAACTAAAATAAAAGCTTCAAGAAAGATTTGCATTTTTAACAATTCATTCAGTATCATGTTTCTTTGGAAGTACATATATTATTTGTTTCTTAGAGTAATGTTAACCATTTACAAAACCCAAGTACAACTCAAAGGGTTACATTAATTAAGATTAGATAGTCCCCTGAGAAAATAGGCATACTCAGTAAATGAAACTAGCTGACAATTATATACATGTATATATACACGTATATATATATATGTATTTTCTTTTTTTAAATCCAAAAAGACAATCAGATAGGTAAATCCCCAAAACTCGATCCTGTTAATATTGATTTCATTAATATTAAAATTGATCAAGGTGCAGGGCTCAATGTAAATAGTACATTCTACTTACAGAGCCAAATATAAAAAATAAAACAAAAATTTCGATATTTAAATTGGTTGGGTAGCCATTTCTATGAGGAAATCCTTGCTTCTTCAGCAACGGTGAAAAAAAATTTTATTTACTTAAGAAAATTTTATTTACTTAATAAAATTTTTGTTTCGCTGTTGCTGGAGAAGCAAAGATTTCCTCATAGAAATGGCTATGCAACGGATTTAAATATCAAAATTTTTGTTTTATTTTATATATATATATATATATATATACGTGTTGTAACCCCCCTTTTTTTTGCTCACAAATTCTCCATCAACTCAACATTTGATTCATTTGGAGTATCTGCACCTGACTTCCCACCTAGAACTGAGGTTCAGTTAAGTGATGTTCGCATTACTCCCTCGATTCTCTCTAACATAACTTCACTCCTTAAAGCAAGCGGGGATGACGGAATGCCAATCATTGTCCTGAAGAAATGTGCCCCGAACTCACCTCTATCTTCTCCAAACTCTAGAATTACTGCCTCTCTGCTTCTTGCTTCTCTGCCTGCTGGAAGTCCACCTCTGTGGTTCTTGTATCTAAAACTGCTGGAGAACCCTCAGAGCCCTCCAATTAACACCCTATCTTTTAAATCTTTTCCGGACCTCTATTTTAAGAGCTTTTTGCAGGATCGGCCCATCAAACGTATGAAAGAGAACCTCCATAGGTTCTATAAATTGAATTTTTTTATCCAATCTGTACCAAAAAGATTATTTGTGTTTTCCATTATGAATATTTTTAATATTAACATATTTTTGTTTATTGTCATATTTGTAAGAAATTAACCTATGAACTTAATTTTCTCACCTGTCACAGAGTGAGCTATTATTATTATTATTATATTTTTTTTTTAAACTATTAAACTAGTTTTCCTCCAAATATAAACATTTATTATGCTTAAATGAGAACCATTGTCTAGTTGTAACTTGGAATTTTTGTTCAGGATTTTCACCTGTACAAATTTTTTTTGTATTCTGACTTGAAGATATAT
>JBBBDQ010000262.1:3195000-3255000 GCA_037127315.1 Ascarosepion bandense
ATCCAGCTCTTCCGCTTTCATTTTCCAGAATGCCTGTGAAAGGGCTGTCTGGTACCTCTGACCAGGGTTCGAAAAGGAATACCTGTGGATCGCATTTTGGGAAATATACAAATTCCTGTTATTGGCTAGTTTAATGTTATTTCTGTGTAGGACTACTTTTTTATTCAGGCTTTGTGTTGCCCCCCACATATCTTTTTGTGCAATTATCGCATTTTTAGAGCATAAATCACGTTTTTAGAAATGCAGCTCAGATTTGTTTTTATTTTATATGTTGATATGTTTTTGAACTTGTAGTGTTTTCCTTCTATTATTATGTTGCATACCTCACAACTTTTTTTGTTGTATTTTGTGACTTCCTGTGCTGTTTGTTGCTCAAATTTTGATGAGGTTATTTGTTCTTTTAAATTTTGGGGTTAGCATTTGCTTTTAATTATTTTAATTGTCTTTAAGATTTCTTTTATTTTATCATTTTTGTTGAGTAATTCTATGTATCTTTTGATCTGTGTAAATAATTCTGGGTTGCTTTTGTTGCGTGCGGAAACGTATGCTAAAATGTTTTTTTCTTTTTTAATTTTGTTTTGTATTTTTATTTTGGAGAGTTTCTAATAGTATTTCTTCTGCCAGTTGGAAGCCCTTGTTCTTCATCGAGCCGAGTATCCTCTTATTTTTAGTGTTTTTTGTAGTGTATTTTACAAAGTGTTTCATCAGCTACTATTATACAAATTCGTCGTGCTAGGGAGTAGGAGGGAATTTAGACAACTTTTACTGGTTAAGTGGTATGAACATTCACTTTCTCACCATGAAGCATTGGTTCAAATATTACCATGGTCAATTTGTCAGAAAGTTAAATTTTTGATATTATTAGTTTTTGAGGAGGTGATTCCAGCATGTGACTCCTTTGGAAAGTCTCCAAAAACCATGCTATGGGTTGACCCAAGCCTTGTGGTTGAAACTGGGGAGACAGGCCTCTTTGAGGAGTTATCAATTTTTACCCTAGCTTGAAGTCACAAGTCATTGTGACTGAGTGTCTGATTGTCCTGGTTTTGTTAAGACAGTTTTTCATGCTACATTAATTGCTCTCTCTCTCAGAAAGTATAACTAATATGTATATGTTTATACATGTATGTGTGTGTATATATATATATAAAATTTGTAACTGAAGCATTACGATGGAGTTGATTGCAAGATGAAGATTTTTATTAAGTTCAAAATAACCAAGCCAAAAGGGGAGACATTGTTCTGTGGGCTGTGGTGACCAATTAAAATCTGAGTAAATATTAATTTAAAAACATGGCAACATGCACTAAAACAATTTATTTGTGCATTAATAATGTTTGATTAAAATAGAAATCACTTTTATTAAATGACTTACAATTTCCCTTGAAAATATAAATTAAAATCAGTTTTTAAAAACATTTATGAATTAAGTTTAGAAATTACAAATTTCAAATGATAAATTTCACTGAGCATCATGTTTAAGTTTAATAAAATTATTCAAAGATGAAATGGAGGATTATATATAAACATTTTAAAACATTAATATAGTATTTGTAGCTGATTCTCTTAAATGATAGATCCCCTGTGAACATTGTAGTAATGTTTTATAATGTTTATAACAAGAAAAGTTATTTTTTTCATGCTTTTATACATGCATAACCATGACATTATGACACAAAATATTCCATAGTGGATAATTTTCATATTCTAATGATTGTTAAGCATAACTGCTAACCATTTCATTTGAAGCATAAAGAAAAAATTACAGTAATATATAGCAACACATTTTTGTTGTTATGTTTTGTTACTACTACAACTTGCAACCCTGAAGATGATTTCAGAAGAAGATTGAAAGTACTTGGGAACTTGAGAAATGGAAAAAAATTCAACTTTAAAAGTTACAGCGTTTTTCTCCTGTCTTACAATTAAAATACATGACAGATTATTCATAAGTATGAACAGTTTTTATTAATAATAAGCAGACATAATGCTTGTCATTTATTTAATCTGACAATCCTCACAATAAATATGCTGCTTAAATACATATATATATATATATCTTTATGTGTGTGTGTATATATATATATATATATATATATATATGTGTGTGTGTGTGTTTTTGTGTGTGTGTTATATATATATATATGTTTTTGTGTGTGTATATATATATATATATATATATTTATTTTGTGTGTGTGTGTTTATATTTCTCTCTTTGTGTATGGGTATGTGTGCGTATATATAATATATATATATATATATATATATATATATATATATATCTTTGTGTATTGGTGTGTATGTGTGTTAATATATATACATATCTTTGTACATGTGTGCTTATATATTTTATTAATGCATGGCTGAATGTTTAGGACATTTACTTACTGACCATGTAGCCTGGGTTTGAATTTTAATATATATGGATTCTTTATCACTTGAAAATTTTTCTTTATTTTATTGTCAATTATACTTACATATAAGGCACATCAAATGTTAGCCATATTTTTTTAAATTATTTTATCACATTATTATAATTTTTTTTGTTCACCTGTAATAAGAATTTAAGATTTAATTTGCTCAAAGAAAAATATAAAATCTGTTTAATGTTTGTAATTTTTACTCAGATGTAAATCAGATTCACAGCCGATTTTAAACATAACACTGTTTTTCTTAATTCGTATATACACAAAAATATTAATTATTAATATGACAGTATATCTTAGGAATATAAAGGAAAATATTATTTTCATCTTTCTGTCTCTAATATATATAGTGTTATAAATTAATAAATATACATATGAGGAGGGTGTACATGTGTATAGTATTATTATTCAGGTGTTAATAAAACAGTGCTCGATGTATGAACAGAGCTGTATTATATATAGGTATTAATAAACATATATATTATCCTATGTCTATGGCATGACTTAAAGATTCATAGGTTATGCAATCATCAGGTGCATATTTCAAACTGACAGTTTAATAGATTTGAATTTAAGTTCACTTGATGTTCATGGGAATTAAAACTTATAAAGTTAAGTTTCTGCTTTTTTAATAACAAGATTAAAAAGTTATATATTCTATGATTACATGTGGATAAAAATTTTAATTTAAGATTAAAATAAAAAACTAATAAAATGCAGTAAAAAGAAACCAAAGGGGCATAAATCATGAGTCTTAGAAGTTTAAATATTACATGTATATAATACATGTAGGGAAAATTTTAAATAAAAAGAAAAGAAAAGAAAAGAAAAATGAATAGAAAAATTAAGAAATAAAATGTAGAATGAAGAATTAAAAATTAAACAATGTAAGGATCAAAATAAAAAAGGTTTAATTGATATATTTTAAAAGTAATATTACAGGGGGAAAGAAATAAAGAAAGAAATAGAAGAATCTATTAATATGGGTCTAAGTATTTAAATTAGTATTTTTTTACTATAACAGCACATGGTCTGTAAATGTTTATATATATATATATATATATATATATATAACCATTTGATAGTATTTATTTATAATATATGATGCACTGGTAATATATAATGATCATAACTGAATTAGTAGTTTGTATTCATAATCTCATACAAACTTTGATGCTGATTTGTGTGTCAGTCAGTCAGTTAAGTGCCATACGTGATACACGCTTGGGCGATCATGTCTCGAAAGAGATATGACTGACTGGGCAGAAGATTATCCCGCAGTAGTTTGCCATTGCTTTCTGCGGTAGACTGGTTGCCGACCAAGGCTAGAGAACCCAATCTGTTCTGCTATTTAACCCATAACTGGAAGGAAGAGACGGATTAATACCTTTGCCAAGGGTATTTGCGCGTAAGTGAACACAATGGATTCAACTGGAATTCGAACTCGGCTCCCCGGTTTCTCGTTCCGAGCCGCTATCCACTGTACCACAACGCACATCCCAATTGTTGTTTAAAATTTGCGATAGTGATGAAGGAAAAGTCCTGAAAATTGGAGGTAGTTCTTGGAGATATAGATATTGTGGACGTAGGAATTAACACTGCATGTTGACTGTTACTTTCATACCTGAGGTCATCTCCAGGTTAATTTATTGTATTAGCACTAATGAATTTATATCTTTGTCTTGTATCTTTAAATATCCTCAAATCTGTGCTTTTGAATAATTCCCATGTCTGTGTATGTGATTTCACCATTTTTTAAAAAAATGCCAAAGATTTCAGTTTTATACATTACTACCATCATAGCCTGGCATTGCTCATGCAACTCGGAACATTTTAAAAGTAGGCGAAAAAAATCTATTTTCTTTCTAAACGTTATTTGATGTTTTGTGTGACATTGTAAACAACATTGCATTTGTTTTTGTTTAAAATTACAGGGGAAAATATTTACATTTTTTATTGACTAAATGAATTTAACATAAAAAATAAAAATTATTTATTTTGTTTTACTGAAATTAGAAATATAAAAACTATTACACTCTCAGTTCAGAAATTTTTGAAGAATATTAAAAAATGTAGACATTTAATTTTAGAGGAAAAAGTTACATTAATGCCACACAAATGACAGACAGTTGATTTCCTGCATGAAATATTTCACAAAAAAAAAGCTTTATTTTTTTAATTTTTATTTTCTGGAGTATGAAATAATAAAACTGAAAAAAAAAACAGACATAAATAATTAACATTTGGCACTTTTACTTTAGATATTTTGTTTTTATTGGAAAAGACACTTTTTTTTAAAATATTTCTTTTGTTTCAAAATTACAGGGGAAAATATTACCATTTTTTTGTTGACCAAATGAATTTTTAAAACGTTGGAATAAAAATTAAATATGAAGGCTCATTCTTCTTTTTTCTAATAAAAAGTATTTTAGTCGTGTTTGACACATGTGATTTCTGTGACATAATGTAGCAACCATGTTAGATTTTAGATGTTTTACAGAGCAAATGTAAACAATCGGCTCCATTGACCAAAAAGTGCGAAAAGGAAAACTGCTGAACTTTAGAAAGTTTGAAAGGCTTAGCTTAAAAAATATAGGAGTGCATAGGGAACAGTTACACACACTCACAGATTGCCTTATATATATATATATATATATATATATATATTATTAACAAATGTATCTATCTACAATTCATTTCTGGCCAAAGTTTGAAATTTCTATTTCTTTGCAGCTCTTGTTGTTTCCCCCCACCACTTTCTTCCCCCTGTGCATTTTTTCACTTTTTCCTCTTTGTTAAGCTAATGTTTGTATATGCTTATACTTCTTACCTAGATTTGGGATCTATTTCTCCTTGAGCCATCTTTCATTGGCTCTTTCCTCATGTTTCTTTATTTCTTTCTCTCTTGTTTTCCTCTTTGTTTTTTATTTCCTTCATGTCCTTCTTCATTTCCTCTTTTTTGATTTCTCTTTTTGTTTTCTATCCTCTTTACCTTGTATGAAAAATTTTACCAATAAAACGAAGTGAATTTTTATCAACTTTCTTTCCAAAAATTACCATCATTACTAACTACCTGATAACACATTGTTCTTTCAATGTTGAAACAAAATGTACACTTTTGTAGTTTGTACATGTTTTAAAGTATAATTTATAATAAATATATATTTATAAATATGGCCTGATGATTGCATTTAGCATGAAACACTGTTGACCCTGGGTGTTCACTTTCATGGCTACTTTTATGTTTACATTTCTCTATTCCAGATATTGAGCACTTAAATTCATAATAAAGCATACCTTAAATCTATTTTATATATATATATATATATATATATATATATATATAAGAAAATATGTATCAGTAATTGAAAAAAATGTTTTTGGGACATGTTTCATCTGTTAGGACTTCATAGGACTTGACCAAGATATAATGTATCAAACATCACAAACCTTTTCCCAAATTTTCATTTAAAAAAAAAAAAATGTTCTTGATTAGTAAAATCTTATATTATTATCTAAATTACACACACGGACATATATATATAGAGAGAAACAAACAGACATCATTTTTGGCTGAATTTTGATCCAAAAATTTTCACTTCATCTTTCTGTTAAAGTAAGGCTTTTTCATCATAAGTCTTTATAAATACTCATAGGGATGTAACATCTGATATATATATATATATATACATACACACACATACACTTTCTTGAATTGTGCATAGTTTTTCATTTCATGTATCTTTCATGTCTTGCTTAAAACTTTTTAGATAATCTGTTTCTTCATACCTGTGTATTTAAATGAGTTTAGATATATACTCCTATGTTAGCTTGCATATAGTATTAAATATTTGCATATAAATATATATTTATTTACATCTACATTCAGTATGGAGCATGTCCATATATTAGTGTGTGTCTGTTCACATTAATTGCTTGGGAAAGCAGTTGTGTTTCTCCCTGTTGTAGCAACAAACTTAGGCATGCTGGGAAGGCACAGAAACAGAACTGTTGAATATTGACTGTGAGTGTGAGGGTTGGTGAGTTGGGAACAGCCTCCAGAAAAGATTGGGTTGGGAGGTACTTGGGAGGTAAAATGGTGGGTAGGGAAGAAGGGAGTTGGGCCCTAGGTGAGTCATCATGCAGCAGCAGCAGTTGTTATCACATGGTTGATGTCATAGAAGCTCATACATGCATACATACACACATGCAAAATAAAAAGAGGTAGCCACAGGTATTTTTATGTAGACACAGAAAGGCATGAAAGTGTGTATTATGTTAATGTACATTCCCTTACCAGTGTGTTTTGTGGGTTTTCTTCAGAAAAGAAACCTGGAGGCGTATTAAGGTGTCAGCCTAGACAGTTGCAACAAAACCCAAATTTAAATCACTAATGCAGGTTTGGCATTGGAATAACATTAGCTTCAAGCACACACACATTTAATTTACAAAAATCAATTTGCAAGTAATTTCATTTTCTGTGTGTACCAAAAAAAATCGGTCATTGGCAACTTGTGTGTGTGTGTGTGCGCATATATATATATATATATATATATATATGCTGCGATAAGTAAATTGTCGCCATTTTATATTTTAAGCCTGCTCATGCATGTTGGTTTTTATTTTGTCAACTGCCCAGTCTAGTAGGATCAGTTGGGCACTGTCTCTAAGAAAAAGAGCACAATGACATAATTCACTCCAACAGAAATGTGGAAACAGCATGCCGTACATTATACTGGTGATTAGAAACACATAGCAGCTCAAAAAACTCAGGCAGATAAAAAAAATGCTATCCCAGATTTGTTAATGAGGTCCAGGCCAAGATTGAAACTGATCCCTTCAAGTAAATCAGGTCTATAACCAGGGATGTAGTCCTGCCATGAGTCAAGAGAGTGGCACATCCAGCAACAAGACTCTGCACCATGCCACACAAGCAGGAAAACTCAGTCATAGCTTTCAGACAAATTCTGTGGTTACATCACCCCTTACATCTGGTCACCTAACTCCCCAGACTGCAACCCCGCTTGATTATTATGTGTGGGACAGTTGAACAAAAGACCAACAAAACTCATTGTAATACCAAAGATGAACTGAAGTGCAAGGATTATGACAGCATTCACCATCTTAAACAAGGAGATTATCTAGAAGAGTTCCAGGAGATTCCAAAATTGTCTGAAGGCCGTGGTTGAAGCAAATGATGATTTTATTAAATAAATTTACTCTTTCGCTTGTCTAAATATTTTTGTGTAATTTTGGGTAAATACGTGTTAAAATGAGATGTCAGTGTTATTTTCATTTTTATATAATGTAGACAACAATTTATCCATCCCACCCTGTAAATGCATGCACATATATATGAACGATATTTGAATATTATATCAGATGATAATATTTATATATTTGAATAAATCACTTTATTTGAGTAAATAAAAATTTCTAAATTTTATTAAAGAAGATAAATATATCTTTGCCCCAACTCAAGCCAAGAAAACTTTTTGAAGAAAGTAATATTTTTCTGATATATAAAGCAGAAGGAAAAGAGTCAGAGATGCAAGACTTTTCAATTTTAAGTGCAGTACAAGTTTGGCAGCTAGGTCTCATCATTTTACAGTTGAAACTATTAGATATAACCGTATGTTCTATACTAACACTTTCTTCCCTCACATTCTCTCCCCTGGAACTCTCTTTCAGTTTCTTGCTTTCTGATCAACTTTGATTTTCAAAAATTTATATGCAGTGTCATTCTTCATCTTTTGATTATAATTAAATGTGGCCTTTGTTCAAATTTTTTATAATAAAGATCCCTAATGAATAACTGTGGGTATGCATTGTGGTGCAGTGGATATTGACTCAGAACGACAAATTGGGGAGCCGAGTTCAAATTCCAGTTGAATTACTTGCA
Organism: Ascarosepion bandense; assembly: GCA_037127315.1. Taxonomy (NCBI): domain Eukaryota; kingdom Metazoa; phylum Mollusca; class Cephalopoda; order Sepiida; family Sepiidae; genus Ascarosepion; species Ascarosepion bandense. The sequence continues at coordinate 3,203,326 of JBBBDQ010000262.1, forward strand.
TTCACTTATGCACAAATACCCTTGCGAAAGCTATTAATCCATCTCTTCCCTCCAGTTAGGGGTTAAATAATAGGACAGATTGGTTCTATCACCTTGGCTGGCAACCAGTCTACTGCAGAAAGAAATGGCAACCTACTGCAGGACAATCTTCTGCTCAGTCAGTCATGTCTCTTTCAAGACATGATCAGCCAACGTGTATATCACATATGACACTTAACTGAATGAATTACTAATTACTATAAAGGACAGATAAGTGGATATTTAATTGTATTTGTTACTATCTCTCTCTCTCTTTCTTTGTGTGTGTGGCATGCATTGGTTTCAAGAAACATTGAATCTATAAGTGATACATTCTATGGCAGAAAATGGGGGCCATATGAAATTTGACTGGAGGCTGTAAATCACCCCCTTGGCCAGACTTTGAACATGCCTGATGTAAACTGTAAGCTGTTTATAACTGATTTCACAGATCAATGATTAAATGATTTTGCTGAAAAATTATTTTAAACAAAGATTAGATGAATTTATATGGGAACAGCTAATATTGTTATAACCAGTTGCAGTAAGTTTTGTATTTTTTCCTCTGCAGATATTAAGTCATGGCATTCTTAGAAGCTGAACAAGATTTGAAACAGGAAAATGAGATGGGGTTGTAGTGAACACACAGGTAAAATCTTTCCTGAAACAAGGGGTTTACATTATATTTGTATATATAAGATACTTTGACCATGAGCTTGTAATAGTAGCTATTCTACACCATTGATTTGGGATCTTAAAACTTAACATTGTTACTTCTTTACAGCCTTCACTCACCTGGAGCATATAAGCCATTGTTGAGATTTTTTGTCTGACATGTCATCCAGTCTTCCCTCTTTCACATCAGGGCTTAGGAGTGGCATCAGCATTATTTACAGGGTGAGAAATCTATCCCCAACATATCAGATATTAAGTTAAGCACCTGAACCATGACTCATGAATCATACCTTTTATTTTCTGTCAAGTTTAATTTTTTATGAAAGTTTTGTCATATTTTGATTGGTATTACTGGATTCTCCTTGGGATCCCACACCCAATATTATGTTGACTTTTTTAAAAAAGATTGCAAGTTCTTCGTTCATGATTATCCTCTGCTAACTTAATATATTCTCCTTAATCTTGTCCATGATCTGAAATCTCTTTCTTTCTTAATGGTGATAGGCAGACAATACAGACAACCAAATCTGACCTGTAGGAGGATGGATAGACCTGGGTGATGTGATATTCCAAAATAGACCTGCATAAACTTGTCTGAACTCTTTCAACAGTAACAGCCAGAAATTGGAGATACCAAACCTGACTTGTAGGAGGGCAAATAGACCTGGATGATGTCATGTTTTGGCAAAATAACTCTGAGTAAAACCTGTCAGATCTGTCTTTCAACAGTGAAAGACAGATGTTGCAGTTATTAAACCTAACCTCCAGGAGAACTGGAAAACATAGACAATGTAATATTTTGACGAAAAAAAATCACCAGCATAAGACTTTCCTGAAGAAGTCTATCTGTGGTGATAACCTTAAGTTACAGCTAGACAGACCCCCAAACTTACCTTGTTGGAGAGCTAATAGACATGGTTCATTTTTTTTTTTTAATAATTATTTCCCCCCATGCAAGACAGTACGACCACTAGTTCACGAGGTTACAGTGTCAGGATAGGGAATATTGAAGAAAAAGTGAGAGAGAACTGAGAGTAAAAGAGATAGAAGTTAGCAATTGACATTGCCCTTTGGAGATTGTAGATATCAGGAAAACAAGCATGAAGAAGGGAGTTCTACAAGTGGGAAGTGTGAAAAAAGAAACTGTTAAAGAAGTGGTGTTTGTCAAAAATTTCGTGCATAAGACTTTCCTGATCTTTGTCAGTCATTACATAACCTCACTCATTGGTGTCCCACAAGAAATTGAGTAACCACATGGGAGAGTCTTTCTTCCTATATGCCGAGTAAAATTTTCTCTAAAGTTACATGAAGGCTGCACAACTGAAATTTCAAAAAATTTCAGAATCACTCAACATTTTCTGGACAGATTTGTGGATGTTAAGATGAAGTTGTTTTTCATTGGATGAAGCCAGTGGGCTATAAAGTTAGGATCAGACACAAAACATATATTCAGTAAAACTGGTCCGTGTTTGTATCCATGGTGTTATAACAAAGTGACAAGATTTATCCTTTATACTTTTCACCCTTTCATTGGCAGCAGTTCAATAATGCCATCACTTATTTTCCAATGCATTTTTAATTTGATCTGTAGAAATAACATAAAAAAAATGTCTGACAGAAATAACCGATTTATAACTATCAATATGGTAAAAAGAGTTTTTCTGTTTTTTTTTTATTTTGAGATCAAACTGGAGTATCTGTTTATCTATTGTGATTCAGTCTAGCTTACCTGGTGATGTATTAGTGTAATAGATATTCACATGGAAAATGAAATTAGCAAGCAGAGTTCAAATTATGTGTTATTTTGTTGTGCTTATTTTGGAACTGTTTAAATTTTGGTATCGAGATGTTAACATTATTTTCAATATTTGTGCTTGGACTATTGTTCTCATCTGCTGCTCAATCATCATCACTGTCCAGCTTTGTCAAAATCCAAATGAATTTACACATCCTTGCGGGTGATGAATGATTTTTCACCCTGCAATCCTTTTCCCATTGTTATAAGGATGCATTTCTATATAAAAAATATTAATAAAATCAACAAAAAGGTTAAAATTTATAGTAAGGGATTCTACTGAGTTCTACTTGTTAATAGAAAAATGTTTTCATTTATGAAGTAGTTGTAAAATAGAAAAATTAGAATTAGAACATTTGGAAGATTCTAGATCATTTTAGTATATTCCAGAAAAATCTAGATGATTTGAAAAATATCCTAATTAGGTACTAGCCACTATAAAAATAGTTTTTTTTTAAGAGAGTTGTCAGTTCTTAAAGGGGAATTTCTGGAATTATCAACTCTGGCTATTGATTCAAGGATTATTGTATCCAGCCGAAAGAATCTCTATGAAATGTTGCAGACCAAAAAACAAAAAGAGAACCAAAAATGAGTTTTCAATAAAAGCAGACACCTAGAATATTTTATCAATGTGGATTGACAGAAGGCTGCTGAGCAAGGCTGCTGAGCATAGAGAAATAGAAACAAAAAAGAAATTGATGCTTAACATTGGATATGCATTGTGGTGCAGTGAATATCGGCTTGGAATGAGAAATCTAGTTGAATTCCCTGCATACACTTTCGTGCAAGTACACTTGGGAAAGGTATTAATCTGTCTCTTCCCTCCAGTCATGGGTTAAATAGCAGGACAAATTGGTTTCTATAGCCTTGGCTGGCAACCAGTTTTCCACAGAAAGTAATGGCAACCTACTGTGAGATAATCTTCTTCCCAGTCAATCATGTCTCTTTCGAAACATAATTGCCCTAGCGTATATCTCACGTATGACATTTAATTGACTGATACTTAACATCAGGAAGAGGCAGTTGAAATTTCTTGAAAGGCTTGGAAAATTTTATACTCACAGGACATATTGAATGCAAGAAGAACAGAGGAAAACAATGCATAACCTACTTTGTAAGCTTGGTGGAACAAAGTTTAGGAGAAATAAGGAGTCATGTATGGCATTATATATAACCCAAAAGTCACACAGGCATTGAAAAATTTTCTAACTTCTTATATTTATGAAATGAAATAATATTTCTGTATATTAGATTGGCAGTTAAGTCTTACCATTTTTCAGTTGAATTCACTAGATGTAACTATAAATTCTATGCTAACAGTTTCCTCTTTTGTGCTTTTTGTATGTGAAACTCTATTCTGTTTTCTTACTTTCCTGTGAACTTTGATCTTGAAAAACTTAAATGTAATGTCATTTGTTATCTTGTCTCCTTAACTCTTGTTTTTTTATTGGCTTCTTCCTCTCTCACTCACTAACCCCTTGTGTCTTAGTGGCTTTATTGACTTGTTTGGGCTGAAATTATTAAAAACGAGATACAATTGCATTCAAAATATCTTTAGTTGGAGCCATAAAATTGTCATAATAACCCATTGATGTTGATATCCTGCTAAACAGAATTGACCAACCAACACTCAGTAAGACTCTGTGGCTTTATCACCCTGATTGGGGTAAAATTATTATTTTTTTATATTTGATTAATTATAGAAAATCTCACATAAATATCCTCTTACTGTCTTTTTGCAAGTTTGTTTTTTTTTTAAATTTCAGTGTGATTTTTTGGTCTCACACACACACACACACACACAATGAATGGATATATATATATATATATATATATATATATAGTTAAGTGCCGTATGTGATACATACTTGTGCAATCATGTCTCTTTCAAAACATGAGTAACTAGGCAGAAGATTTTCTCACAGTAAATTGCCATTTCTTTCTGCAGTAGACTGGTTGCCAACCAAGGCTATAGAACCCAATCTGTCCTGCTATTCAACCTACTGCTAGAGGGAGAAAAGATGAATACTTTTTTTGAGGGTATTTGTGCATTAGTGAATGCAGCAAATTCAACTAGAATTAGAACTTGGCTCTCTGATTTCTTATTCCAAACCGATATCCATTGCACCACAATGCACATCCATATATATATATATATATATATATATATATATATAATGAACTAAAACTTGTATTAATTTTACTATTTACAAAAGAAAAATGCTTCTGTATATAAAAATGTATCATTTGAAAGTTTTATGGATTTGATTATAGAAGACTAGCAGTATAGCCCAGCGTTGCTCAGGTGTAATAAAAGCTTTAAAACTAATCCATGGCCCTGGAGCTCAGACTCTTTGGATGTTGGCACAAAAGACTAAAAAGTAATAGTTGTTTCCAGTTAAAGCGAAACCGTAGACTGAAAGAAAATTTTGAAGGCTAAATAAGTCCTCTGAGTAAATGGTATCATGGCTGAGACTAAGAACTACAATTATACCTACTTAGAGCCAAACCCGAAGCAAGAACTAAAACAAAAGGGCTGAAAAAAATACAAACATACAGGCAGATAAACATACACACAAACATTTTGCCTTTTTTATATATATATATATATATATATATATATAATTGATTTTTTGCACGATTGTAAGAACTGCAACCTTGAAACTTCTGAATATCGTTTCTTATGTCTTTGTCTATGAGTGTATCAAATTTGATTAAAATCGGACTACTCTTTCTATTACCTGATTTTTTTGATTATCGATTTTCGATATTTATCGGGGGTACCTCAACACAAAACCTAGCTAAGAACACTCGCAGACGCTTAAAGTACAACTGTAAATTTTCAAGAAAATTGGTTCAGCCGTTTCGGAGTCTATAGGTAATGGGCACACACACAAAGTTCCATCTATAAATAAGTTTAGATTTAGTTGTTACACTAATGTCTTCTAGTTGCTGTTTAAGTAGTGTGCATTTTTCCCAATTGCAATATGACTTTTGAGCCCATCCTCCTCTGTATAGATCAACACCCTGAAAAATGAAAACCCAAAATATTTATCTCTAATTAATAAAGGCCAGTGTCTAATGTATTGTAATGCATAAATTACTATACTTCAGCTTTCCTTACCCACAGGTGATGAAAGCCCACTTAATTTTTCTGACACATGACAGGCTACAGTCTGGCAGATTATAATTATCTACAAGTTTAATTATGCATGATTATAGGATTCATTTTTTTCTGGTACAAATGCTTTTTTTTTCTCAAAGAAATTCAGTTTTCATGAAACATCTTGCATGAAAATCACTATGCAGTGTATTGATCACCCACAAAATACCTCCTACTGGATACGAACATGTACAAGCACTTATTGCTTTTCAAATAAAAGATAATACTTATTAGTACTAAAAAAGAGTTGTTACTTTCACTAGTTGAATGTAGTACTATATTTTTAAGCAAGCAAGTAACAGATGTTACTTGTGATTCATTTTCATTCAATGGAAAAGTTTGTGTTATATTTTTCAAGGACAAGTATTGATGTCCAGATAGCACATTCATGAACACACGTACACACAAGGGAAGACTTAAAATTTTAGAAGCCATTATTATACAAAAGGAAGAACTTGTATTAAATAAAATACATTTTGCCATGGTATCTTAAAGTCCATATGAAAATATTTCATATGCATGAAAATCCCTCACCAACAAGTGGCAAGAATCAGGGGATATATACTAGCAAAACAAACTCTAAAAATCCAACCCACCATTTAAGGATTGTCTCTGGGATAGAAAATGATGAGTCATAGTCTGAGTTTAACCATATCCAGGTAAAATTCCATAAAATATTAAGAGATACAACCAAGTTTTTCAGACAAGCTTCCAATTCTTTCATTCAAATGCAAACATTCCTGAAGGCTCTATCCTAAGTTCTATGCTTTTTTCTGATTTTTATTAATGATCTTTCTGATGCAATCATTTCCCAAGTAGGCATATATGCAAATGACACCACCATTTACTTCCATGTCAATAGTAAGACTACCGAAACTGACAAAGTAAACTTGCTCTTCAAAAGACCTCCAATCAGTGATTGACTGGGGAAAGAAATGTCATGTAAAATGTTAATGCCTCCCAAGTTAAGTTACTCTTCTTAACGACCATAGAGGAACTTTTCTACCTCCAATCAGAATGGATCACACTAGTTTTCTAGAGAGCAACACACTGCACCTCCTTGGCCTCAGTCTCTCAATGAACCAAAAGTGGAACAAATATAGCTGCATTTAATGCTAGGAAGATTGGGTCATTCTATTGGGCCAGAAAGTTTTTCTTGTCAGAATCTATCTTGCACATTTATAAATCAACCATTCATCTGTGTATTGAATACTGTTGCAATAGCTGGTCCAGTGCTCCTGCTATTCATCTTGAGGTTCTCAACAAAATCCAGAGAAGGATCTGCAATGTAATTGATCTTGATTTGGAATCTCCACTACAGTCACTTTCTCACCAACATAACATGGCTTCTCTGTCTTTTCTGCAAATACTTTCATGGCATTTACTTTAATGAGCTTTTTTTTCCTGGTGCCCTGTCTACATGAATTTAAGGATGCTACTAGATTTGTGGATGTGTGTTGTAGTGCAGTGGAACGAGAAATCGGGGAGCCAAGTTCAAATTTTAGTTGAATTCATTGCATTCACTGACGCGCAAATACCCTTGGGAAAGGTACTAATCCATCTCTTCCTTCCAGTTATGGGTTAAGTAACAGGACGGATTGGGTTCTATAGCCTTGGCTGGCAACCAGTCTACTGCAGAAAGCAATGGCAACCTACTGCGGGATAATCTTCTGCTCAGTCAGTCATGTCTCTTTTGAGACATGATCACCCAAGCGTGTTTCACATATGGTACTTAACTGACTGACTAGATTTGCATCTAGGTCCCACCATTTTACCCTTGAAATAGTTAAATGTAACCGCCACTTTTACTCAACAGTTTCTTTTCTTGCGTTTCCTGCCTATTGAATTCCCTGTCAATGTTCACGTATTAGCAATCAGGCAAAAATCTAGAAGGAAAAAATATAATACAAATATATTACTACTACTCATCTTGAGGTTCTTAACAAAATCCAAAGAAGGATCTGCAATGTAATCGGTCCTGACCTGGTACCTCAACTTCAGTCACTTTCTTACTCTGACTTTTCTACAAATATTTTCTGCTCTGATGAGATTTTTTTCCTCTGGTAATAATAATAAGAAAGTAGAGGAAAAATATATATTCAAGACCTTGTGCCTGATGATACCTTATGGTTGAAACCCCGGTAACTTGGTGTTTAATGTTTAATTATTGAGAATATAGAACGTTCGCTTTCTGACCATTAAGTCCAGGATTGAATCTCACGATGGTCAATTTGTCAGGAAGGTGACTTCTTAATGTTATTTGTCTGTAGGAGGTGATTCCAGCATAAAAGTTTCTGAAAACAACACTACAGTTGACCCAAGCTGTGTGAGTGAATTTGAGAAAAAGTTTTTTTTATTTTGAGGAGCTCTCAATGGATGTGCTAGTTTGAAGTTACATGTCATTAAGAGTTTGAGCATCATGACCGTGTTCAGATTGTTGTTCATGCTCTTAGCCAGAAACTATAACTAAGGTCCACTGTATAAACCACAGGTGGGCTCTGTGAGTGTTGAACAAACACAAATGTGCCTCAGCAAGCATCTGTAAAAGGGATTAGGTAGCCGCCCTTGTAGACAGGCACCATTGGATAGGAGTGGCCAGCCACTGTGTGTGTGTGTGTGTGTATATATATATATATATATAGGGAACAACCCTATTCCTTTATTCAATATATATATATATAATAATATTAACTATAGTAATAACAATACTAATAGTAGCAGAACTAACTCTACCAAAACTAGTATTAATTAAACTATAATTTAAATCGTCTTGAACAACCCACCGAGAACGAACTCAGAGGGAAAAGAAGGGGAAGTAAAAAAAGAAACAAATGAAGTACATGAACAAAAAGTCAAGCACTCGTAAGAAAGAAAAAAAATCCCAAGACGAAAACCCTAACACTAAAGCGCTCAGTACGAAAGTAGAGCAAACAAAGACCATAGAAAGTAGAGCAAACCATGGAGCCAATTTTCCCTGACGAGTCGTAGGGTGAAACCGTGGCAGATTGTTGGCTCTTGCTTAGATTTTCTGTCTATATATATATATATATATATATATATATATATATATATATATATATATAATAAAAAGTGCAAGAAGCCATGAATGTTGTGTTTAAAGTGTAGATTTATTGTTATTAATATTACTTGCTTTTTCTATGATATATTAAGTGTCCATAATGGTATTTGGCATGGTATTATGGTAATAATGGTATGTGTGTGGTGGTGGGGGGGTGAGCAGTCAGAACATATGATTTCCAACCATGATACCTTTGTTTGAATCACACCTTGATTGATTTGTCAAGAAGGTAACTTGGTTCTTGGTCTGAGGAGGTGATCACAGCAGAAGGCATCTTTGGAAAGTGCCTGAAAACCATATCACTATTTGACCCAGATTTTGATAGTGAAATTGAGTACATGGAACTGTTTGGAAGCTGTCAGTCATTGTGATGGAAGGACTTGCTTTCTGAGGTATTGCTTGTTATGTTACAAGCCATTTCCTCCCTGACTAAGTTGTGCAAGCAAGGTCTGATAAGAGATTAACTATCACAGAATAAACCCACAAGTTAATGACAAGAAAAAAAGTATTTATTTTTGTTTTATACCTACCTATATACAGGAATGAGATGTTCCTATCCTCTTAAATATGTGGACACACTATTGGAATAGAGTAGAGTGATTATACCCACTAGCAGTTCACCTACTTCACACAGCATGCAAGTCTTGTATTTGTTGATATACTATTATTTCCAACCTCCGTTTTGGTGATTATTCCCACAGTAACTTTTTAGGGTTACAACAATTTTCATTTTGGAAGACCTCATGTACACTATGGATACATCATGAGAACTAGAAATCTAAGAATCTTTACAACCAGGGCAAAAGAAGTGAAGGCAGAAGTAAAAATGGCCTGATAGAAGATCCTTCATAGACTCAGACATTAGCATGCAACTGAGTCATATGAAGGGTGCTGGACATGTGCTAGTTATAGAATTGCTGATCATTTCTTCGCAATTTTTCAGCACCTTATTTCTTGTCAATTCATTTAATTCAGTGGTTAATATTTATCTCACAAATTAGACATTTTTAAAATTTTAAATTAAACATGTGCCTTGTCCTTTCAGGATGTATGCGATCATGGACATCACTTGCCCTTTCCCTTGTTAATATTTTTCCTCTTGGTATCTCACCCAAACCCCGCTTCACTATCCCTTTGCTCAAGCCAGTCAAATATGTTACATGCTGCTTTCCTTTGTTTCTCTTTCTTTCTATCTGTCCTGTGAGTATTAAATTCTTCAAACCCTCCTTCCTGATTATGTGTCTTAGAAACATCAGCTGTCTCTTCCTGATGTTATGTATAAGTTTTCTTCTCGTTTACATCCTCTCCAACACCTTGTTGTTGCTCACATGCTTGGTTCATGGTATCCTCAGTATCCTTCTGTAGAACCACATTTCGTTTGGCTCAAGTGTCTCCTTCATCTTTGAAGTAATTGTTCAACATTGACTGCCATTTAGAAGAACAAATATCACATAGTAGTCTAACTTTCTTTTCTTTTTTTTTTAATGAGATCTTCCTATCTCTCAGTACTCTGGTTAGTTTTGAAATGTGTCCTTGAATCTCAGTGTCCCACTTTTGATCCTCTGTCAGAATACTTCACAAACATGTGATGAAAATTATAGATCAAAATTTAGCTTATAATTACAGTTCATCTGAAGTTATTATGAAAATCACATAAATTTCAATAACTCATGTTTGCTTTGAACAATTGCTGTTAGAATTTCAACGATCAATTTAGATGTCAAAAGTTGAGTTGAACTTTTGGGTAGTTTCAGTATCTTCTGTTGAAGTTTTAGGATTTATTATAAAAATAGACTGAATGCAAAATTAGAAAATCACTTTTTACTTTAATAGCAAAGTAATAAATGCATTAACAATTGATCAATACTTGTAATAGAACAAATAACAAAAATATGTGACGAGTCATTGAAGCTTTGTTTTGATGTTTAAATTAATCATTTAAAATTGGACAAAAATTGTTGAAAGTAAATTCAAGTCATTGAGGTTTATGTGATTTTCATGATAAATTCAGATGGACTGTATTTATCAAGCTGCAGTAAATCGATGCTTTCTCCTGCTACAAAGGTAGCAGCTAGAACAAAAAAGACTGTTTAAACTTTCTAATTCAAATATAACAGGTTAGTTATTGAATGGTAAGTCTTAGAGCTAGTATACAAAGACCTTAGCAGTTTTTGTTCTGGGAAAGTTGCTGTTGGTTAAATTAAAACTTTAATAAATTGAAAATGACCTAATAGCAAATCCGATAAATTGAAAATGATCTAAGAGCAACTCTAATAATTAAAAATGACCTCCAATCAGTTGTTAACTGGAACAAGAAATGGCTGGTTAAATCTAGTCTCTCTAAAAACAAAGCTGCTGTACTTTAATCATCATAGAGAATCATTTTTGTCTTCAGCATGGCTGATGCTAACCTCCAGGAGTGCAACTCATTACACCCTCTTGGTCTCACATTTTTTATTGACATGAAGTGGAGTGATTCTATTGAATCAATTGTTAACCCTGTTACTAAGAAGATTGGTTCACTGTGTCGTGCCAGACAATTTTTTTCTTGTCAGAATTCATCTGGCACATTTATAAATCAACAATTTATCTGTACATTGAATGTTGATGTTATATCTGGTCTGGTGCTCCTGGTATATATCTCAAGATTCTCAACAAAATCCAAAGGAGAGTCTATAATGTCATTGTTTTTATTCTAATAGATTCTTTTATCATCCTCCCCACCTCTAGAACTCTCTTTATACAACATACAATCTTCAAAAATTTAAATTCAAAGTTATTAGCCTTTTTCTGTCTTCATGAACCCCGAAATACTTTTATTGTCCTTTCTACTCACTTAAGTAGTTTCATTCCCTTCCTTTTCCTTGTGTGTTAGAAAGATTATCACCTTACTTGGAATTAAATGAAATAAAAAAATTTAAAAAAATGGAATTTTGAATTATCTGAACATGATTTTTATGGAGATTTTCTAAGTGTAGTGTAGATGTGGCACAAAGTCAAAAATATGGAGCACCCAGATTCAACTCAGTCACTTAAGTGCCATACGTTATACACTCTTGGGTGATCAGGTCACGAAAGAGACATGACTGACATGGCAGAAGAGGAGGTCATTTTCAATTTATTGGACATGCTATTAGGTCATTTTCAATTTATTAGACATGCTATTAGGTCATTTTTTATTTATTTGACATGCTATTAGGTCATTTTTGATTTATTGGACATGCTATTAGGACATTTTTGATTTATTGGACATGCTATTAGGTCATTTTTGATTTATTGGACATGCTATTAGGTCATTTTTGATTTATTGGACATGCTATTAGGTCATTTTTGATTTATTGGGCATGCTATTAGGTCATTTTTGATTTATTGGGCATGCTATTAGGTCATTTTTGATTTATTGGGCATGCTATTAGGTCATTTTTGATTTATTGGACATGCTATTAGGTCATTTTTGATTTATTGGACATGCTATTAGGTCATTTTTGATTTATTGGACATGCTATTAGGTCATTTTTGATTTATTGGACATGCTATTAGGTCATTTTTGATTTATTGGACATGCTATTAGGTCATTTTCGATTTATTGGACTTGTTATTAGGATAGGAGTAAATCATTGTGTCATCAGCATAAATACCTACTTTGAAACTGATAATTAAATACTTAAATCAAATGAAGAATATATCTATTTTTTGAAAAAGAAAAGTTTGTTTATATCATCATTTAACATTTTACTATAATTTGTTTAAGGTTTTTTTAGTTTTTAAGGTTTATTTTTAAACAAAAGATTCATCACTTTCTGTCATTTTGCTGTTGGCTTCATGTTTTTCTGTCACTAACTTTTGAATCTGGATTAAAGTAGATGTACTTGTGAAGATAATTTGAGCTTGAAAGTACAACCAACTGAAACATTTGTGAAATATAATCATTGCTTCTATATTTGAAATGGGGCTCTGAGGTCATTGAACTTTGATATGAACAATGTCATTATCATCCTCCACTCCTCTAACATTTCTGGGGAGATTATAAGTTCAACAATATTCTGGTTACTTAAGTCTTCATGCACAATACTGTTTGCAATTAAACAGTCATTTATTCCTGTTTTATTTAATGTATGGTTTTGTAAATTCTCAAAACACTCGATTGAGATGAAATATTGAAATGAGTTTAGTTTAAAAAAATGTTTGGCTAATTTCACTTTTTCTCTTCATTTGAGTTAAAGCAAGTAATGAAGTTAGTTTAAGGGCTTTCGTATAATAAACAATAACCTTGAATGCGCTCCACTAGTTCCAGCTGTCTTTGTTAATTCTCTTTCATAGTATGGTGAAGCCAGATCTATGCAAATGTTGTTATTGTTTGCTGTTCATGTGCCTTGTTGTGCAGTGTATATTGGCTCAAAATGATAAATCGAAGAGACGAGTTCAAATTTCTTAGATTCACTTATACACAAATAGCCTTGGGAAAGGTATTATACCATCTCTTCTCTCGAGCTATGGGTTAAATAGTAGAGCAGATTGGGTTCTGTAGCCTTGTTTGGCAACCAGTCTACAACCTAAAGTAATGGCAACCTACTGTGGTAAAACCTTCTTCTCAGTCAGTCATGTCTCATTGCCTAAGTGACTTGTCACATATGGCACCTGATTGTTCAAGCCTCTAAATATATTTGCCCTTTACTGATTCTGTCATACCAAGTTTTGCTGAATTTAATGATAAATCCTTACACATCCCACTTTAATAGTAACTTCTTCTTTTATGTGCCATGTTCCTTTAGGACATAGGTGATCATGGCCTTCCACATCTCCCTATCCCTTGTAGCTCTTGACACCGTTTCTCTTGTTAACCCTCCCAAACCCTGCTCTACCATCCATTTACTCAAGCCCATCAAATATGTCATGCATTGCTTTCCCCTGTCTCTCTTTTGGTCCATCTGTTCTGTGAGTATCAGATTCTCCAAACCCTCCTTCCTCATTACACGTCTCAGAAACTTCAGCTGTTTTTGATGTTATGTTTTCTTTTTGTTTCCATCCTCTCCAAAACCTTGCATTGCACGCATTTCATTAATAGTATCTTCAGCATTCTTTTGTAGAACCACATTTTGATTGCTTCAAGTCTTTCCAAGTCTTTTATGAGATTGTCCAGTATTTTCTGCCATATTAAAGGACCGACATCACATAAAAATTCAGTGCTCTTCTGCTCAGTATTAATTTCCTTTTCATTTCCATTTTTTCCAACGCCTCATTATTGCTCACATGCTCGATCCATGATATCAGCAGCATCCTTCTGTAGCACCACATTTCGGTTGCTTTAAGATTTTTCTTCATCTCTGATGAGATTGTCCAGCATTTATTGCCATATTGAAGAACAAACATAACATAGCAATTTAATGCTCACTTCTTTGTTTCTAGTGAAATTTTCCTGTCTCTCAATACTCTACTCAGCTTCTGGAATGTGTCCTTCATCATGCCAATTTACCTTCGGCTCTTAGTGTTACACTTTTCATTTCCTGTTAGAATGCTTTCCAGGTATTTCAATTTTTATAACTGCTTGATTTTAGTATCCTTTCCCTTAATTCTTTTCCATTTACTTGCTTCCGCAACAGCTACAATCTTCAATAATTTAAATAGTCATCTCCTAACTCACTAACCTGCATCCTCTCTCTCATGCTCCTTTCTCCGTCCACTCCACTCTCATCAGTATTCTCATCCTTCTCTTACCCACTTCCTGACACCCGCTATAACCTGTCACTCTTTCTCATAACTTTCCTCAAATGCAACCCCCTGCAAAATAGTGGCAGTAAAATGCCTTGCTTGGGGTGATATGATTATAAAAAAAAAAAACTCCCCTACTTGTAGTTAACACTTTGGGCTCCTCTTCTTGCTGATGACCATGCATTTAGTTTTCTTGTAGTTTATATGTAGTTCTTTCTTTCCACTTTTTTCAGTTACCTTCTGTAGGAGGTCTTGTAGTTTTCTTTCCATGTCTGCTATCAGCACTGAATCATCTGTGTATAGTCTCACTTTTAAAAGTCACATCCTTGTCTTATGCCCTTTTCTATTTTTGTATATCTGCTGAATTTGTTCCCTGTCCATATGCAGGTGGTTTGCTACCTGTAGAGGTTCTTGATTACTCTAATGTCTTTCCTAAATATGTTGAGATTGCTGAGCATTTCTATCAATTCTTTGTGACATACTTCGTTGAACACTTTTGTATCGTCTATAAAACATAGGTATTACATGTTCGCTTGGCTGGCTGACCCGATCATGGAAGCCAATTATGATGAGGTCCGGAACCTGAGTTAGGGTTGATGCTGTCAACACAGTACCAGTTATGATGACACTCTCAGGTCACTAGTCATGACAGTCTCGTTACAGTTGATGATCTTCAAATCGTCTCTTGCAACGGTGTACTTCCCTGTTCACGCTGTGAATTTTGATCTCAGGAAAGACACATTGAAAACCCAGTAGCCGTTTCTCTACAACATCAAACCAGACCGGACACACGTGTACACTTGTGTTGATAAAATAAAAGACGGCACCAAAAAAAATAAATAATTTCAACGATGCCTGGATAAGTTGCAGAAAAGTCTTTATATATATAAAGAAAAAATAATTAGTAACAGAAGCAGAATATACAGTTGTCAAATTCAATTTTCCAAAACTTTACCAAAGCTTTATGGAAATTACCAAAATGGAGTGCTGGTGGACGGCGGCAGCAGTAAATTCATCTTGTCTCTTTCGTTCATCAATGAGAAGCTCCTACTGATTTTTCTCCTGGGGTTTTTGATTTGTATGCTTGTCCTAAATTCTCTTAGGAGGTGCATGATGAACCCGGAGTGTCTATGCAAATCAAATTTTTGACCAATGAGATTACTTCCACCTCCACATTTTGAGGTGGAGGGTTATTCACTCCCTTGGTTCAACCAATGAGGTAACAATATTTCCTCTGACATAATTTCTCTTAATCTTCTTCTTGATTCAACTGATTACATCAGCAAATCTAGCTTTTAGCTTGAAAATTTTAATTCAAGTGAGATTTATAATTCGTTTTTATTCCCATAGTTAAGTCTTTAATCTTTTAACCTTGTCAAAAATTTTTGACAATCTTGTTTTGACTACTGCTATCTTTCACTTCCACCAGCCAAAAGACCCAAAGCTTCTGATCAACTTTTGAATAAACAATGCAAAACTATATTTTTCTTTTCTATTCTCTTCAATTTCCAACAAGTCTTTCTGTTTTTCAGATTTTACTAGTTTGTATTAAGTATTCTTAATTCAGCTCCTATCGCGATTGACAAGAAACTGCAAAATCAACAATACCACTAGTAATAATCTCTTTTGCTCTGTCCTATTAAACTTAGGATTACATTTTTTTTTTCTTTTTCACATGCAATATTACAAGGCAATTTTGTGTTACATAAGTATCTTAAGCAGGGAAATTATGGGTTACATAGGTACACATTATTTTTTCATTTGAATTGCTCTTTCTGATAACGTCCTAAGCAAAAATATTGTGTTTCTTGTTCATGTGTCCTTGATGAAACTG
The DNA here is from genome assembly GCA_037127315.1 of Ascarosepion bandense. Taxonomy (NCBI): domain Eukaryota; kingdom Metazoa; phylum Mollusca; class Cephalopoda; order Sepiida; family Sepiidae; genus Ascarosepion; species Ascarosepion bandense. The sequence continues at coordinate 3,219,599 of JBBBDQ010000262.1, forward strand.
CATTGTTCTTGTCCTATCTCTGGCCTGATTTTACTTTGCACTCTATTCATCAGGATTCAGATGATGAGTTTCGTTATTTGGCTCATTAAACTGATTATTCGATGGTGTTTGCGTTTGTTTGCACCTGGATTCTTAGGCAGTGCTATGAAAATGATCTGCTTTGGTTGTCTTGTATTGCACCACTGTTATAGATTTCATTTATTCTTTCTTTAATTTTCTCTATGCCAAAATTGTCTCAGACTGCTGGCATCTCTATTAAAATGGTGTCTAGTCCAGCGGCTTTGTTCCTATTCAGTTTGACAATTTGCAGCTTCCACTTCGGATTTTAATATTTCTGGTCCGTCAGTATCTTTGTGTATTGTCAGTTGCTCTCTCTTGTCATAGAAGAGATCTTTTAGGTATTATTCTTATTACTTGAGTATTTCCTTTTTCTCTAATATGATTGTTTCATCCTTGTGTTTTATACATCCTGTTAAATATTTTGAAACTGTTTACTGAAACTGTTCATGTGTATACATCATATCCTTTGAATTCAAATAATGAATGCTGCATTGTGGAGCCGACTCCCACGAGGATGCTTCCTTGATCACTATCTTAATTTGTTCAAACGTAATGTTAACAGTTACATTTACCCACACATACTCAAAAACTCTGCTTCTTACTCTATCACCCTTTTTGCATCCTAGTGGCTTTGTTGCCTTCTTCTTCTTCTTTTATGTGCCTTGTCCTTTCAGGGTGTAGGCGATTATGGCTTTCTAAGTCTCCCTATACCCTGGTGACTCTTAGCACGCCTTTTTGTGTTACACCACGCATCCCTCGTTCCGTCATTCACCTGATTAGGTCCTTCAAATATGTTATCTGCTGCTTTCCGCTGTCTCTTTTTCCCTCTATCTTGCCTGTTAGTATCAGGTTCTCCAAGCCCTCCTTCCTCATTGCATGTCCCAGGAACTTCAGCTGTCTCTTCTTGATGCTCAGTATTAATTTCTTTTTCATTTCCATCATTTCCAAGACCTCATCATTGCTCACATGCTCGATCCATGATATCCGCAGCATCCTTCTGGAGAACCACATTTCAGTTGCTTCAAGTTTTTCCTTCATCTTTATTGATATTGTCCAGGATGCACTGCCATATTGAAGAACTGACATCACATAGCAATTTAGTACTCTCTTATCTTACTTGGAGTGAAAAAAAAAAGAAGCGAAAAAACCATTTAAAATAAATATTGAGACCAATGAAGATTGTAGAACATCAATGAGTCCATTTTAATATAACAAAAAATAATTTGCTCACGTATACAGAATATTATATTAATCAAATATATATTTCTGTTGCTTATGTTTATTGAATTCAGAAATAAATTATTTGACTTTGCATAATAAAGCTTGAAATTTTCGTTATAAATTTTTATCAATATTTTTTAATAAGAATAGATTTTTTAAGCTGAAAGTCATATGATTATTACTCATATATATATAACTATATCCTGAAAAACTTTCTAACATTGTTTAATACAATATTTATTTTTAAAACTTTGACACATATCCCACATACATGAAAAGTGTCTGTTGTTTGCTTATTTTACAAGAATGCAGATGGGTGCTCATCTCTGCTTTAATATTGGACCATCAGTCTCCTTAGTGTTATAAGCAGACTTTTTGAGGCTAACATCAGCAAGTAGGTCATCAATCACTTCAATAGAAATGACTCCATGAGCAACAAACAGTATTTTGCTCCTCCAGGTCCATTGCTTATGCTTTAAATGACATAACACATAGAAGTCTTGGATATGATGATAAACTACACCTGGCAGCAAGACCTGATCAGGAGATTGGAGGTATTTAGAAATATGGAACCAACTCTGTTGTTAATAGGTCCACCCTGACCCAGGGAGCACCTGTTAGAATCCCAGCTATAGGCAAATAGCGAACAAACGAAAACAAAATACAATGAAACAATAAAAATATAAACATTACAATTTTATATCAGTATAACCTGGATATAAGAGAAACCCGTATATAAGATAGATTTTCTCTGGTCCCAAATTAGAGCCTGATGTAATGTATATAAAATAGTCCAAACCCGGATATAAGAGAAACCTGGATATAAGATAACTTTTATCCAGTCCCAACAACTCTCTTATACCAGAGTTACCAACAATACCTATTTATAATAAAATGAACAACAGTACATTTTATAGTGTAATTACTAACAATACATTTTATAGCAAAATGACCAGCAATACATTTTATCTGGAATTAAAAGCAAACAATTGCATTCAAAATATATTTAGTTGCAGCCATAAAATTGTGTTCAAAATATTTAGATTTCAGCCTTAAATGATCCATAGATGTTTTGATAAGCAGCTAAACACAATCTACCAAATCATCCATCATATGTACAATCAATGAAGCACTTGATAGTAAATCCATCAGCAGCAGTTATCTTAGTTATCTCAAGGGTGTGGCTGATACACAAACACAGTCAGTTAAGTGCCATACATGATACACGCTTTGGGCAATCATGTCTCAAAAGTGACATGACTGACTGAGCAGAAGATTGTCCTGCAGTAGGTTGCCATTACTTTCTGCAGTAGACTGGTTGCCAGCCAAGGCTATAGAACCCAATCTGTCCTATTATTTGACTCATAGCTAGAGTGGGGAGAGATAGACTATATTATTAAGTAATAATTAGTGGGTGATCAGTTTATTACTTCATAACAATAGAAAACCGATCCCCCACTTTATGCTCACTAGATGCCTTAATCATGTTTCCAACTATTACATTCAGTCAGTCAGTTAAGTGCCATATGTGATACAAGCTTTGGGCGATCACGTCTCGAAAGTGACATGACTGACTGGGCAGAAGATTATCCTGCAGTAGGTTGCCATTACTTTCTGCAGTAGACTGGTTGCCAGCCAAGGCTATAGAACCCATTCTGTCCTATTATTTAATGCATAACTGGAGAGAAGAGATGGATTAATACCTTCCCCAAGGGTATTTGTGCATTAGTGAATGCAAGGAATTCAACTGGAATTTGAATGCGGCACCCTGGTTTATTGTTCTGAGTCTATATCTATTGCAACTCAAAGCACAAACTCTTTAGCTATGTCATTTCTTGGAGAATTTTCCCAATTATCAAATACTTCTTTACAAAGTAGGCCTATGAAAGTCTTGAAAATAGCCAGTTCTTCTTAATCCTGTTAGATCAATGCAAACATTCCTGAAGGTTCTCCTTTTTTTGCTATATATTAAAAATCTGACATTCTGAGGGGATGCTTAACTTCAAGTTGACATCAACTATTTATCCTACATATCCTCATAATGTTTTATATATATATATATATATATATATATATATATAACCAGGTGTGTAGTTTTGCGCAGAAGTGTATTTTAATGAAACAAAATATGCAATCTGGCTAACAAAAGAAAATAGAATTGTTTTGAAAATATTTGTTTGTTTTGAAAGTTGAAGAATGTGAACATCAGGTGATGGGTGGAATTGTATTTTGATAACCATTGGAGCGAAGGTTAGATAATATAAATCTCAAAACTGGTGTGTAAAGAATGTGCCTAAAAGATGACGTCATCTTAACAAAACTCGGATATGTAAGAGACAGATTAGAAGTGAGTAAGTCCATCAGCAGTTGAGATTGGAAGACAGAGGCAGACAGAGAAATCAGGCTCAGCCCAGCTGACTGGCCCCCTCATATGTGAGTGTGCTTACCTCTGACCATTCCTATATACAACTATCACTGAAGAGAATAAAATATAAGTTAATATTTTTATATATTACGCATTAGTCATTATTGCATATCAGTCAAGGCCTTTGTTGTTCCAACAGCAGCAGTAGCATATACCATACACGACAGGGTTATATAACAATAATATGTACCTTTTGCTCACTCCCCCATGCACCCTTACCATAACCTTATTTAGTAATTTTGTACTCTTGAGCCTTGTATTTGGGGGAACAAACGTTAAACAAAAATTATATGACCACAGCCAGACAGCTAATCTCTCCTCTTTCACAGCTCAATAAAGAAGGAACTGGCTGGTAACATTCAATACCTCCAAAATAAAGCTAATAACACTTCATCTTCACAGGAAAACCTGAGTTTTCTCCCATCACAATAAATGGTTGGACTTTCAATGGGGCTCCTTGCCTGTAGTATTTATTGGAATTCAAGATCACTTCAGTGGAACTAATATATGAAATCCATTGCTAAGAAGGCTGGGAAAATGGATGGTTCCTTATACTGCTTTAGAAAGTATCTGGCTCCTTCTACCATGCTCACTTTATAAGAGCCAGATCTGACCAAAAATGGAGTATTGCTTCCACAGTGGGACTGGAGCTACTTGAGCCTCAATTTATCATGACAGAGTTCAAGAGAGTTTGTGCAACTTTGTAGGGAATGAATTGTGTTCCAATCTAAAAACACTTTCTTTCCACAGATGATGAAACACTGCTAATCTATTGCTACCTTATTATCATTTTCATGGCAGATGTTTGGGTGAACCACATTCCTTTGTTCTACCAGTTCACAGCTAGGACCCACCAGGCCACATACACAAAGCCAATTTGTTCACATTCCCTTCATATTCCATTGGTAAGGAGGAAGTTTAATCAGACAGCTTCTTTCTCAGACATTGTTGAACACACTCTTCAGAGGATACTTCCCCAATTATTAAAATCAATGTTTTTCAAGTGTAACATCATCTGTTATCTCTCCTACATAGCCTCATAATATGCACCTCTTTCTCTCTCCCTGTACCTCCTTGCAGCAACCTTATTTAATAATCCTCTACCATGAGTGGCTCTTGGGCTTTGTATTTGGTGAACAATAATTTAAAAAAATGTTCATGGTTGAGTAGTTGACTTCAGACTCAGATCCTTTTATTTATTAGTGCTTCACACATTGTAAATAAAGAAAAAACTCATTTAATGCTGCTACTCTGACCAAGCAACATCTTGTTACCCTACCAGCCACTGACATGCTTAAAAGGAAAATTCTATGTGAGAAAATGAGTCAGTGTGTTTATCAGAGTAAAAACAAAATAATCAATTCTTTATGTATAGCAAAAAGTAAAAGAATGAAAACTCAAGTCGATTTAACTATGACAAAGAAAAAAAAATGCAAACCTGGGTTCACAGGAACATTCAAACTTGAAGAACTGTGTAAAACAATGATTGCAATTTTAATAAAACCTCAAAATAGAATGAAAGTGATTTTTTTTTTATTTTTAAAAATTGGCAACAAAAATATTAAGCACTATTTAGTTATTAGATTGTTTCTTTCCAGGAATAATTTTATATTTACATCATTTTAAAAACTAATCCAGATTCAAATTTTCTCTCACGCATTCGAGTCCCGAGGACACCACATGTACTGCAGCCATGGTAGAAGTGTTTGTTTTTGGGCATGACTGCTTGACAGAGACAAACCAAGACTGTATTATATATAATGCGGTCTTGGCCAAACCCTCTCCAGGCTGGTTTGAATTCAGAGTTTTATTTTTCCCAGACCGGTTGCCACCCAAGGCTATAGAATCTAGTCTGTCCTGCTATTTTACCTATAGCTTGGGGTGGATGGATTGAGATGGATTCATACTTTTCCTAAGGGTATTAGCATGTAAGCGACTGCAATGAATCTGATTAAAAACTAATACAATGTAATATTTATCATTCACTAATATATAAAGAAATACATATGAAACCTTTTACTCAAATTTATGAATATTTACTAAATTATAAAGCTTTGAATCAAATATGATAAAATCAGTATTTACAATTTTATAAAGTTTGAATAGATTGGCCAATGCTTTGCCAACCATTTTGGTTTCTCAAGAAAAAAAATCCACTTTCATATGTTTACCTTACATTAAAATTCTTATCACTTTTTAAAATAAGGAGTAATGGTAGTGAAAATAATAGTGGTATTAAGAGAAAAAGCATCCTTTTTAAATTGTGAATTCGAGAGTTCAATATTTTTTTGATTTATTCAATGGAAAACTCTCCATAATTCAATTCAAATATTGAACACTTTGTCATTGTTAACCAAAAGGGTGAAAATTGGCTGCTTTATATTTGAATGATAAGCACTATCACCACAAAAAGCAAGTTAAAAATTTCAATTCTTGCTTATTAAGTATGACAGCTCTACTTTAAAGGTCTTTGGTGAATAGCTTTTGAAGTAATTAACTGAATTTAATTGACATTGGAAGTCTGCTTATGTGGTCTTTTAATCGAAGTGTAATTTTTTCAAAAGTCATGGCATTTTATTGACTAAGATTATCCCTATTGCAATCAATTAAGGATTTTAAAAAGTTTTTTTTTTCCAAACATTTACTTCATGTTTTATTTTGTGACACTCATATAATAGTCTAAATGTAGTATCTTTTGATTTACCTTGTCAGTGAAGACTAAAATATGTCAACTGCATCCCTTGAAAGTGGATATGACTCTCCTCAAAAACAAGTAAAGATTTGTAAAATATGAAAACACTTTTGATACAGCCTAGTATATGATAATATTAATAACATAGTGGTATTATAGATAGTATTTAAATATGTACATGAAACAAGCTTTAGAGTCAGTTAAGTGCCATACATGATAAGCACTTGGGCAATCAATCTTTTGAGACATGACTGACTAAACAGAAAGCTTTCCTGCAGTGGTTGGCCATTTTTTTTCTGTAGTAGACTGGTTGCTAACCAAGGCTATAGAACCCAATTTGTCTTATTATTCAGGCAGATTTTCCCATAGTAGGTTGTCATTTCTTTCTGCAGTAGATGGTAGTTAATCAATGCTATAGAACTCTGTTCTGCTATTCAACCCATAGCTGGAAAGGAAAAGAGATGGATTAATACCTTTCCCAAGGGTATTTGCGTGTAAGTGAATGCAACAAATTTAACTGGAATTCAAACTTGGCTCTCCCATTTTTCATTCTGAGCTCTTATCCATTGCACCACAAATGCAAATTGCTTTAAAATAAAGATCTCTAAAAAGTGTAAATATTTTTGATACACCCTAATGTATAAACAGTTTATACTCTGAGTTTATAAAACTAAAAGTACTTTGTTTTTGTTTTTTGGTGAGTAGAAGGTAGAGAAACAACACATTATTTTTTATGAAGATGCGTAGTTCTCATGAATTCCAGTTTTATGAAGTTTATGTTTTCAAATTCATTTAACATTTTTGCCAAATTTCTTGAGTAGTTTGGTGTACCAATCAAATTAAAATTTGGCCCTGGGTATAATAATAAACTGTATCTGGCAACAAGGCTTTTGATAGGAAGGTTCTCAGGAGCATGGAACCACCTCTTAATTGGATCCTGGGCATTGACAGTAAACTGCATCTGGCAGCAGGGCCTCTGATTTCGAGGTTGTTAGGGGCGTGGAACTGCTTCTTGGTTGTTGTTGTTTCCAGGTCCACCCTGACCCAGGTGGTGGCATCTGTTTGGGTCCCAGCTATGGGCAAGCAGTTGACCCTCCAAATGAGGATCAAAGTGTTGTGAGAGTATGGAAATGGACTTTTGTTAAATATATACGTAAAAAGTTTTGAACTAATAATATTACCAACAACACTTTTTCTGAATGAAAAATGTTAGCAAGAAAACATTTTTTAATTAAAAATATGACCAATGAAACGTTTTTGAAGGAAAAATGTTACCAACAAAAACACATTTTTGAAGGAAAAAAAATTATTGCCATAATACGTTTTAGAAGAAAGTTATTGCCATGATATGTTTTTTGAAGGAAAAAAATTGACAAAATACCTTTCTTGAAGAAAGTTATTGCCACGATGTCTTTTGAAGGAAAAAAAATTATTGCCATAATACGTTTTTTGAAGAAAGTTATAGCCATGATGTTTTTTGAAGGAAAAAAATTATTGCCATAATAAGTTTTTTCCATAGTAAAACAACTAATGCGTCTGCATTAAATGACCCCACAAAGGGTTGTTGATATGCCGTAAAACAAACCAAACCTCTTAATTGCTGTTGTTCCCAGATCTACCCTGGAGGTCTTGGTTATGACGATAACTTACCTTCGGCAGCAAGGCCTCTGATTGGGAGGAGTGTGAGGAGTGTGAAACCATTTCTTATTGCTGTTGTTTCCAGGTTCATACTGACTCAGGGTGGTAACAACCATTAGGGTCACATCTATGGGCAAATAGTTAACACCCAAGCTTGGGTTAAAACATTATAAAATTATAAAAGTAGATTTTTATAGTAAAAATTCCAGCAATGCATTTTTAGAGAAGACAATATTAACAGGAATACATTTTTGAAAGAAAAATATTAACAGCAATATATTTGAAAAAAAACAAAAAAACAAAAAAAACATGAGCAATATGTTTTTGAAAAAATATATATTTTTATCCCAGCTATATATCAACAACACTGTTTTTACAAAAATACATCAATTAAACCTAAACTACAAAATGATTTTTTTTTTACAAAGAATACATATTCTATTCATATGAAACTTTTGTAAAAATCTTATCGACATCAAATAACCCATCAAGATTCATATGCTGTAAAACAAACCAAACCAAACCAAACCAGATTAAAATTTAATTTTTATTCAATTGAAAATCCTCCTCCTCAGTTCTATGTCTGGTTGTGGTTAGAGAATCGTTGCACAGATGAGCACCTGACCAGTTCCCTCTACATATCTGGGTTCAAACCTGAAGAGTTATTCATTCGTGTGTTATGTGTCTTGGGCAAATAGACCTGCAGAGACAAACTCCAGGTCAAACCCCAAACAATGACCTCCAACTTGAAGGCTAACATTGGTCATGGGCATGTGACCATTAATTATATTAGGGGAACTTTCTACCATGTTTGTTGACTTCAATCTAGGAAGTCTTCTGCCAAGTAATGCCATGTCTTCATTGCATTTACTTTATATAGGCAGCTATGGAGCTCAGTCTAACCCATTATGTTAGACCAGTGGTTTTCAATCTTTTTTTTACCCAAATACATCATTTTCACCATATGTCAGAATGTTAGTGACTGACTCAAAACATGTATTATGAATAATATACATATATTTTTGAAAATTTTCATTCTTTTCAATATTTTTACTTTCACATGGTTTATTTTTATAGAGGAGTTTTGCAGATTTAATAGAAATAGAAAATGTTAAGTTTTTAAAATTATATATATATATATATAAACAGTAGCTACCCCGGCATATATGCATCGCTCATTCAATAATGAATTAGAGCACTCTAGCTATTGGGCATGTTTATACACGCTAAAAAGCCTGCCTTCTTCTGCTGGGCACTCGTGGCCTAGGGGTAGAATCACTGACTGATGCTGATTCGGTCGGGTTTCAATCCTGGGTTAGGAAGTGAACAGAGTCTAAGCCGTACTGATGAGCTGTAATACAGCAAAATAGATCTGTCTGCGGATGACTATGGTGTCTGTATATATATATATATATATATATATATGTGTGTGTGTGTGTGTGTGTGTCATCCATATACAAGCCTTTTTCACTGTATCACAGCTCATCAGTGTGGCTAGACCTCTATTTGCTTCTGGCCAGGATCGAAACTCAACTGATTTAATGTCAGTTGGAGTTGCTACTCACTACACAATATAATGAGAGAGGGGAAATTTTATCGTGTTATATATAAGCAGTGTATACACACACCAGTCACTGAAAGAACTCAATTTATTGCTGAAGAGTAATGTGTAATAAATATATATATATATAGTCATTCACAGACAGATCTGTTTTGCTGTATCACAGCTCATCAGTAGGGTTAGACATCCAATTGCTTTTAGCCAGGATTGAAACCTGGCCGAATTGACATCAGTCAGCAATTCTACCTCTGAGCTATGGGCACTCGGTAGAAGGAGTCAAACTTTTAGTGTGCAATATAATATATAAACATACACCAGTAGCTAAGAGTGTTCAAATTCATTACTGAATGAATGATATATACCATAATTTGTTTTAATTAATAATTATTAAATAAATAAACTGAAGTATATTTTAATAAACAATATGTTCAGTACAGTACCTGGGTATAGTATTAATAAACAAAATAATGTAAACAAAAAATAAAAAATGTTAAAGAAACTGAAAAAAAGAAACCTGAAATTTTGCCTTAGTTAAGAACCCTCTGGCTAGATGATCATTGATCCTATGAAAAAGTTCATTTACCCTTTGACAGTTCATGCTTTTTATCCTTTTAGGGGAACTGGTTTAGTCGCCAATGACCTAACCATGCAGTAGATAGTTCTGGGTTTCATGGTACCAGTATCACTCATGACCTAACATAATCCTATTTTTCATCAATTATGGCTTGAGCCTAAAAAAATCTGTGATCATGGTTTTCTTGCAAAATTCTGATTTATATCTTATTATTGAATCACAAAAAACTTTCATGATGTAGTGTTAGTGCCAATGAGATACTGAGTCATAGTGAATAAAACTCTCTCTCTCTTTTTCTTTGCCCCCCCCCCATCCCCCTTAAACAGCCTCACTATTATTGTTGTAGGTTTTTATGGGATGTAGTTGCTATCTCTACACTCAAATTTTTTTTTTAATTCAGAATTGTCTTTCTCCTAGACTGGTCATCAATCACTGCTAAAGAGTCCAAACTGTCTATTCTTTAAACAGGCGAAAGAAGAGATGGATTCATACATTGCTCTTCAGTTAAAACCAGAACAATATTTGTCTATACTTCTGAGATGAGGTAGTATTTACATCATTTACACTGTTCGGATGGTTGTCCTCATCTTTGTTGCTATGTTTGCAATATTTTGGCTGTTGTATGCTCTGGCCTTCTTCAGGTGCTAAAAATTTTGAACCAAACTCTTTATTTCAATCACTGGCATATATAATTCTCATTCTACATGTGATGCCACTTCCGGATGCCATGTAGTTATCTCCCTTTAACTCAACACTTTAAGTTATTTGTTTACCACTGCTGTAGCCAGGTATTGAACTCACAACTATTTGGCTCAAGTCACTGGAAGTAATCAACTTCTATATTCACTGAGTCATGTATCCTTAAGTGGTCATCAAACTCATTTGTTTTCAAAGACCATATGAGCTCAATTTTACATCAAGTGGGTCAGAGATGTACAGAAAATGACAAGATGAAGAAAATTGTATTGTTTTTATTCAATCAAAATTATTCCATGTTATAATGCAATACAACACTTTGAAATGAACCAAATAAGCTGATTCTGAATTCTTACAAAATATTTTAGCATTCAGAAATCTATGGCTAGACTAAGCTTTAATTTCAACTTTCTGATAGTATTAGCTATTTAGTAAACTTAGTGTCGTCCTGACACTTGATACCTTTTAACCTTGACAAGTGCATCAATGTTAGGCGAAAGTTCCTGTAAAGCAGCTAGTTCCAGGATGTCATTTAAGTTTTTGCTTGTTAGCCTTGAACGAAGCTTGTTTTTGTTGATACTCCTTACTAAGAAAAATTGCTCACATAGATAAGTAGTTCCGAACATGCACAAAATTTTGGCAGCTAGGTCTCTCAGTTTAGTTTAGCCAGGAAAAAGACACTTGTATATTTCAAGGCCAACAGAGTCAAACTTTTCTTTCTTTGGGTCACATTGCAAATCATTTATCTCAAGTTGTATATCAGTTGGTACATCAGAAGGTGTCACAGAGAATGGACTACAAAAGATTTTGAACTGTGTCTCCAGTTCATCAAATACTTGAAAGTGCTGCTTGAATTGTTGAAGCAAAGTGGAAATTTTCTCTTTGTAATGGCCCAATTCCTAAGCACTTTCAGCATTGCAAAGATCTTTTAGACATGAGCAGGATTTTTATTTGGCAACTGCATCTTCCACAAAACATGTTTAGACTTGAAGGCTTGTATATTTTCATAGTACTTACTGTGTGACAACTTTATTAAAACTGTCATGGGTCCTTACCTGTAACTCCAGAATTAACTCTTCCTAACACTATATATATACTACACCTCTCAAGAGAGAGAGAGTGTCAAGTCGGTAGTAGTTCACTCCAAACCAAACTGACAGTCATACTAACACCTTCCACATTTTGTATTGTTATTTCTTGTTAATATATATTTGTTATTTCTACCTTTGTGATCGTGTTGTTCTTTTCGAACCTTAATTTAACCCATAACAAAAATCATGCAATATTCTATTCGGATTATTTAAATAGTTGATTATATCCATCATAAATGCAAGGTCCTGTCACCATTCTAGGGACTGTAATTGTACTATAGGCTTCCCTTTTATTTTCCTGAAGTTTACAATTTTCCTTGTAGTAAAAAGAACGCAACAGTACAATACCCCAATTTAGCCTTCTTACTTCAGTTTAGTATGACAAACCATGGTCAACACCATTATCATTAAGAAGAGTCAAATTGACAATGGTTACGGCCTCTGGAACTCATAAAGTTAACATTTTTAACAGCTTCCATCACATGGTCCATTTTCAGTGACTTGCAGCATAATGCTTCTTTATGAAAAATCTAGAAGCTTAGCCCTTCATTTGCAGTATGCACTTTCTCCTTCAATTTCACTACAACACCAACTTTCTTTCCAGTCATTGAAGGTGCACCATCTGTAGCAACAGTGACAGCACGAGCCAAGTCTACTCCAACATTATCCAATGCACCAACAAGTGAACTGAAGATGTTTTTAGCTTTTGTTATTCCTGTCATTGGTACTAACTAAACAAACTCTTCAGTAACTGCATCAACTCTACGGATGAAAATTGCAAGTTGAGCAATGTCTTTAATGTCAGTACTTTCATCAATAGCAACTGAAAATGCCACAAAAGATGCCACTATTTCCTTCAGTTGGCCATCTGTATTAGTTACTAAGTTTGATATACGATCGGAAATATTGTTCCTTGTCAAGTGTATATTAGCAAAAACTGGCGTTTTCAGGACACAATTTTTGTAGCTTTCAGCAAATAATTCTTCACGAATTTCCCATCAGAGAATAGCTTGGATGCTACAGCAATTCCTTTAGCAATAAGGTAGGTAGCTTTTACAGCTGCATCACTAACCTATGATGATGACTGGAAATGGACTACCACTTCTTTAAACCAGACACCAGATTGTTTACTTTGTTGATTCTCGCTTTCCCTGTCAAATTTCTGCATTTATTGCTATTGTGACTGTCATATTATTGTTGAAAGTTATATTACTTCGTTACAGAAATTTGCTGCATGCATATTAAACAAACAGATTTTTTCAGCTACTTATGTGAAACAATATGAATCTGTCCACTTTTGGAATACTCTGCATTCTGTATCAACCTTTTGTTTTTTGACAACAATATGGTGAAAATTTAACCGAATTTTAAAAGCAATGCCACAATATACTTGATGCATGTAATATGTTAGGCTGGTTTTCAAAATGCCAAGATATAATATTAAACAATGTTCTCATTATTACAGAGAGAGATATGTGTAAGCATTTGTGATTTTAGACATGTGGCCTATTGTCTGCTCAGGCAATACAAATCTTTGATGTATCCCAAGTGGCCGGATGTTTCCTGTCTGGCACATTAGATAATGTGAATAAACTGCAGGGCTAATCTCTTAAATGCAACCTGGTACAGGTGAGAAAAAAAATCACTAGGTTTCAGTTTGTTTAAAATTGTTTCAAGGGCCCCATTGAAGCTCTTGGCAGGCTGGATCCAGCTTGCAGACCATATGTTTGGAATCCCTGACTCAGAGAGTTGGGTAAAAGGGAAATAACTACATATCATCCAGAAATGGCATCACACATGGAATGAGAATATAATACGCCAGTGAATGAAATGAAGGGTTTGGTTCAAAATTCCTAGCATCTGTTGAAGGCCAAAGCGTACAATGGTTGAAACATTGTGAACATGGCAACAAAGATGAGGACAACAGTCTGAACAGTGTAAATAATGTCAGAACTATGTTAGGTGGACATTTATTCACAAAGACCAAAAATATTGACTACGATGGAATGCATACCACTGATCAACATGATCACTCTTTGATGTCTGACTGCATAGACAATTTGTCTGCTTTAACACAAGTAAGTTTTTTTTTTAATCAATTCACCCCAAGCAATGCGGTACCACCACTGATGCATAGGGGCTAAAAAAGAGTAAAAGTTCAGGCAGGAAGAGAGTGAAGAGAAAGACGAACCAGTTATAGGGGATGTTAGAGAAAAAGCAAGAGAAGGATGGGAACACAGGTGTGAAGACAGTTGCAAAGGTAGAAAGGAAAAGAACAAGATATATAGGGTGATGTAGAAAGGACTGGAGTCAAGTGGATAAGAGATGGGAATTGACATTGCATTTAAATTCCTGGAGGTTGTAGCCGTCAGGAAAGCTAGTATATGGAAGGGAGTTCCACAGGTGGGAAGTGCGAGAAAAGAAACTGTAGTAGAATTGTCGGCTGCATTTGGTTGATCTAACTGTAAATGGGTGGAACCTTGTTGCCAGTCTGGTTGCGCGATTAACGAGTTATTCTCACTCTTTTCACTTTAACCTTATTATTTCTCACTGATTTTCTCTGCAGTTTCTGTTTCAAGTAGTTTTTTTTCATGGGGGTGGAGTTGCCAGTACCACAACCATTAATATGCAGAGGTCTGGTAATGCCTGGGGCCAACTCTTTGATTATATGCCCCTAAGACTCAAGTGTGTGGGGGGGGGGGGGCTAGTATTGAAAAATGTGAAAAACAAAGATATTTTAAATATGTAAAAGCAAATGAAACATGAAATAACCACTTTATTCAAATTAGATATAAACTGAATTTTTATTTCACTCTTTAATTGGATGCCATCCTGATATGCATGCTTGGGTCCATCACACACTCTGCTCACTTTTTCTACAACCAAATGGTTTTGAATTTAAAAATATTTATTTCCTAGACTGGTTACCAACCAATGCTAGCAAGCCATGTCTGCTCTAATATTTAACACATGGATGAAATTCAAAATTTGGCTGCACTGGACATGAAATGTAACTTTTTATTTTTAAATTGGTACCACCACAAGCAAGGCATTAAAGCCACTAAGACACAAGGGGTTACAGGGTGTAAAAGAATTAGGAACAGAAATATTAATAATGAGCAGGAAAAAAAACTGATCAGGAGGACAGTAGATGGCGATTGACATTTAAATTTATATTTGATATTTAAATTTTGGAGATTAAAGTTGGTTGGAAATTGTGGAGCTGGAAGAGAGTTCTACAAGCGAGAAAAGAAACTGTTAGCATAGAAATTACGTCTACATTTAGCCAGCTCAACTTTAAATTGATGAGCGCTAGACAACAGCCTAGTACTGTGCTTAAAATAAAAATCAAGGTACTATAGCGAATAGTTCATCTGAACAGTTACCATGAAGCATTTATAGAAAAGGCAGTGAGAAAACCTTACAGCAGTGAAAAAGTAACTGAAACCAAGCCACTAGATTTGGACTAATAATATTGCTGATTCTTTTTTGGATTTTATCAAAGAGCTGAAGGTAAATAGAAGGGGTAAATGGGGCAGCAGTATGCTAAGCATGGATGAATGGTAGACATATAGATATGTAAGATAGATTCTGGAGAGAAAAGTTGTCTCAGAAAACACAGTGAACCAACTTTCTTAAGAGTTGACCTAGCAATAGATTCAATATAGTCTTTCCACTTCATGTCAGCTGAGAATGTTAGCCTGAAAAGACATAATGAGTCACTTTCCTGGAGGTTAGAAAACTTATTTTTTGGCAATTCTTGTTTCAATTGAATAATGGTAAAAACAAATGGTTTGTAATCTGTAAATTGGCTTAAGAAATTGGAAAATATCTTGAAGCCCAATGTAGATTTTCATCCACTTGATATCCAGCAATGTTCACCAAAGATTTTAATTCAAAAAGAAATAACAAAATTGAATAAAATTGTATAATGCTGATTAAAATAATTCAACCCTCTTCAGGTGACAGTTTTGTTCAACTGCACTTAATGACCTCCATTTTCTATTTGAATTTCTGGGATGAAAAGTTATCCTTTACAGTCAAACTAATATTTTTTATTGTAATCAGTTTCTTCTGGCTTAGTAAGAAAATTCCTAAATTCGTTTCCTTCAACCAACAGAGTAGCATTAGTCCATCAACACACATCTCCTGTTTGCTACCACAGTTGCACTGCTCTGTTGCTTTTTTAAACACTTTTTATAGATTGAATGATGGGTCAAATTTGCTTAGGTCGAAAGATAGTCTCATGAAAGTATCCAACATTGGGATTATCTTTTTTTAAATATATGTCTTGTAAAACCATCATTTTCTTTTTGGGAATATTTTATGCACAAAGCTTATCTGAATCCATTTTCATTGAGGAGGTAAGCCATTTTCTCTAGTGTTGCATTTATTTTTCTACTTACTATCAAAACATTTTGATCATTCTGCTCTCCAGCCTTCTTTAAATGCCTGCTGATCCAGATCATCTTCAAGGAATTTGGAACTGAGCCCTTTATTTAATCTATTGGGGTCGATTGCTTTCTGTTATCCATGTCTAGGGATATCACATCTTATTCTTTTTTAGTATTGCTCAGTATTGCTTGTCCTATTTCCATTGAGGCTAAGTCTATACTTGCCACCCTACAATTCTCTTGGCTCTTGTCTTCTTTCTATGAGGCAGTGTTCGAAAGGATTAAAGCATTGGTTCATGAATGAATTTAGTGACATATTAATTGAGAGTTCAATCCTTGGGATAGATAGTACTAATTCAGTCTACTAAATTAGGAAATATAACAAGTGAAACAGTACTAAAAAAAGATTGATTTAATATCTTTATTTAATGGCATATCAACACCTTATAATGTTAAAATTTAATTTTCTTTGGAGCTTTGAAGTAATTGAATACATGGGAGATGATACTCAGGTTTTGTGTATATGCTTGTTTGTAGGGATATAATACTGGAGGTTGTGATATGTGTGTTTTATGTTATAGTTTTGTTGAAGTTATATATTGGAATACAGTTTGATTTCTTGAGAAATTCTAGGATATTATATGAATTATTATCATGAAAGAGTTCTTTCATGTTGGTTAATTTTGTTTAGTGGTATTTCAACCTCTAGGGGTTATTTAATGCCAGAATCTAAATATTTTGAACTGAATTTTATGGATTCAGCTAAATTTATTTTCAACACAATTGTATACCTTCAACTAAGATAAAATGTATTGTTGGTCATTTTGCTGTAAAATGTATTTTTGGTCATTTTGCCATAAAATGCGTTGTCGGTCATTTTGCTACAAAATGTATTGTCAGTAATTCTATAAAATTGTATTGCCAATCAGTTTGTTTTAAAATTGTATGCCTGATAATTTTGCCATAAAAATGTATTTTTATACTTTCATTGTGTTTTGGTTTGGATTTTACTATTTGCTCATAGGTGGGACCCTAACAGGTTCTACCTCCTGGGAATAACAGCAGTCAAGAGGTGTTTCTATGTTCTTCAAAACCTTGATCATAGGTTTTGCTGCCTAAATGTAGTTTATTGTCATACTCAGGACTGTACTAAAAATAAACAAGACAAGATATTTCTAGACATGAACATCAAACCAGAATAATCTATACTTGCTGATTAAGTTCAAAATTTCTTGAAGGCTGCCAGGATTTACAGACATCTGAACACACCAGAGAGTACTGTAGCTGAAATTTTATTAATTTATTGGAGAACAAAGGTGAGGACATTTTTAAATAATGTTAATAATGACTTCCATATATATTACTACCATCTTCTTTTTTTTCTTTTTTACATTGTTTTGTTGTTTTACTTGCTACCCTCATACAAAGAAAAACTTTCTTGAGGCTATTCATTCACAGAATGACTCATGCTGTTGTGGTGGGGGGTACATGACAGGCAACAGGTGTAGGAATAATCTGTTTTAAGAAGGTAAGATACTGGGAGTGGTGGTGAAGATAGGTTTAAACTGGTCTGCTTGTTTCCACTCCTTCCAGCTAAAGAAGTTGAAGAATCCTAGCTGTCTTCAGACATGTGTCAGTTTTCCTCAAACAAAGATGTACATTGTGGTGCTATGGGTATCAGCTTGGCATGAGAAACCTGAGAACTAAGTTCAAATTCCAGTCAAATTCGTTTCATTCACTTACATGCAAATACTATTGGGAAAGGTATAAATCAATCCCTTCTCCCTCCAGCTATGGGTTAAATAGCAGGACAGATTGGGTTCTATAAAGATTAGCAACCAGTTTACTGCAAAAAGAAATAGTGACCTACTACAGGAAAATTTTCTGCCTGGTCAGTTCTGTTTTGAAAGAGACATGATCAAATAAGCATGTATCATGTATGGCACTTAACTGACTGACTGACTCAAAATCTTATTTCATGTATATATCTAAAGACAATCTTGGGAAAGGTATGAATCCATCTCTTCTTTTACCAACTATGGATTGAATAACAGGACAGATTAGATTCTAAAGCCTTGGTTGGCAACCAGTCTACCACAGAAAAATTGGCAATCTACTGCAGAAAAGTTTTCAACCATATCTTGAAAGAGACATGATCACCAAAGTGTGTATCATGTATGCCAATTAACTGACTGAGTAACAAAGATAATTTTGTAAAAATGTTTTATGGAATATTTGTCTTTGAATTTTTGTTTAGCTTTACTTTTTTTTATTTCTCCCTCTCACACACTAAGAAATTTATCCATATCAGACTTACTTTTGCAATGATCAGTTTTAAATCTTATTTGATTTTCTTGGATTTTATTAGCTTTGTAGATGTTGATTTAACAAAACATAGCATTTAGATTGTGTGAAGAATTTATTGATTTTATGAACAGGTTTTCCATCGTCTCATTTTTCTTTTATTAATTTATAAGATGCTTTATTATCTAAAACTGAAAAAAAAGTTTAGTTAAATATTGGTGAAAAAATTCTGTCTTGGCTGCTAAAGGCATGACTACTTTAAAAAAAAAATAACATTTGTTTATCTAAAAGTTATAATTTAAATCATGTGTGTGTGTATATATATATATATATATATATATATATATATATATATATAAGGGACATCTGCAAAAAAACAAAACCTAAGGTTTAAAATGATTTTTTAAAAAGAAAAATCTTTCTTTCTTGAAGCTTTTATTGAATTTCAAGCAAATAGTTTAAATTTAATATTTCCATTAAGCACAGTATTTTGCTTTCTTTTGAAAACTAATTTACTTTGACTGAAAAGAATTAATTTTTATTTCTTTACTAAAATAGCTAATTAGCACCTATTTTAGTCCTCTTTTATCACTAATTCTCTTGATAAAGAAATCTTTCAAAAATAAAATATACTTTTCTGAAATTTTAATTGAGGAATATTATTTGATTTGAAGTTTCATTAATCTGATATTGTTTTAAGTTTAAAATATTACAGAAATGCATTTTTTCACATGAGAGTAGCTGTATTTTTAGCTGACAGTAGCCATGTTTACATGTTTGACAAGGTGATGACATCTAATTTTGTTCTGGGAAGACTTTAATTTAAAAACAACATTGAAAAAAAATGATGTGAGAGCCTTTCTCATTTAATTTTTGAATAATCAGTAATCTGAAAATTTTAGGAAAATATTCTCTGTAATTGAATGTTTTTTGAATTTACTAGTCATCACTTTTATTCTCTGATAATATCATGTATAGTCACCTGAATTTATATAAAAAGGCACATTTATACACGAAAAAAATTTTTAATTATTTATAAAATATTAGTGTTTAATGATTTGTATTAAGCTTTTCCATTTATAAATATAGTTTTCATGTAATAATATTATATTTTAAAGCCGCTGAAATAAAAACAGGATTTTAAAAAGATTTAAATTTAATAAATTTTGACAATAATTCTTGCAAAAATTCATTATTCATTGAAAAACTGTTTTTCTTAAAACAATAATATTCTTCACATATCTCATTTATAAAAGCAATTAAAAGCTTTTCTAATTGAATAATGTCGTAGTTTTGTTGCATTTCAAATTTCATGGTTTAGATCAGATTTTTAGTAAATGGTGTTTCTGTCTGCCAAAAACTAACTGATGATGGAGTCCTGGTTTTATTGAACAGGTGAAGAGGCTCATCCCTTGTTTCCTGTTTAGGATGCGGTTTCCGGTTTTCTCTTTTCAAGTCTTTTCACTCTTATTTTTTTTTCCAATTGGAGTAGATAGACTAAACTATCGCCCGGTTCACACTCCACCCACATCTATTGAACAGATGAAGAGGCTCATCCCTTGTTTCCTGTTTAGGATGTGGTTTCCGGCTTTCTCTTTTCCATTCTTTTTACCCTTACGTAGCCCCCTGCGCATCAGTGGCGTTATCGCCTTGCTTGGGGTGATATGATTAAAAAAAAATATATATATAATTACAATGATCATTTTTTAATTTCTTGAAATTTCATAAAATTAAGTGGGAGTTAACAGATTTTTTAAAAAATATTTTTATCAAGATTTTTCTAAAAAAAAAAATTTTTTTAATTTTATTCACTTGTAAATAAGTTTTAAAAATATCATTAAAATTTGATAATTATTTGATTTTTGCAAGTATTTTTAAACAATTTGTTTTTTACTGCAAAAGCTGCTTAATTTCCCATGCTAATCTTGGGCTTGCTGATGCAAAAACACAAAATTTTTAATGTGCTTGAAAGAAGGAAAAATTTTGTAAAAAATTGCTTTGATCTTTCCTTTTAATAATAACATAAATATTTTGATGATAAAACTGTTTTTATTAACTTTGGAGTCTTTTTCATCTTGGTATGCTCTCTTTTAAAAAATTTTTGAACATATATATATATTGTAGATGTTTTATTGAAATTTCTCACTAGTGGAACTTCCTTTCAGCTTCTTGCTTCCCAGTCAATTTTTGTCTTCAAAAATTTAAATGCAATGTTATTATAGTCTGTTTGTCTTAATTCTTGTTCTTCTCCTTAATCGTTTTTTTCATATTCTCTAACCCCTTGCATAGTGAAAGCATTAAAATAAATTGTGCATAAATTTTTCTTCTATTTAATCCTCAAAATATTTTTTTTTTAAATTAATAATAATTTTACCAATTTTTTTCTGGCTGAAAAGATATCTCCCCACTTTTAGATGTTGACATCTATCCTATTTTAGGCAATAATAAAATTTTGCGTTAGCAAATCATTGTTTAAATCATTTGAAATTGTAGGAAATATCAACTATGAACCCCATTCAAGGCCAGTAATGGGATGGTCAGAAATAATGAGTCATTTGTCATTAATGCTAGATTTTTATTTCAATTTTTGTATTTGAGAGGCATTAATGGGTTAAGTATATTATTCAAGTAAAAATGCAGATTTTGACTGATTTTAAAATTGACTAGATGTGTATTATAGAAAAAATATAAAAAAAAAGATGTCCATTGTGGTGCAATGAATATCAGCTCAGAATGAGAAATTGGAGAGCCAAGTTCAATTTGAATTTGTTGCATTCACTTATGTGCAAATACCCTTGGGAAAGTTGTGAATCGATCTTTTCTCCATCCATCTATAGGTTGAATAGCAGAACATATTGGGTTCTACAGCCTTGGTTGGCAACCAGTCTACTACAATGATCACTTAAGCATGTATTATATATGGCACTTAAATGACTGATAAAGGAAAAAAAAAATTAGAGTATTGTCAAATATTATAGCAATGTTCTTTGCCTGACCAAGAAATAATTTCATGAAGTCTTTTTATTTTTTTATCATTTCACACCAAGCAAAAAAATAATGCTACTAAGATGTAAGTGGTTACTGGGAGTGGAAATAAATAAGAAGACTTTTGTGTGGAGACCAAACAATCAGTCAGTTAAGTGCTATACGTGATACACGCTTGGACAATCATGTCTTGAAAGAGACATGACTGACTGGGCAGAAGGTTATCCTGCAGTAGGTTGCCATTGCTTTCTGTGGAAGACTGGTTGTCGACCAAGGCTATGGAACCCAATCTGTCCTGTTATTTAACCCATAACTGGAAGGAATAGATGGATTAATACCTTTCCCAAGGGTATTTGCGTGTAAGTGAAGGCAATGAATTCAGCTGGTATTCAAACTCGGCTCCCTGATTTCTTGTTCCGAGCCAATATCCACTGCTCCACAACGTACATCCCTATGACCAAACAATAAAAGAACAAAATTTGCGAAGACATAAGATGGTAATTAGCATTGCCTTTAAAGTTTTTAAGATTGCGTGTTTGCATGGAAGCAAGATATCAAAAGAAATTTCCATAGGTGAAAAGTACTAGGAAAGAAACTATTAGAACAGAACTTAGTTACATTTAACTATTTCAACAGTTACATAAGAAGACTTAACATATAGTCTAGTAGTACATTTAAATCTATACAGTCAAGAACCTAGAAGGAGAGCTCAGAATACTTCCATGAAAATATTTATAGAAAGCCATATAGAAGCCATATCACAGTGATTGGAAAGTGACTGAAGTTGAGATGCCAGATCAGGATTGATAACATTACAAACTCTTCTTTGGATTTTATCAAGAATCTTGAAATACATAGCTGGAGAATTAGACCATAGGTAGAAATTAAAGAAAATAGTTGTAAAATGGGAATTGTGTGTGTTGACAACGAATGGCATCCATAAGGTAGCTGAGGAGAGTGACAAAAAAGGACTACAAATAAACAGCAAGAAAACTGAATGCATGGTCAACAGCAAAAAGCACAACCCAAAATGCCGAATACAGGTAGCCAATACTAGAATCAAGCAAGTACAACAATCTAAATACCTAGGAAGTGTTCTAACAGGAAATGGAAAGTGCGACACAGATCTGAAGGCGAATTGGCATGGCGAAGGAAGCATTCAAGAAGTTGAGTAAAGTATTAAGAAACAGGACAATTTTGCTAGAAACAAAGAATAGAGTACTGGATTGCTATGTGATATCAGTTCTTCAATATGGCAGTGAATGTTGGACAATATCATTGAAGATGAAGGAAAAACTTGAAGCACCTGAAATGTGGTTCTACAGAAGGATGCTGTGAATATCATGGATCGAGCATGTGAGCAATGATAAGGTTTTGGAAAGGATAGAAATGAAAAGGAAATTAATACTGAGCATCAGGAAGAGACAACTGAAGTTCTTGGGACATGCAATGAGGAAGGAGGGCTTGGAGAACCTGATACTGACAGGCTAGATAGAAGGAAGAAGAGACAGAGGAAGGCAGTGGACAACATATTTGAAGGGCCTGATTAGGTCGATGACTGAATGGGGGTTGTGTGGAGGAACAGGAGAAAACATATTAAGAGCCACCATGGATAGGGAGATAGGGAGATCCATGATCGCCTACGTTCTGAAAGGATAAGGCACATAGAAGAACATTAGTGTTGTAATCTAAAAATTACTGAATGAGTAATAACAAAAATGGAGATTAGAAATAAATCGTGATATTTATATCATCATCAAATACAAGACTCGCAAGCTCTGTGAAGTAGATGACCACTGCTAGTAGAGAACTGCTAGACAGTAAGAAAAACACTACCACCTCAGTAGTGTCCAATGTATTATATAATGATTGAGATATACACATTACTGTTCATAGGTACACTACCAGCCATAATTATTAGGCCACCCCATTTTTTAAAAAAGAAATGATGTATTTCATACTATTTTTAAGTGGATAATTGTAAATGAAAATAGAATGGTTCTTTTGTGATTATTACTTTGCAAAATTTTACAGGACAGAAGCAAAGATGAACTCATCCAAATCACCCTAAATTTTCTTCATTCTTTCATTGATGAAACTGCAATATAGGTAATTATTAAATATTTATAGATTAATTTGATGGACATGTTATTGTGCAATACTAGCAAAAGGACCATTCTATTTTCATTTACAATTATTCACTTGGCAATAGATACTAAAAAATAGTATGAAATACATCATTTTTTTAAAACACTGGGGTGGCCTAATAATTATAGTCGGTAGTGTACGTACATAACAATTAGAAAAAAAGGAAAGAGTACTGAACTGCTACATGAAATCAGTTTCCCTTTGTGGCAGTGAATACTGGAAAAAGATAACTTGAAGCAACAGAAATGTGGTTCTTCAGAAAGAAGCTGAGAATACCATGGACTGAACATGTGAGCAATGACATCTTAAAGAGAATAGAAATGAAAAAGGACACTTATATTTAATACTAGGAAGAGACAGTTGAAATTTCTCGGACACATAATTAGGCAAAAGGACTTGAAAAATTTGATACTCCGAGGAAGTTGAAGGCAAGAGAGACAGAGGGATAGCATCACATAAAATACTTAGTGAGTTTAAGTAAATGGATGGCAGAACAAGGTTTACTAAAAATAACAAGAAAACAAAATTTATTAAGATCTATACAAAGAACAGGAAACCATGGAGAGCCATATGTCCTGAAGGAACACAGCACATAAAGAAAGAAATTTTAATCTAAGAATTACGTTTTAATTTTAAAACTGGAAAATTTTATACTTAGAAGATTTGAAGGTAAGAGTGACAGTGGAGAGTAACACAACATACCTGGTGAGCTTGAGTGAATTGGTGCTAGAGTCGGATTGAGGAGAGCTGGGAAAAAGATAAGTTATGAAAAGCTACAATTGTGAAGAGCCATAATTGCCAACATCCTGAAATGATACTTCACATCAAGGAAAACGCCCTTCTCCTGTATATTGTCTCACTTTCCAACTTACATTGCCCATCTGTGTTTTTATCTAAATGTTACATAATGGATGAGTTTTATATGCCAATTAAAGAGTAAAGAATTTACAAATATTTTCTAATGTCTCTTTTTCTCTCTTTCTAAAACAAATTTTAATATATCATAATTATTCAATTTTTTTCATCTTAGCTGCCTTTGAATTTTTTGATCATTATCTCTTGATATTAAATCCAGCAAGACTGACCATCTATGACTTCAAGTTTTTCTGGGAACTGATTCTTTTTTCAAGTACAGAACAAAGCATGGAACCTTTTGGAAAAATAGCTTAATTAACCCATTCTTTGGTTTGGTTTAAAATTGCAGTTAATCTATGACTGTCTCATTGCAAGAAGCTTGACAGGCGGCATTAGATGTTTGAAATGTGTATTGTCTCCTCATAAATGTTAATTTTATGTCAAAATACACCTTCTTCTCCTGCGTGCTGTGTCCCTTCAGAACTTAGGTAATCATTGTGACCAAGATTATCAGTTAACAGAATTATTGCAGTATTTACTAAATGTATTGATAATATTCAAAAGGTACTTGAATACATGCTGAAATTATTTCATTAAATAAATTAGCAGCTTATTTTTCTTTTTCAGTGCCCTGTCCTTTTAGAACATAGGCGATCATGGCTTTCCACATCTCCCTATCCCAGGTGGCGCTTGGCACGCTTTCTCCTGTTCTTCTTCTTCTATGTACCCTGTCCCTTCAGGACGTAGGCGATCATGGCTTTCCACTTCTCCCTATCCCTGGTGGCTCTTAGCACACTTTCTTCTGTTGCACCATGCAACTCTCATGCTGTCATCCACCTGATCAAGCCTTTCAAATATATTATCCACTCCTTTCCTCTGTCTCTTATTCTCTATCTGGCCTGTTAGTATCAGGTTCTCCAAACCCTCCTTCCTCATTGCATGTTCCAGGAACTTTAGCTGTCCCTTCCTGATGCTCTGTATTAGTTTCCTTTTTGTTTCCATCCTTTCCAAAACCTCATCATTGCTCACATGCTCAATCTATGATATTCACAGTATTTTTCTGTATAACCACATTTCAGTTGCTTCAAGTTTGTTTTTTTTTTTTAATGATATATAACTGTCACAATTTTTATTCTGGTTTATAATAAGGAAAGATGACTTAGAAAATTTGATACAGCATGTATTGATAGCAAAAAAGCAGAGCAAACAGATTTTAGTTTAAGTTCGATGTTCATGGGAATTAAATCTTATAAAGTTAAGTTAACTTAAACTCAAATCTATTAAACTGTCAGTTTGAAATATGCATCTGATGATTGCATAAAGCATGAAACTCCAAGTCATGCCATAGATGTAAAATAATTTGTATATTAATATGTATCTATATATACATATATTAAAGGTAGGTAGGTAGGTAGGTGTGTGTGTCATATATAGGTGATCCAAAACTAGGTGGACAGTAAATGATAACATTTATTTTTAGATTACATATACGATTATATGTACTATTACAATTGTTACATTAACAATTAAAGTTTAAAGTGTACAAAATACTAAAGAACTTTAATTTTATCAACACAGATAATTCAACTGTTATCCATCACAATTTACACAGCTTTGAAGTCTTATGCTTCAACAAACATTTTGCACAAGTCTCTCTGTTTATTAATTTCTTGAAATGCATTTATTATATAATTTTTCAAATCACCAATTCTTCTTGGTTTTCAACTATAAAATTTGTCCATGAGTACTCTCCAAAAGAAGAAATCCATTGGGGTCAAGTCAAGTGAACACACTGGCCAATCAACTGATCCTCTTCAGCTAATCCATTTCTCAGGAAATGTTTCATGAAGATACTCACAGATTGCTCTTGAATTATTCATAAACACCATAGTTATAATGAACACCATTGTAATAATATAACCAATACAAAAAACTATTTCACCTACTGTCGAACCACTTTGTATATTTATATATGGTGGACCTGAAGGAGACAAACACCATCTTTAAATTTGTTGCTTTTTTATTTTTTTTTTTACTCTTTTCAATGCAATCTTATCAATTACACCCTAAACTTTCCAATTGACAAAAAAACTTTGTAAAGATTTCAATATTTAAACAATTTTAGAGGGGGATCAGTTTTTCATAAAATGTTATTGTAAATCGATCATCCATTTTGGACCACTTGCAGGTATGACATTACTATTGCCTGTTGATTATCATTTTTTTTTTTTTTTACTTTTTTCAGTGCAATCTTATCAATTAAACCCTAAACGTTCCAATTGACAAAAAACATTTGTAAAAATTTCAACATTTAAACAATTTTAGGTGTAGGGAGTGCTCAGTTTTTCATACAACCTTAGTAAATCTATCCTGTGTAATTAACTTTTTTGCTTGCGCATATTTGATAACTGAATCCATTGTGAAATTTTTTAATAAAGCCATTCTTGGAGTTTTTTAGGAAGATGTCATCATAAGAACTGAAAAAAACTTGAAAAAGCCAAAAACAAGGGCAACAACTCATCCAAAAAGAAACAAAACAAAGCGACCCCAATGCGAGTGGTTCCAAAATGGAGGATTGATTTACTATAACGTTGTATGAGAAACTGAGCCCCCACCTAAATTTGTTTAAATATTGAAATTTTTCTGAATTTTGTTTTGATAATCGGAAACTTTATGTAATAATTGATAAGACTGCACTGAAAAAAGTAAAAAAAAAAAGAAGTAAAAACAACAAATTTAAAGGTGGTGATAGTCTCCTTCAGGTCTGCCATATATTTCATTCCAAGTAAGACAGTACTGCTACTGGTGTGCAGGGGGGCTACATAAGAAGAGAGCAAAGTGAAAGGAGGACAGGTTACAGGGGGTGTCAGAGGGATAAGGGATAGATGGCAATACTAGTGTGAAGAGAGTTATGTGAGAAGAGAGTGAAAAGAGAACAACGAGAGACAGGGTGTGTGTGTGTGTGTGTGTGTGTGTATATATATATATATATATATAAGAGAGAAAGAGATATACACCTGACAAAAAATAATATTATAGACCAATACATTTTGATTTATGAATGCCTTATGAGTCAAGCTGATACAAGTTAATTCTGTTTCCCGGTTTTGATCTTTATTGATTTGTTTTTCTCCTGATTGCATCTCAAAGAGACGAAACAAGAATCCTTAATTAAAGCCCAGAACAACATTTCCTTACATGCTTCTAACAAAATACAAAATAAAATTTAACAAAAAGATAATTGAATTTCATATTTGAATTCTGTATTAAAGAAAGAAGAAAAGAAAGGATCCCCTCACCCTCTCAAAGGAAGGGAAGAAAAAGAAAGAACCTCTTGCTCTCTAAAATAAAATAAAAATTCAAGGCGACACAAAAAACCCTCTCCCCACAACAAACTCTCAAAGAAAAGAAAAAAAAAGCATTAGAATCAAATATTCAAAAATAAAAAGTGCTGTCCAATCATTTCTTGTTTGGAGAAAAATGAGAGCTTCCCTGATTTTCATTGGAATTTTTTTTATTGTTCTATTTTTTATTTATTTTTTTTATTAAATTATTTTACCACAAGCAAGGCAATGAAGCCACTAATATGCAAGGTGTTACTGAGTGAATAATAATCATTATCATCATCATTTAATATTCGTTTCCATGCTAGCATGGGTTAGATGGAAGTTTCTTGATGGCTCCCGAATTGAACCATCATAAAATATTTGAGTGAGTTTTACAGCTGTATGTCCTTACTAACACAAACCAGTTTAGGAGACTGGAAACTCAGTACTTTTTATCAAGAAATTGTATCTAGGAAGATTACCTACCAAGCTTAAAAAATTCAGTTTACTCTATTCTACACAGAATAGGTGTAGAAGTTTTATATCAGTAATTTCCTTCTCTTAGATAAGTTGCTATCCAAAGCTAAAGACTCTTACCTTGCCTAACTTTTTCTTTTTTTTATAAATGACCTCAGTTTCCTTGAAAGCAAAACCATTTTTAACAATCCATGATAATTAATGCAAAGATGACTGTCTTCCAACTTGAAAGATGAATGTTTTTCTTTTAAACAATATGAATATTAGAGAATATGAAAAAAACTGAAAACATTATTGAGAGAAAACAATAAAAGACCAGGAATTAAGAAGGTCGAAGATAATAATTTACATTGCATTTAAGTTTTCGATAATCAAAGCTGAGTGGAAAGTAAGAAGCTGGAGAAGTTCCACAAGATGGAAGTGCAAGAAAAGAATCTGTAAGCATAAAACTTAGCTCCATTTAAAAATTTGAACTGTAAAATAATAAAACTAATCTGCCAATCTTGTACTGCTGTTGAATTGAGGTACTAAAAAGCAAAGCTCAATAATGAAAGTATTTATAAAAATAGTCCAGGGAATCAATCTTACAACAGTGGGAAAAGGATTTAAACCAAGATGCCTGATCAGGACCAATCAAATTGCAGATACTTTTTTGTATTTTATGAGGAGTCTCTAAATACATAAATGCACCAGACCAGATACTGTAGCAATATTGAATAAATGGACAAATGGTAGACTTATAAATTTGTTAAATATTTTTTTAATTTCTTTTTACTTTTTAATAATTAATTCTATTTCTTAATTGAAAATTTTCTTCATTTTCTGTTTTGATTTTAATTTTTTATCTGATAAAAAAGAGAAATTTCTTTGAGTAAATGAAAGATGAATATCAAAAATATTTTAATATGAGCCTGTGTATATCCAAGTATTTATCAACAACATTCCTGAAAAAAAAAAAGATAGAATTTTATTGAAGACATAAAACTATTTAAACACTTAGTTTTACTTCTACATGAACTTCATCTACACTTTAAGGACAGTGTTTCTATTCTCCTGATAAAACTGATATGTGCTACAAATTTCAACTGTCTCTTTCTAATGTTAAGTATAAGTGTCATGTTTTGTTTTCCATTTTCTCTAAATTTTTTTAGTCAGTCAGTCAGTTAAGTGCCATATGCATACACGCTTGGGCGATCATGTCTCGAAAGAGACATGACTGACTGGGCAGAAGATTATTCCACAGTAGGTTGCCATTGCTTTCTGCGGTAGACTGGTTGCTGACCAAGGCTATAGAACCCAATCTGTCCTGTTATTTAACCCATAACTGGAAGGAAGAGACAGATTAATACCTTTCCCAAGGGTATTTGCGTGTAAGTGAATGCAATGAATTCAACTGGAATTCAAACTTGGCTCTCTGATTTCTCGTTCCGAGCCGATATCCAATATGAGTTGGATTATTAAATTTTCAGTTCTCCTCTTATATATATGCACACACATTTTGTTCCTCACTGGTAGCACAATGTAATTGTTGGATACTGATTGAAAACTGAATATTTATATTTCTACCACACTGCAATGACAGTGGACTTTATTTATTAGGGATGCAGATTAAGAACATAAAAGAATAATACATAATTCTTCTTCTTCTTCTATGTGCCCTGTCCCTTCAGGACGTAGGCGATCATGGCCCTCCACGTCTCCCTATCCCTTGTGACCCTCAGCATGTTTGTTCCCTTTACTCCTGGTAACCACCGTTCCATCATCCACCCGACCAGGCCCTGCAAATATGTTATCCGCTGCCTTCCTCTGTCTCTCTTTCCCTCTACCCGGCGAGTCAGTATCAGGTTCTCCAAACTCTCCTTCCTCATTGTGTGTCCCAGGAACTTCAGTTGTCTCTTCCTGATGCTTGGTATTAATTTCCTTTTCGTTGTCATTCTTTCCAACATTTCATCATTGCTTGCATGTTCAGTCCACGATATCCGCAGCATCCTTCTGTAGAACCACATTTCCACTGCTTCCAGTTTTGTCCTCATTTTCAATGATATTGTCCAGCACTCACTACCGTATTGAAGAATTGACATCACATAGCAACCCAGCACTCTTTTCTTTGTTTCTAGTGAAATTTTCCTGTGTTAGTACTTTGCTCAGCTTCTGGAACGCGTCCTTTGCCATGCCAATTCATCTTCTGATCTCTGTGTTGCACTTTCCATCTCCTGTTAGAACACTTCCTAGATATTTAAATTTTTGCACCTGCTTATTCTGGTATCCCCCACCTGTATTTGGCATTTTGGGTTGCACCTTTTGCTGATGACCATGCATTCAGTTTTCTTAAAGTTTATTTGTAGCCCTTTTTTGTCACTTTCCACCGCTACCTTCTGTAGGAGGTCCTGCAGTTTCCTTTCCGTGTCTGCAATGAGCACTGTATCATCTGCATACCTTATGTTGTTCAAGTTGTGGCCTCCAATTGCAAATCCTGGCATGTCGTCTAGGGTCCTCAAAATATTCTTGCTGTACAGGTTGAACAAATTCGTTGAAAAGATACATTCTTGTCTTACGCCTCTTTCTATCTTTGTAAATCTACTGAGATGGTTACCTGTCTGTATGCAGGCTGTTTGCTGCTAGTAGAGATTCTTAATTACTCTGATGTCTTTCCCGAAAATGTCTAGGCTGCCGAGCATCTCCATCAATTCTTTGTGTCATATCTTGTTGAATGCCTTCACATAGTCAATGAAACATAGGTATAAGTCTTTCTTCATTTGTATTGCCCTTTCGGAGAGCATCCAAATCATGAATATGGCGTTCCTTGTTCCAGTATCTTTAACAAACCTGCACTGTTCCTGCCCTATCTCTGGCCTGATTCTGCTTCTCACTCTGTTCATCAGGATTCTGACAATCAGTTTTGTGATGTGACTCATTAAGCTGATAGTTCTGTGTAGTTCACACTCGTTTGCACCTGGTTTCTTTGGCAGTGCTATAAATATCGACTTGCATAGGTCGTCTGATATTATTCCACTGCTAAAAATTTTGTTTATTATGTCGGTAATTTTTTCTATGCCATATTCTTCTAAGGCTATCAGCAGCTCTATCACTATGCCGTTTGGACCAGGTGCTTTGTTTCTGTTCATTTTGGCCATTGCAGCTTCCACTTCGGATTTTAGTATTTTTGGTCCATCCATCTCCTTGTGTATTCTCGGTTGTTCTTTCCTGTCGCAAAAAAGATACTTTATATACTCTTCCCATCGCTGGGGTATTTCCTCTTTCTCCAATATGATTGTTCCATCCTTGGATTTTATGCATCCTGTTGAGGAACAGGTTTTTTGTCCTGTCAGTTCTCTTATCTCTTTATGCATCTCTGCTTTGTTGTTACTGCTCAGTTTCTCTACTTCTGCGCATTTGTTGTTAAGCCATTCCTCTTTAGCTTGTCTGCATTTGTTCCTTATCTCCCTGTGAAGTTTCTTTTACTCTGCTCCATGTCTTGGCATTATTTTTCGTCTCCTTTACATCATGTGGAGAATTTCTTCGGTCATCCACTCATTTTTTCTTCTTCGTCTGATTTCCTTTGGGGCTATGTTGTTCGCTGAGGTCACCATCGCTTCCTTTAGTGAATTCCATTTTGAGTGCCCTTTTCCAATTTGTTCTTCATATTTCTTTCTCACACTGTCATTGTAGTCTTTCTGCAGGGTGAGGTCATTCACGAGCATATCGTATTGCAGCCTTGGTGATGTGCTGGGTTTCTTTAGTCTTCGGAATTTCACCCTTAGTTTGCAAATGACTGGGACGTGGTTGCTTCCGCAGTCGGCACCTGGATATGTTTTGCATTGGACCACTGCATTCCTGAATCTCTTTTTTATAGTTATGTAGTCTATTTGGTTCTTTGTGTCTCCTCCTGGGGTTCTCCATGTCCATAGTCGTCGTGGGTGCTCTTGAAACCAAGTGTTAGTAATTACCTGGTCATTGGCTGAGCACCATTGGACCCATTTTTCACCTCGTTCGTTGCGGTCCCCGAGTCCAAAGGGGCCGGTCGTGTTTCCTTCCCTATCTTTACCTACTTTGGCATTCAAGTCTCCCATTATAATCCTAATTTATTGGCTTTTGCATTGGGATTTGGCACTGTCTAGTATTGAATAAAAAGTTTCTATTTCGTCCTCTGAACTTTGAGTTGTGGGCGCGTACACTACTATAATAACTATATTGAAGGGCCTTCCCCGCAGTTTAACCAAGAGGACTCTCTCTGAAAGCTGGCAGTATCCAATAACGCATTCCTTTACTTCTTTGTTTAGAATTAAATCGACCCCTTTTTCATTGTTTTTGCCTCCTGCATAAACTATCCTGTGTGTGTCGCTGCTGATATCTTTATTATTAGGCCATCTGGTTTCGCATATGCCTAAGATGTTGGTCTTCAGTTTGTCCATCTCCTGCGTAACATTCTCTAGTTGTCCACAGTTGAGTGTCCTGACGTTCCATGTCCCAAAAATAGTTTTGTCTTTGTTGCGCACAGTTGCAGGGTAACGGTCCAGAGATACCTGTTGCTCATGTCGCTCTTTTCCAGGCAAGGGACAAATTTTGGAGCAAAATGTCCCCTTTACACCGTTGGTGCTACACATACATTTATACACAAATATAACATATTCACAAACACACATACACATATATACCTCCACATTTCCAGAGATATACAATGGGGTAGATACAAAAATTTATTTATAATATATATCTACATATCAACATGTTTGCTATTATATTCAAACAAAAATGTAAATACATGCACACAGATTAATTCATACATATTGATTTTATATATCTAAATCTAAACTTATTTATAAATGGAACTTTGTCTGTGTGTGTCTGTGTGTGTATCCGTAACCTATAGACTTTGAAACGGCTGAACTGATTTTCTTGAAAATTTACACAGTTGTACTATAAGCGTCTGCGAGTGTTCTTAGCTAGGTTTTGTGTCAAGGTACCCCTGGTAAATATCGAAAATCGATAATAGAAAAATTCGGGTTATAGAAGGAGTGGTCCGATTTTAATCAAATTTGATACACTCATAGACAAAGACATAAGAAACGATATTCAGAAGTTTCAAGGTTGCATTTCTTATAATAGGGCAGAAAATTGATAATATATATATATATATATATATATATAAAAGGCAAGATGTTTGTGTGTGTCTGTTTATCTGTCTGTATGTCCTTTGTACAAATAGACAATTTTTACCTGATTCTCACCAAACTTTACACAAATATTCTTTAGGCTGAGTCTGAGCTCCAGGACCATGGATTAATTTTAAAGCTTTCATTACACCCGAGCAATGCTGGGCTATACTGCTAGGATATATATATATATATATATATATATATATATATATATATATATATTTGTGTTTTTTTTTTTTTTAATTAATATAGTTTACATTGTGACACAGAAATTTCTATGTTTCGAGACTTTACCTCGTCATCAGGCAATATTAGCTCATTGTTGTAAAAATGTTGAAAATCCTTTTCCCAACAATGAGCTAACATTGCTTGATGATGAGGTAAAATCTCTAAACAGAAATTTCTGTTGCCATGTAAACTATATTAATTTTGAAAAAAAACAAATTTAATTATAATTATGTTATGCTGTACGATATATGTTGTATTGAGCACTTTTTAAAAAATTAAATGGCAGAGAACTTGGAATTCTAAGTGTTGGTTCTCTTCAGCTGGATATATATATACATACACTATAAATGTTATTTACAGTGGGTGCATGTATTTGAATTACTATCACTGTATTTTTAATTTTCTTAGAGTACTCTAATATAAAGAGACTGTGCCTCTGACAGGTATCAAACCTGTATCCAGGTATTTCTCATGAAAACTGCTTCTATAATTGAAACATGCCTTCTACAGGGTGTGAAGGATAAATTGTCATCTACATTACACTAAAAATGAAAATAATACAGACATTTCATTTTAACAGTTATTTACCAAAATTACAAAAAAATACCTTGAAAAATTGAAGAGTAAATTTGTTCAATAAAATCCCCATTGGCTTTTGCCATGGCCTCCATACTACTTTGGAATCTACTGCAATTCTTCTGGATGGTCTCCTTGTTTAAGTTGGTGAACGGTGCCATAATCTTTTTCTTGTTGTTCATTTTTGGTATTACAAGGAATTTTGTTGGTGTCTTGGTCAACTACACTCCACACATAATAAGCAAAGGGTTTCAGACTGGGGATTCAGGTAGCCAAATGTCATGAGTGATGTGGTTGCAGAAATTATTTGACATGACTGGGTTCTCCTGCTTTTGTGGCATGGTGCAGAGACCTGTTGTCAGATATAGGTTCTTCCAGCAGCCACCCTCTTGATCCAGAGCAGCACGACCTGTTCAAGACACTTGAAGTAGGCCTCTATGTTGAGTCAGACCCTGTGGAAAGATAAACGTAGGGATAATGCTGGCATCACTAGTGAGCACTCCAAACACACTCGTAATCACCATTAGACTCATCTTTTTCCGAATTCTCCATACTGTGCACCCAACCATGCTAAAATAATATTATTTGAGCTTCCATCAGAAATGAATTGCATCATGGTGTTCTTTTTGGTGTCTTTATATAGTGGGGAGGCAAAATTTACACACCAGAGGGGTTAATGGATTGGTTGAAGAGGTCTTGTTAAATGACCACTGAAGTGACCAGATGACACGCACTAGCATTTTTTTTTTTTTTTGTGGGGCCATTTTAAATCAATTGTTTATCATATGTGCCCAACAAAAAATATTGAAGAACTTAAAGAATCAAATATGAATGCAGTAAAATGACAGAGGAAGTTCTCTGATGTGTTAATGAATCATGCATGCACAAAATTGAAATTTGTTTTGAAAAAGAACATTTTGAACAGCACACACAACAATTAAACAACTAGTACATAAAAGTTTAATTTGTAATAATTAATTTGTATACTTATAATA